>CM041637.1:15983483-16008663 GCA_023333625.1 Bothriochloa decipiens
TCCACATCACCTATAAATAGCACAAAATACAGTGACACACGTGACGAAAAAACAAAAACATCAGAAATGGTGCTAAAATCCAAATGAACATCACCATATTATGGCTACATACATTGTTCTCTATATTGTTTGGGTGGGGGTCTAGAAGCTTCTGATGTTGTTTGGTTACTTGAAATCATTGTAGTTACACACTAATATCCCTTGTGTATTATTTATGTGGTCCTAGCGAAAGGCCTCTAGTTGAGATGATTAGAGCATTCGAGTAGCAACTCTCAACCCTCTTGTCCTGGGCTCGACTCCCTATGGGAGCGAATTTCAATATTAGGGTAAAAAAATCCTCCTTAGACCCATAACTAAAGCACATATCAAAAAGGCCCTGATTCTCACAGGGCAATGCCCCAGTGTCAAGGTGGGGCAGGGGTTCGGGGGTTTTCTCGGCTATTATTACCCCTTTAGGTCCAGTTTTTTTATTTATATGGTGCTAAACAAACTGAATGAAATGATCTAAAAAAGCTAAAGGTAAAACTTGCCTCCAAATAATGTGTTCCGCTGGCATGCCTTTTTTCTTTGGACTGCCTCTTTTTTGGAGCACTAACAGATTTCTTGTACTTACACTGCATTCTAGCTCCATCGGATGAGGGGACATTTGGCTCTATTTTATCCAATTTTGAATTTATTTCCTTTAGCTGCAAATGTCAAACAAGGCACAAGGGATATTTGCAATATGCTAGCATGATGAACTTTGGATATTACATGTAAAAACATGACAAAAGGAGTCCACATGAGTTACCATGTAGGCAGGTAGATTATGGCGCTGCAACTCTTCATGGAACTGAGATCCCATGTTTCTGTACATCTCCTACGGTGAATATTGATAATGCAAGCAGTCAAGTTACATACAATGTACTTTAACCAAAGAAATATTAAATGCATGTCTTTAGAGAGAATCACATGCTGGAAAAAATATATGTTCAGCCATTCATCCCACAAATGACTCCGGTCGACCCAGCCGCCCCCCCCCAAACACACACTGACATCGTGACACGCACATACCACAACCCCCACCAAAAACACCAAAGGGTTTTGCCCTCTGTTTTCTCAAATGAACAGTAAAAGTTGGTTCGAAACTTTGAGATGTCGGCTGTGTTCAGCTGGTCAGTCCGCTGGCTGAATTGGACAGATCACTAGCCGGTCGGCTCGTTACGTAACTTGCGTTCAGCCAAATTTTGCCTATATTTTACCAGCTGAACACAGCCGTCTACTTATCAAAAAGTTGCATCCAACTATGACAAAATGGAGATGATGCCAAAAAAAGGGGAAATACTTATTCGTTTCTGTCATGACTAGGCCTTGGACTGGGCTATCATCTGCACTGCACTAGCTCTATAATGGGCCAATAAGTCAAGTTCAACTTGTGATTGTAAATTTGGGCCAGAGGTCATCTTTTCTATTTTGATGTAATGAACCTATAAACTAGCTGTGTGGGTAGTTAGGAGGACAACTATCAACAATCAAAACAGTTTTGCCTTCTCCTTCATGTCGCTCAAGCGCACTCTCTCTCCGATACGGCATGGCTGGGATCGACCGCCGCGCGCGCACGCGGGAAAGCTCCTCCGCCGTGCCGGTATCGTGACAGTTTCATAAGCTCAGCATGCCGAAAATTAATTCTTGCGCCCCAAATAAATTTCAAGAATTAAGATTACCCTACAGGACAAGATGGATAATATAGTACCACTGAAATGCAAAATGCAGTAACCATTCATGCACACCTATTTTTTCCAAATCTCCAACTTACACTCAAGTAAGCAAAATTGACCATTTTGGACCCAAGGGAAAGCTCTAATTGTCCTCCGAACTCAAATTTTTAAACGTTTTCAAGTCCAGAATGCAGGCCGCGCAGCAAAATTCAATCCACATTCCACAGTCACCAGAACGCTACAATACAACTTTACCATACAGCTTCTGTTCTAGCTCGAAATGCATAGCAGCAGCAACCCAGGCAACAAAAGACCGCCCTGTTCCATCGGACCGAAGGCATTCAAGACTACAATTCACAATACGAAAGCACGCAAAATTGCAGACCCTCAGCCAACATCTTACTGATGTTTTTCACCAAACGCCAACCTGGAGCGAGCTAAACAAACGATCTGTACCTCAGAAAAGGCAACAGCGAAGAAGCGACCGACCTCCATGAGGGTGACGAGGAGCTGCCGCGCGGCTTAGCGGACAGGTGCTTGCCGTCGCCGAGGCGCTCGACGGCGGTGGGCACAAGCACGTGGGGGTGGATCTTGAAGTGGTCGCCGGCGAGGAACGCGGCGGCTGAGAGCGCCTGCAGCCCTCCCTGGGCAATGCGGAAGTTGCCGTCCCTGGCGAGACCCATGCAGGTGTCCACCACCGACGTCACCTCCCCGGCACTCAGGCCGCGCCGCGCCGCGGCCTCCAGCGCCTCGTGCAGATGCTCCACGCCAGCCAGCCGCACCTTCGTGTCCTTGGCGCGCGCCGCCTCCAGCGCGCCCTCCATTTCCGCTTTACCCGACGAGTGGCTGGGTTCAGGGACGAGTGGCGGTGAGATCAGAAAATTTAGAATGGAAGATTGTTCAACAGTGCAAGAGTATCGAGACAGGCAGTTCGTGTGGCTGCGTTTAGGTCCCTGTCCTTTCGTGTTTATTAGTGGCGGAGACCGGAGAGTAAAATCTTAGGACCGCTAATGATGAAAGGATCAAACTTACCATTACTTGCTATAGCATCTAAGAAGATTTTAAGAATCGGCGGCATAACCAGATTGCCCATACCTATCCTCCATGGCTCCGTTCCATATCATACCCACGAAGCTACAATAGACGGAAGGGATGTGCTATCATGGTATGATAATATGTATCATAATAATCAGAAATTCCAGTAGCGTGGGTGATCAAATTAGCGTAAAGAGGTTTAGGACCAGTGTTGCAGCTCCAGCAGCATCGACCCTGTTGGGAGGGGCAGGTGCACACTGCACTACCATATGATTGACGTGATGATAGGATCGACCCAATTGGAAACACAGAAGCAATAGCAATCAGCTTGAGAGTTTGAAAGCAGAGCAGGCAACCCACGAGAACGATACGCGAGTGAGTACGACGTACCCAGACATTGGTTCGACTCCGGTCCCTTGGATACTATATTGAATTGATGATCGTTATTATTATGTTCTGAAAACACTGAAAGATTTGTCCTCGCGTGATCCATGGAGGTGTCGCGATCTGGCCTCTCGGAGTGGAGGATGTCGGTGACGGCGACGATAGCCAGCCTACCGCTGTGCCGCCTCCACCCTCCATGACTGCTGTACCCCCGAACTATGTTTCTGCACCGCACGACCTCCTACGACAGTACAGAAAGGTGTTTTGGCCTGTCTTCCCCTCGTGGCAGGGTATTTTGGTCCTTTTCTAGCAGCCCACTGGTTCTTTTAACAGAAGTACCAAAAACAACTCATGGCGGAGTCGAATAAGGAAATATAAAACCAGTGTCAAACAGGAAAATTGAAAGTTTTGATGTCAAGTAAAGAAGCATAATTTTTTCAGCGTCAAATAAGAATTTCTCAAAAAGAAAAAAAAGGGTCCCCAGGACGATGTTATCTCTAGTTACAGACCATCCATTTGGGTCCGGAAGGAAAAGAAAAAGTCGCTACAGTGGCACCAATCAATCAAGCAATGTAGGCTATGTACAGTATGTCCAAGGAACCAAAGAGTTGCTTCATACATATATCCAGAAAAGCTGAGTAGTTTTTTCCCCCCGAGGCAAAGCATGCCAGCTACAATTGAAGTATCAAGTAGTATAGGATTATCCAAAACACGGTGCTAAACTGTAAATGGCTGACAGACAATGCAAATCAATGAGGCTTGCTAGTCTAATTGCCAGTATGTTACTTAGGTGCGACAGATTGCCAGTGAATCCCCTGTCAACTCCTATCACATCCAATCTTCATCACTGTAAGAGATTACTCAGGACCAGAACGATATGAGGATGGATAGCAGTTACAGTTTCATCAACCTTCTTGCCATGTGCAAGGAGAAAAGGTTCGTATTCATGAGTGTAGAGGGCAACTATAAAGCACACGAAATCACACCTGCTCGCCCGATTGTAAGCACGAAGTCCCCTATTTGCCCTGTACTGATTCATCTTTGGTAGGAAGCCATCGTGATCATCTGTATCCCATGTTAAGCTACAGAGATCAACACAATTATCAACAGCAAACATGAACTCTGCCGTCTTCATTTTCATTGCCACACGATAGACAAAAAACTTCTTTCTTTCATGAATGACCCAGAAAAATGGATGCTTCTTGATCTTCTCATATGTTTTGCTCAGATTTTCTCTACATAAAGGTGATATATATATATATATATATATATAAGTTATTATTTCAGAATTCCAAGAGATATGTTTGCTCATTTCAAAATTACAGAAACAATAAAAAAAAGGTTCAGTGTATTCTATTTATCTCACAAAATATACGCAAAATTTTTTATAATGATTAGAGCCAAGGATAATAGGTGTTAGTCATAAACTAATGCCATCAGTATTACATCGACGGTAACTTACTCATTGACAGCCTTCAGCTTGTCAGCAAGATCAACCAGATAGGTGAAGTCAAGTCTCTGGCCTGTATTGTTCTTTTTGTTCAGCTCATCAGCTATATTTGAAAGTTCTGTAAGTCCAGTTCCCAAGTCATTCAAATCCTCACATTGGCATAAGCTCACAGATTTCTGTGCACCTGAAATTAATTAGAACTTATGAATGACTTTCTTTTTTCTAAACAAAGAAAGAAAATAGATATTTACAAAAGATGAGTTCATTACCCTTCTCCTTAAAGTTTGTTAACTTAACAAAGATCTCACGTTCAATCATAAGATAATATGTGCGCTCCATCGTAAAGTTGCCATGGTAATACCCTTTCAACCTCAAATAATTCAAACCGTCCAAGATTTGGCTAAAATGGTAGCATTAAATGGTTATGAAAAGGAAGTCATGAATCGCAGAAAAGATTAATCTTGAACACTCAAATCATACTTAAGGTACAGCTGCATACCTCACAATATTTTGAAGAATCTTTGTTGGGAGAACTATCACAGCAGGTGATCTTTGATAATCCACCCCCATTGAATTTTTCAGATAAGCAAGCAAGTTGCTATTGTTAGTATACGGATCAACCCATAGCAACAGATGGGTCTTGGTTACATTAATGGCTCTTGCATGTAGTATGTTGGGGTGAATGACCTCTTTCATGATTTGAAAACATCGAAGCACATCATCGCTTTTACATTGCAGAACCAAGAGAAGTGCAGGATCTTCCCCTAGATCTTTAGAGTCATAACGCGGTGGCAGTCTTGATGGGATCTTGAGCTTGCATGACACTTTTTATCCTTCTCATCTATCTTGACATCCACAAGATCATATGTGAACTGCTTATCTTTATCATGTGCTGAAATATAAAATTAAAAACTTATTAGGGCAGGAGCTTTATATGTCTAATATGAAATATCTACTGAATCCTTCAAAACTAAAAAAGTTCAACGGTAGGACATAAAACATCAATCAATGTTTCCCTCAAAAAAAACATCAATCAATGCACATGAATCCTTTAAAACTAGACAATTTCAACGGTAGGTTAAGAACATCAATCATGAACAAAGGAAAAATATAATTCCAGTTATTTGCATACCCGTCCCCTATACCTTCCTCATTTTAAGTTGGGAATACCCATCTGCAAGTAGAATAGTTGCATCTACCACCCCACAAATTTAATCCTATGCAAAGCCTGTTCTTGTAACCTTTTAACTTCATGCCATGTCAAAAAAAAAGTGTTGTGACCTCACAGCATAGACTACCCATATGGAAACGAAGGTGGCTGAGAGTTTAATGCTACAGTGACGCCTACTTATATCAAATATAAAAATGCCATGCCCAAAGTCACAAAGTTCCTGGGTTGGCATGGTATGCTACTTGCAAAAGGTTTTTACATTGCACGGTGGAATCACGGTGGAAAATAACTCTGTATATCCAGGTCAGGAACGAAGTTCCCAGGTCACTGGTCACTGCCCTCAACCCTGTTTTATGTGAATATGGCCATGTCCACAGAAAATTAGACTAAATGAGAAGCTTTTTACACCTTAATCTGCAATTAAACCCAGCCACATTCCCTCTTCTCCATATTGGTATGGAGAACTTAAGGCTACATCACGTCAAAATAACATCAAGGGAAAACTCCTGAGGGAAACATTAGACTTTTGGGGTGGTACATACAACTATTTTACTTGTAGCCAGGTATATATATTATATTACTATATTTTCGTAGATAGGAGATGATAACTGTTGATGTAGAAGCCATAATTACTTCAATCCCTCGCACACTGATCTTTAGTATTAAAGAAGAGAACTGAACAAGGAAAACACATTCCTAATTAGAAGATGTACAGAGTAATCTGTGGTAGAGTTGTATTGAAGACATATAGGTGTACACAGGCATCCTAGATATATTACAAAATGGAAACAGAAATCAAAGAATACATAATGATGCCAGTAATTTATATAACACATAATCACACAAAATAGTATGTCGCTCCACCTCAAGTGATTAACAAAGTTAACAAAAAGGTTATCAAGGAATCAACTAAAGTGCAAGGAGAACCTAAGCTTCCAAAGCCTACATCAACAAGTAAACAAAGTGATCCATATCATGGGATTATGGTGACTCTTCGGCATCTCGCGAACAGGATAGATTTTTTTTTGTCAAAAAACGCAGGAGTTGTGCATCATTATATTAAGAATAAAGGGTAAGAACCCTACAACACTCACACCATACAGCACACACATACAACACAACACTACAGTACACTACATTTTTTAAACACAAACACGCCCTTGACAGAGGAAGGCCAACCCACACAAACCCAAAACACTAATCACCTGGAAGGGGGCTGGTCAAGAGGGCTAGCCCTCGATCCCCTGCCGAGGACCACAACCGGTGTTCCTCTCCAGCCATGACTAAAGCCCCAGCAACACTAAGGGGTGTTTGGATGCTCGCCACTACACCACCTCCACTCATTTTCTGCCACAGATTGTGGTGAACGAATTCGCCGCCACCACCACACTTCGCTGCACCTTAGGTGTGGCAAACGATGACCTACAACCAAACAGCCCCTAAGACCCAGCAACAAACAGGATAGTTTGGGGATAAAGCTCGGCCCAGTTCCTACAATGTCCAGTAAACCTATCAATTTTAGGATAATGATCCATTCTTAAACTCGAACAACAGTTAACGGAACTGTCAAAAGTTTGTAGACATAATCACTAATGAGGCAATAACTCAAGCACAATTCAAATAACAGAAACAAACAGTCAAAGAATACGGTTTCAGCTTTTTGGCTGACCTTAGATTGCTTAGTTGGTGGGGGCTCTGCGGCTGAACACCTTATGTAATTTCACCTGCAATGCCATAAATCTGAGAGCATGGGTATATATAGGTCAGTCTATAAGACAGATTTCAGTAAATACTACCTATCAGGAGACACAATCAGACCACAAGCACTGAATATGCCATCCAGACCATGATTTTTGGGTCGGCACCTAGGCCTCCAGGCATGTCCCCAATGCCACAAGGTCTAGTTATGTCTTGTTGCCTAGGCACTAAGGCATGACCCCAATGCCATGCGACACCACGACACACCTCAAAAAACATGATCCAGAGGAATCAGCAAGGTAGAATCTAATGTCACGCATAAGATAAAAAAAAACACTCAATCATACTTTCAGGAACAAACAAAACCGAGAAGATGGAATCTACATTTCTATTTGGTGATTGTAGAAGAGCTAATACGGACATACGATCACCTGAAATGCTTCTGATGTTGAACAAATAGGATTGCATGACTATGCCAGTAGTTTACAAGACAGGTTATTGCACAAAATAATCTTCAGTCCACCTTAAGTGATTAATACAGTAAAGAAAAAAAATACTATAAAGTGAAGTCAAGAATGACAGATAAATGTTGGGATCATGTAAGCACCTTTCCTAAAACTTTCTGCAATTAAATACAACATAATGTTAAAAGTACTGATGGTAGACCAAAGATAAAGGTCCAAAAGTATGCATTTCTCTTTCTCCTTTAGGCTTTTAGCTCAGAATTATAAGTAAAATATATTAACACTATGATATAACTCAGAGACAAATTGAAGCCAGCCAAAAGGTTTTCTTCCGGTGCTGATTCCCTGAGTGTGATAAACTTTTCAGTCAACCTCACAACATTGCTATGTATTCACATGCTAATGCCACAAGCTTAATCACAATATTATATGCAGCGTTCCAGTATTTTCTGTACAATAATGTGGTTCCATTATATCCCATGTACCACAACATTTTCATGTATTAAAATTAAATCCCATCTTTATCATTCTCAGCTCCTGGCCATGACCTTTCCTCCACAGAGATGTACCTCTATCATTCCGTCAGCCCAGCTCTACCCAGTTCTTCCAGCTATAAATTACCAATTAAAAACTGGATACTCTACTGCCACAGGTTTTAACCAATCAAGGTTCTACTGTTTAGCTTTTACAGAGGCTGTAATCATGGTTGCGCTATGAATTGCTATTTCCTAATTATTAGCCTCAGTTACTCCACTGATTAATGATATATTCTTTTCTCAAGTGTAAAAAGTAAGATCATATTGATACATTTGTATGATATCTATCATTCATGAAAGAACAGACAACTACCTATAGCACAGAATATTGCATTGTACCTCTTATAGATAAGTCAAACCAAGCAAACTCACTCCAACTTTAGTTATTAGGACAAAAGTAAATAATAATAGTAAATCATCTGTTTTCAACTACAATAAAATATTGCTCAGTTTCTAGCTTTGGGAATTAACTAAAATAGGACAAACAGGTTATAATTTGGAACTCCAAAGTAAACATACAACTATTTTGAGAGACAGATCCTTAACACCTGGAGTAACATGCATTTTCTACACACTGTCCCACTTGAGCACTTAGATTTAGATTTAGTTTTCGGCAACTTTTTTACATACTGCCTCTAATGTTCATGCATTTTCTGCATACTGCCTCACCAGAACATTTATTCAGTTTCTGCATAAAAGATACTTGTAGTACGATGTTGACCAGGTTATGCATAAAAAACTACTGTTCCAATGCATTCATCTCTAACAATAGGACATATGTCAACAGCAACAGCTCTAACAATAATAGTTCGTAAAAGAACTGGAGGAAAAAATTAATCGTAATTTGACAAGATTTCAGTGCCAGGCAAGAGTCAGTGCTCACCAGAAGTCGCCTTTCCAGAATGATTCAAGTACTTAAATCTGGTTGAAAGCTTAAGAATGCTTCACGTGTTAAAAGCCAAGAACCGAAATGATGAAAGTGCCTATAAAAACAAACTCAACTTAGTGGCAAACCCTAATAATAGTATCAACGCTGTTTGCCAATTCTCATTTCCACATCATCACGAAACTGACAGCTGTGTAACACTAGACTACAAATTATCTATCCCAAATTATGTTTCTTCACCCGAAAAAGTTAACACTTAACATCTGTAGACAGTGAACCGAATGTGGAATTAATAGCAAAAGGTTGAGTTGAAACGGTCACCTGAAGGCGGGTCGCGTCTTCCTTCAGCTCGCGACGGGGCTGTTAGAATAATCCCTGAGCACCCGCTAACTATAGAAGGAAGCTTAGACTAATTAGTTTTCAGGCATGGCAGGCAGCATCTCCGTGGACGTTGGGATGGCAACGACCGATCGCGGGCATGCCTTGATTGTCTCAATTGATTGTAACCATGTATGACTGCATGTACTTTCTTTATAATGAATAGAGAGACATCAGAAAACGCTGTCGCATTACAGCATCAAAGTTTCATTGCGTCCACTCGTGTTCGTGTCCTCTTAGTCTTCCTCATCGGAGTTTTGTCAATTGGTATCGGAGCTAGGTTGCCGTCGTCGCCATGGCCTCGCGGTCTCCTTCCAATGGCTCCGGCAACGAGGAAAAGATCAAGCCGTCGCGGTCGCCGCCGCGTCGTTGTGGACGCTCGACGGGTCACCACTCGCGTCGCCGCTCCGGCTCACGGATCGTGGAGCGCGTCATCGAGCGTTCGTCTGCGAACGTCGCGTGGCCGATGCTCACACGGATGAATTATCCAGAGTGGGCGCTGGTGATGGAAGTGAACTTCCAGACGCTCCGCGTCTGGGACGCCGTCGACATCGGCATCGACGAAGATCCCGACGACGACGAGTACCACGCCGATCGCCAGGCAATGGCCGGGCTGTTGCGCTCGGTTCCCTCCGAGATGTGGACCACCCTCGGACGAAAGCCGACTATCAAGCAGGCTTGGGATGCGGTCAAGGCGTTGCGCATCGGGGACGCACGCTCTCGCGACGCCAGCGCGCAGCAGCTTCGTCGGGAATTCGGGAACCTCTCCTTCAAGGAAGGCGAGAGCGTCACCGAGTTCGGCACGCGCATCACGACGCTCACCACAAACCTCCGGACGCTCGGTGACAAGATCACGGACGCCGAGGTAGTCAAGAAATTGTTGCAGGTCGTTCCGGATCGTCTCTCCCCGATCGAGACTGTGTCCAACTCGAGGAACATCTCGAGGGACACTGCAGGTCACGCCCTCATGTACATCTCCGTCGAGTCTGAGGTAACCGCGTCACGCGCATCCGTTCCCCACTCGCCTGCTCGAGGCTCACCTGCTCGAGGCTCGGGAGCCTCGCCTACTCGAGGTTCACCTGCTCGAAGGGGGGCCTCACCTGCTCGAGGCTCACTTGCTCGAGGGTCTGCTCGAGAGGCCTCACCTGATCGAGGCTCTGCTCGAGGCTCCTCGCTGCCGCCGTCGCCGCGCACCGTCGACCCGCTGCAGCGCGTCCAACTCGACGAGCCAAAGGTCTTGCTCCACCTCAGAGAGGAGGAAAAGGAGGCAGAGGGGCCCTGCCGATGGGTCCTCGACACCGGTGCGACGAACCACATGACGGGTTCGCGTCGTGTCTTCTCCGAGCTCGACAGCAGCGTGACCGGCACCGTCAAGTTCGGCGACGGGTCGGTGGTCAACATCGAGGGGAAGGGCACCGTCCTCTTCGCCCTCAGATCCGGCGAACACCGCCGGCTCGACGGAGTCTACTTCATCCCGCGGCTCACCACCAACATTGTGAGCCTCGGCCAGATGGACGAGAACGGGTACAAGGTCGCCATCGAGGAAGGCATTCTCCGCATCTTCGATCTGCAACGACTCCTGCTCGCCAAGGTTCACCGATCCCCAAGCCGTCTCTACTACCTCGAAATGACCATCGCCGCTCCGGTGTGTCTCACCGCGCGCGTCGACGATGTCGCCTGGAAGTGGCATGAGAGGTTCGGACACCTAAACTTCAAGTCGCTGCGGAAGCTGAACCATGGTGAGATGGTAAAGGGCCTGCCAGAAATCGACCACGTCGAACAAGTTTGCGAGGACTGTGTTCTCGCGAAGCAGAAGCGAACGCCATTCCCGCAGGCTGCCAAGTTCCGGTCGAAGGAGCAGCTCGAGCTGGTCCACGGAGATCTCTGCGGGCCGATCACTCCGTCCACGCCGGCCGGGAACGCCTACTTCTTGTTGTTGGTCGATGACATGAGCAGGTACATGTGGCTCACTCTGTTGCGTACCAAGGCAGATGCACCGGCGGCCATCATGACGTTCCAGGCAAAGGTGGAACGCGAAACCGGCAAGAAGCTCAAGGTCCTCCGCACCGACAACGGAGGCGAATTCACCTCGGTGCAGTTCGGTGAGTACTGCGCCAGCGAGGGAATCCTTCGACAGCACTCCGCGCCGCACACTCCGCAACAGAATGGCGTCATGGAGAGGAGGAACCAGATGGTCGTGAACACGGCGCGGAGCATCCTTCGCGCGCGGAGCATGCCAGGCTTCTTCTGGGGAGAGGCGGTGCACACAGCAGTGTACCTCCTCAACCGGTCGCCAACGGCCGCCCTCGACGGCCAGACACCGTACCAGGCCTGGTACGGGAAGAAGCCACCCGTGCATTTCCTCAGGGTGTTTGGGTGTGTCGCCTACATCAAGCGTCTTCGACCGCACCCAAGCAAGCTGGAGGATCGCGGCCAGAAGGTAGTCTTTATCGGCTACGAAGATGGAGCGAAAGCGTACCGCTTCTATGACCCCGCCACGGAGCGTGTTCGGGTCGCGCGCGACGTCGTGTTTGACGAAAACGCGCACTGGGACTGGGGGAGCGCCGCGACGAGTGACAGTTCGGTGCCCTTCATCATCGAGGAGGAGTATGAGCTGCGTCGCCAGGCACAAGCACCCTCGACATCGGCCGTGCCTGGTTCTTCATCGGACGCCTCGGACTCGACGTCGCCCATGTCTGCTCGAGGGGGGGCCTCACCTGCTCGAGGCTCTACTCGGGGCTCTGCTCGAGGGGACTCACCTGCTCGAGGCTCTGCTCGAGGGGACTCACCTGCTCGAGGCTCCGCTCGAGGCTCTCGAGGCTCGCCTACTCGAGGCTCGGCTCGAGCCTCACCTGCTCGAGGCTCACTTGCTCGAGGGGCCTCACCGGCTCGAGGCTCTGCTCGCCAGGCGCCAGCACCCTCGACATCGAAAGCCTCGAGCTCGACATCGCCCACGTCTGCTCGAGGGGGGGCCTCACCTGCTCGAGAGGCCTCATTTGCTCGTGGCTCGGCTCGAGGCCCTGCTCGAGGCTCACCTGTTCGAGGGGGGTCCTCACCGGTGGAATTCGCGATGCCACTCATCGACGACCCGAACCTCGACGCAGACGACGACGAGGAGCTGGAGCACCGGTACAGGATGCTCCAAAACGTTCTGGGCACCAACACCGTGCCTGGCCGTGCTCACCGCGACGTCGAGGAGGCTGAGCTGCATAAGCTCAGCGTCGAGGAGCCCAAGACGTTCAAGGACGCCGACGGCGATCCCAACTGGAACGCGGCGATGGAGGAGGAGCTCAAGTCCATCCGCGACAACAACACATGGTCCCTGGCCGATCTTCCCCGGGACCAGCACGCCATCGGCCTGAAATGGGTGTACAAAGTGAAGCGTGACGAGAACGGTGCCATCGTCAAGTACAAGGCGCGTCTCGTAGCCAAGGGGTACGTGCAGCGCCCCGGCATCGACTTTGAAGAGGTGTTCGCTCCCGTCGCTCGGCTGGAGTCAGTCCGGCTGCTCCTCGCTATTGCTGCCCACTTCGACTGGGGCGTCCACCACATGGACGTCAAATCGGCGTTCCTGAATGGCGAGCTCCAGGAGGAGGTATACGTGCAGCAACCTCCCGGCTTCGTCGACAGCAAGAACAAACACAAGGTGCTTCGTCTCCGCAAGGCTCTGTACGGGCTCCGGCAAGCTCCACGGGCCTGGAACCAGAAGCTCGATGCTTCCCTGCTCGGCCTCGGCTTCAAGCGCTGCGTCGACGAGCACGGTATGTATATCCGTGGCGGTGGCACAGGGCGTCTGATCGTGGGCGTCTACGTTGACGACTTGATCATCACCGGAGGCGATGCGGGAGCTGTGAACAAGTTCAAGGCGCAGATGATGAACACCTTCCGCATGAGCGACCTTGGACTGCTCTCCTACTACCTCGGCCTCGAAGTGTCACAAGGAGCTGCCGGCATCACACTCCGGCAGACTGCGTACGCCGTCAAGATCCTTGAGAAGGCCGGCATGACTGGCTGCAACGCCAGTGCCACACCCATGGAGCCCAAACTAAAGCTGCTCAAGGAGGGAACCACGCCGAGTGTCGACGCGACGGAGTACCGCAGCGTCATCGGCAGCCTCAGGTATCTGTGTAACTCCAGGCCAGACCTGGCGTACTCTGTTGGCTACCTCAGTCGCTTCATGGAGGCGCCACGCCAAGAGCACTTCACTGCGGTGAAGCGTGTTCTTCGGTACGTGGCTGGAACGCAGCAGTGGGGGCTGCACTACCACCCAGGTGGCAAGAACGCCGGCGTTCCCAAGTTGCTCGGGTACTCGGATAGCGACGTGAACGACCGGAAGAGCACCAGCGGGCTGATCTTCTTCCTGGCTGGTGGACCGATTGCATGGCAGTCGGCAAAACAAAGGGTGGTGGCTCTGTCATCATGCGAAGCGGAGTACATCGCGGCTGCAGCAGCCGCATGCGAGGCGGTCTGGCTGGCAAGGCTCCTGGCCGAGCTCGTCGGAGGTGCAGTCCTTGCACCAAAGCTTAAGGTGGACAACAAGTCTGCCATCGCCTTAATGAAGAATCCCGTGCACCACGACCGGAGCAAGCACATAGACATCAAGTTCCACTTCATCCGGGAGTGCTGCGAAGAGAAGCTGATCGACGTTGAGTTCGTCGGCACTGAGTTCCAGCTGGGCGACATCCTTACGAAGGCGCTTGGTCGGAGTCGGTTCCAAGAGCTCCGTGATGGGATCGGCATGAAGAGATTAGAGTAGTTGCTCAAGGGCTTAGGAGGAGATTGTTAGAATAATCCCTGAGCACCCGCTAACTATAGAAGGAAGCTTAGACTAATTAGTTTTCAGGCATGGCAGGCAGCATCTCCGTGGACGTTGGGATGGCAACGACCGATCGCGGGCATGCCGTGATTGTCTCAATTGATTGTAACCATGTATGACTGCATGTACTTTCTTTATAATGAATAGAGAGACATCAGAAAACGCTGTCACATTACAGCATCAAAGTTTCATTGCGTCCACTCATGTTCGTGTCCTCTTAGTCTTCCTCATCGGAGTTTTGTCAGGGGCAGCGACCGACGGGTGCCGTGCGGCGACCTCGAGGGCCCCAGGTCACGATGGCCGGCGCCGGGGACTAGAAGCGGTGGGATCGTCGCATCGGATCTGGGTGGCGGCTTTGTCTCAGGGGTCAGGGCAACTAGGGATTCGTTTCGAGAAAGTGAATCAGATTCCTTATTAAAAGCTACTCGCGAGTCACGAGAGCGTTTCAACTTTCACGGGAGCGCTCATGCCATGCCTCAGGCGCGTGGCGTCAGCTATTTTGCACAAACCCCCCCACAATTCAATCCGTGGTCCTAATTAAGCCAACCCGGAATGTGCATTTGATTAATATAAGGGCCCTTGATATTATAATAAATTAATAATATACAGATTAAGGTGTACTAGTAGGCTACTAAGCTTCTGGTTCTGGATGCACGCGCTTATATGGTCCTCGAGGAAACAAAACAATACTGAGGCAGAGCTTGACGACATGACATAGATTAATCGACATCAACGGTGTCATGGCGCAGTGCGCAAATAATCTGGGTTTTGTTTATGGTGTGTGCAAGTGCGAACGCGCACGGCAGATCAGAATCGAAAGTGATGCATGACTGTTTCACAACGACGTGCAAGCAAAAGTGCATATCGTGATGCACCGATTATTTTGTACATTAACCCAAATTTCTGCATAGGGTTCAATCTTAGAGGACATAATAAACACCATGTACATTTATAATTAATAGCTACAAACAATAAAAACTACTTGTATTAATTTAGGTGTGTTTTCTCTATTTTATTTATTTTGTCACACAATATCTCTATAGATAATTTGTCATCTCTACCCATGTTATTAGCTATGATAAAGTTTATATATATATACTTTTCATATTAATTACTCCCATAATTCAAGTCATTTCGGACAAGGCTTAAGTCAAACATTGAAAAATAAATCATAAATAACTTTCACATATGAATAGATTTGTCATGAAAAGCAATTTCTAGTTCTATTTATAGACTTCTATCCCCTCCAACCAACACACCTTGGCCCATTTATCTTGTTAGCGCATTGTGAGTGAATTCTGACGATTCTAATATAAATCAATAATAAACAGGCTTGAAAAAACAAAATCCTGCTAATTCATTTCTCATGTACTAGCTAGGCAATTAGGCATATAGTGTTGTTTGCCTTGCTTACCAATTTTATGTACCGTGTGCCCTAATTATGTGTAGGATTAGCTCCTTAACATACAACTGCAAGTTACATACAACTAAGTACTTCATACCTCATATTTATTTATGGACAACCATATACTACTCACCTATGATGCCTTAGCTTATGTTTTGTTATTAAGACTTCCTTATTAAGCAAAAATTGCTGAAATGTTCATCTTTTTTCCCTTCCCTTTCCCCCTTCTCTTTGTAAGTAGATTTCTCATAATTCATGAATAGTGAATTGGGTGTATATTGGCATGTCTACAATTCTCATAATTTTTTTACAGTTCTGTTAGCAGCAGGGTAGCGAGGATAGGTAGGGAAGCATCAGAGACCAAGGATTGGAGATGAGAAGTCAGGAGAGCAAAGGGAAAAACGGAGAGGAGAGGTAGACGAAGGGGATTCAGTTTAGCATTCTGTTCGTCCAGTCTCCCTAGCACTTATACATTTGCATGGGATGAACTCAATAATAGATAGGCACGCAGGCCCACAACCACTTCTCTTGCCGGCCCATGGCTGGGTCTTGACAAATTCTTGCTTTTTGCCATGACCCCATTTGTGTTGTTCTGTCATTGTCTTCAGTTGTTCAGCGGCCGAGGCCTCGTTTAGATCGTCGATTCGGCAGCCGGATTCGGCAGCCGGATTCGGCGTTTGCGTGCACTGTAGCAATTTTATTTTTATTTGCTAATAATTATTCAAATATTGATTAATTAGGCTTAAAATATTCATCTTATAAAGGACAATAAAACTATGCAATTAGTTTTTTACTTCATGTATTTGCCGATATTTTGATGTGACAGGGAATAGAAATTCTACATAGTAAAATTTAGAGTGAATTTGGAAAAGGCCTGATATGTAGTATTGCGACTTGCGAGACTGCGAGTAATGATAAAAGTCTCTTGCACCCGAAGCGTTCTCCCTTTCGTGTCAGTGAATAAGAATCCAGAATATGAATACAGACAGTTCAGCTGTAGTTCCAAAACCATTTTCCAGCCTCGTATCATTGGCTACTATGTTTATGGCTTCCTTTAGCTAAAAAAGAAAGGATCCACATCTGACTACAGCCTAATTCAATTTCAGTGTCTGCCAACCTTTCAATTGCACGGGACATCTAAGATTTTGGTGTTGTTCTAACCACAATGAATCCATGTGTTTTCAGAGAGACGAGCACATATGTGAATGTTCTTCACGTGTCACCGTGAATCTCCGATCACATACCTGTGAGTAATTTAATTTGTCTTTGGTTATTCCTCATACCTGTCCTGTTCGTCAGGCAATAAATAAATGAAAGATTTTTCCGCCTAACAAATATTTCTTCTCACAGATTCAGTATCCATAAGTCTGGCTGATGATATTTTCTGTTTATCCATGTCCAGTAACTAGATTTCGATGTGCCAATTTTTAGAATGAAAAATACTATGTTAATTTGGATAAATCACTGTGTCCCATGCCTTACCTTTATTTTTTTTACTCCATTTTTCATGACTGCCGTGACTTTATAATCGGCCTCCTGGCAAATATGTGTGCCACGCCTACTACCCGGCCATACCAAGATCTTCATTATATGTAAATAATGTTGGCTTACCATCTTCACTGAAATCCTTGTGGGTGAATGAGTGACTATTTGAATGTTGCGAATTAGCATCTTCTGTCGGTTAGCATGGCCCTGCTTGGCCGTTATGCCCATTGTCTTAGATTTCATAATATCATCATGTCAACTATTGCTGGTACTATTGTGTTGTACCTTGGATTCCTAGAAACCACACACTAGCATTCACTAAAACACAGGGATGACTTTGCAGAAACAGTGAATTCATTTTCCCTAGATCCCCATTTTATCTCCTCGCAAAAAAAAAAAAAGGATCCCCACTTTTATCTTCTTTGTTACCTTTTATTGATGAATGACATTGTTGCTTATTGTACCCTTCTGTTTGTCAGCACACCTTCAAAGTTAGAGACAAGATGCACTGCTCCATACGTACGTGCTACCCGTTTAGCACCAACATATATATGTATCCCAAGAGGTGAGCAAGTACAAGGTGGACTATGATGATGTGGAATCAATCAGACATCTGGTTCCCAGCTATCTCCCTCTTGCAGAGGTGATTTTCCATTGCTTTCTGAATAGTCCATCTCTTAACCGGTGGGCAGTCGCCATGTACGTGCACATATATTCCGCAGCCGCCGGCTAGTTCTACCTCATGTCCACGCCCGTGTCCTGTCCGGTACGAATGTCCGCCGTCGCGTCCAAATCATCAGCTGACTTCGCAATTTTTCATCGTGCAGACGTGCACATGCCGCCGGCCGCGACGCCGCGTCCAAATGCTGCACGCTGCAGGCATGTTCCTAATGTACCGAATCTGTGTTGAGAAGTTTGTCCACGCCGCACGCTTTTGATCGTTTCTGGCTGATTGATTCTTACCAGTACTGATTCGCTGTGAGAGAAAAACAATACTGAATCACTGATTGGTAAGTGCTGGTAGTCCAAGCAAACAGGGCGGCAGCTGCCACAATGGTATATGTAGATAGAGTTCCTGGATGATCGAGAGCCGGCGGCGGTATGATGCAGTAGCGGACGCAGAGCTCGATTGGAGCCCGGGCAGACTAGTACTCGATGGCTCACACGTGTATACATACGTGCATAGTAGCAGACCAAGAGCTCAATCACGCACACACACATACAACAAATTCTTATAGGCATCAGCGACGGAGCCCGGGGGGACGCCCAGGGTCGCCGGGCCCTGGGTCAGTGGGTCCGCCAGTGTGTCGATGTCGTGCCGTGGAACAGGACGAGCGGCTTGGATCGCTCTGCTCCGACCTTCGACCCTCTGTGGGCAAGGCCAACCAACCATCATCTAGTAATTCCTAGTGGGCTAAACGAGGCCCAATGGCCCATCCCAGATTAACAAGGCAACAAAGCTAACAAGTTCTCTGCTCAACCAAAAAAAAAAAAGAACACAAAGCTAGCAAGTAGAGTTTGTCAAAAAAAAAAAAGTAGACAGAGTTTGATAACAAAGATTAATCGACGTCAACGGTGTCACGGCGTCTTGCGCATTGTTTATGGTGTGTGCAGGCGCGTACGTGCACGGCAGATCGAGAATCGAAAGTGATGCATGATTATTGTTTCACAACGACGTGCAAGCAAATGCACATCGTGATGCACTGGTCCATTAACCAAAATTTCTGCATAGGTTTGAATCTGAGAAGACATGATAAGCATATGTACATTTTATAATTAATAGCTACAAACAATAAAAACTACTTATATTAATTTAGGTGTATTTTTATTTATTTATTTTGTGACTCAATATCTCTAAAGATAATTTGCCATCTCTACCCATGTTATTAGTTGTGATAAAGTTCCTATACATACTTTTCATATTAGATCCCTCCATATATATTGATAATTCAAGTCATTTCTAATATTGTTTAAATCAAACATTTTAAGAATACAAATTATGAATAACTTCTACATATGAATAGATTTGTCATAAAAGCACTTTCTTATATCATTTTCTAAGAAATGTTTTTATAAAAATAAGAAGTCAAAATTATGCTTTGGAGATCGTCACACTGTCCAAAACGACTTGAGTTACCAATATGGAGGTAGTATACTTTTTGTATATCCATGTATCTTTAATATACATTAGTTGAAAACTTTGCTAAGTTATGATGATTCTTGTTGTAACCCATGATATTATGAATCTATATTTTGATTTTCCAAATATTATTTTTACTAGCAAACATGCCCGTGCGTTGCAACGGGACAATTATAAAATATTTATGAAAAACAATAATATGATACATATTTATTTATGTTTTACCATTTCTATAAAATTTAAAGCTATGACTTATTTTATGATAACCTTAATATGCCAATAATATGAAATACACCCTTGATATTTTTTTTACATTGTATAGCTTAGAAATATTTACATGTAAATATAGGATAACTTTATTTTTCATATTATCTATATGTTACTACTGTTAATATCGAGTTTCTTGACTTCCTTTGCAGATCCATAAAAATATATAATTCAAATGTCTCGCTAAATTTAGTAAGGAGTTAGTTGCTGACTTACAATGATTGTTATGAGCATACGATGGAAAGTTAGTGTTGATGTTTCGCATAACAATCCTTATTGGGGATTGTAGAGATATATCTATTTACAATGTATTTAAGCAAGTCGTTTATGATTTTAGTTTATGATCTTATTAGCTAATTTAAGTTATAATGAGGTCAAGTTTTGTTTTTAGTTAAACTACAACACAACCTTAAAATTGTTTTTCATAGTGATTTGAGAAGGTTTAATGGCTGAAAGGTGTATAATATTATATTATATTGTTTATTTTTTATGTCTATAAGAAACGCAAAAGTACTAAAAACGACAATGAGAGGTCACGTTAAAAACAAAGATACGGAGAATTGTGCTGTAATTGGGACGGGAGCCAATTTCGAAGACTCAGAGTGAAGGAGACCAAACAAACATCCACATCTTTTGCTTTATTTGTCTATTTTTCTCGTTTTTTCCTATTATTCTATTTGCTTTTTTTACTTCAATGTATAATACTCAGACTGTGCTACTTGATTTTCGAACTATATTTGAAGTGATAATTTTTGTGGATCTAATTGCTATCTCATTCTAAATTTAAATTTAATTCAATTTATAATATTTTTTTTAGATTGGACTCAATAGTGTGTGAGCACATCTGTTAGTTGTGCACATGTGCTAGTTGCGCTGGGCCTTTTGGGCCGTTGCTATCGTGTGCAGGTAGTAGACGATAGAGTTTCCCTTTATATTGTATAATCCTGTTCGTATTCAATAAGGTTTGGTTGTTAACAAAAGTGAATGGTGAAAGAAAAAAATAGGGCAAACTGAAATTTTGTCAATTTATTATTAGGGAGGAGGAGGATAGATAAGTTGTCATAAATTTTAATTACCTAGTCACTAAGGTTTGTCTACCTCCACATTTTATTGAGGAAGCCACCAAGACTTAGGTTTCGAAAGTCCTATCCTCTTTTCAAGTCAAGAGCACAAGTCTCTTGATTTGAGAGTTCTTACTACATGTAGGTTGATCACAAACGTCTCGGTTATAATCTAGCTATATACTACTGTAGGAAGTAAACGAGCATGAATTTCACGGTATCAGAGATCTCTTCCACAAAAACCAGTATCAAGTATCAAATGGATATGGATTCTTCAGGCTCGCTGTGCCTGCGGTGACGGCTAGCAATAGCAGAACACGAGAGATGAAAAAGGTAAATCTATTTCATTTCCATTACTTCTTATTATTACTGTATGTATGTATGTATGTATAGATTAACCACCACGCGAATAGTGAGTCACTGTAGCCTGTAGACCTATTCTGCAGCATTCCACGAGAACAATACGGAAATCGTGCGCGACACGAGAGCGGTATCACTAGTTCTTTTCAGGAACCGGACCGCGCCTGAGCGACTCGGCGATGCCCGTGGCGAGGCAGTAGGCCACGGACTGGATGGTGACCATGGGGTTGATGCCCACGGCGCTGGGCAGGACGCTGCCGTCGCACACATACAGGCTCTCGGCCTCCCAGCTCTCCCCGCGCGCGTCCACGGCGCCGTCCCGGGCCGTGGCGCCCATCCGGCAGCTGCCCATCTGGTGCGCCGTGCCCCACTGGCTCCACGTCTCGGCCTTCGACTGGGGCCCGTTACCCACGCCAACGCCGTCCAGGAACTCCTCCAGCGCCGCCTCCGTGGCGCCCCTGCACGCGAACCGCTGCCCGTCGCTGCGGTGGGTGCCGATCTCCGACGCGCCCGCAGCCGCCAGAACGCGCAGCGCGCGGCGCGCGCCAGCGCCAATGTTGTCCCGGTCAGTGGCGTCCAGGTCGTACTCCACCCGCCGCTCGCCGTGCACGGTGCCGGACCCGCGGTCCCTCACCATGGAGAAGAGGTGCACCGTGCGGCCGTACCTGAGCATCCGCTCCTTCATGTCGCTCCCGGACACCCAGGGGAACAGCGTCGCCGTGCCGGCCGGGCCCAGCGCAGGCGTCTCGAGGATAGCGCGGGCCGGTGCGCCCGAAGCGCCTTCCACCTTGTGCAGGGACGTGATGATGCCGCCCTCGTACGTCTTGCCCTTGAGCTCCGGCATGGTGTCCGGGAAGTAGCCCCACACCAGAGCCGCCGGGTGGAGGTGTAGGTTCTTGCCGATGTGCCGGTTGCTGAGCCCGCTCCCACGCAGCAGCACCGGCGTCAGGAGCGACCCGCACGCCGAGACGGTCACCCTGGCGCGCACCTCCAGCGTCCTCGTGATCGCCGGGTTGGTGCTCCTCGCTACCACGCCGACGCATCGCTTCGCCCTGCCGTCCGCGCCGCCACTGCCGGTACGCTCCAGCAGCAGCTTCTGGGCCTTGCACCCCGTCAGGATCACAGCGCCGCGGCTCACCGCGTCGACCAGCCACGTTCTGTCCGTGCCGCGTTTGTCGCCGGTGCGGCAGCCGTAACCACAGCTGCCGCAGTAGTGCCCCTCCGACGAGTTCCTCGACACCGACTCCACCTTGTACCCGAGCTTCTCGCACCCCATGCGGAGTACCTTGTTCTGGAGCCCCTCCTCCGCGCACCCCGCCGTCACGCCGAGCCGGTCGAACACTTTGTCCATGGCGGCGGCGTACTCGTCGGTGGCGAACAATGGAAGCCCCTGGTCGCGCGCCCACTCCCTGCGAACGTCGTCGGGGGTCTTGATGCAAGCGGACCAGTTCACGGCCGTGCCGCCGCCAACCGTCGAGGCTGCCAGGAGTAGCGCGCTGCCGTTGAGCGTGCTGAGGAACCCTGCGCCCTCGTAGAGCTGCTCCATGGACGGGGCCTCGACGGAAGTGTAATCCCGCGCAGTGAAGTAGTTTCCTTTCTCGATGACGACCACCTTGTGCCCCGCCCCCGTGAGCACCGCTGCCGCCACACCTCCGCCGCAGCCGGAGCCGACGATGACGACGTCGCACTCGACCCTGCACACGTTCCGCGCCGTGTCGTCGGCCACCGTGAGGCCCTTTGCCGCTAGCAGCGCCGGCAGGGACGCTTCGGTCTCCTTGGTCGTCTCCACGATGCCATCGTCGAGGGGACGCTTCTCGGGACGCTCTGATTCTGCCGACGCTAGCTCGTCGTCGGCCAGGGGCAGGCTGTACCCGATCGCGCGCCAGTGCGGATTCTTTGAGTTCTCATCGGTCTGCAGAGCAAGGACACACACACACACACACACACACAAAATGGAACATAAGGAGACACACACACACGCGCACAAAACTAGAGTAAGTGGAAGTTACAGTCTTACCCAGGAATAGAAGACGTGGAGGCAGAAGACCTTGGTGATGACGAAGAATATGCGCAGCGGTGGGAGCAGGGTCTGCCGGCTCCACCGCCGAAGCGCGTCCTCCCGTTGCTCCACCGGCAGCTCGTCGAACCGGCGCACGAACGGGAACCTCCAGGACAGGCACGGGGCCCCGCACAGCGCCAGCGAGCCGAGCCGCGTGCCCAGCAGCCACAGCACCGTGCGCACCAGCGCCAGCGCCTCGGGGAGGCACTTGCGCGACATCTGCTCGGCCACCTCGGCGGGCACAGGCGGGTCCGCGGCCGAGGCAAGGAGGAACCCGTCCAAGACCTTGTTGCCGCTGTCGCCCTCGCCGCGGCCGCCGTCCTCCTGCTGTTGGTGACCGCTCCGGCGGTCCGGCGGCAGGAACGGCACCAGCGCGCCGCAGAGCGCGGTGAGAGCGGCCATCTGGGACGCCAAGAACCCGTGGGTGTACCGCTCCCTCTTCGCGCCTCCTCCCCTCAGGAGAGGGTGTCCCCGCTTGTTGCCCGCGCTCATGGCGGCGTCCAGGTGACGAGTGTGTCTGTGTGTGGCGTTGTACTGGACTACTGGTTCGCGTAGTGCCGCCGGAGAGTCCTCTGCTATGGAACCGTGGGCTGCGGCGGCTGAGCTTGAGGGAAGTGGACAAACACGATGGAGGCACGACGGTTTATAATACCACAGCGTCAGCTGGAGGTTCAGGTCACCTCGTCGTGCAGCCGTTGCTCTCTCTTTGGTTATCTGCTGTAATTTTCAATAGACTTTCTCACTCTTTGGTTATATGTTGTTATCTCTAGAGAGTCGTGTCTGGATATGTCAGTTTGTTAGTAGCATTGATTAAACAATAGCAATTTCATTAACTAAATGGAGCGACAGAGACTTAGATACTTTCTCTAACCGATACACTTGTCGTCTGACGGCCGCTAACCATTCTGCTGCCGGCCCAACTAGTTCTAGAATACTGGGACCATTCTTTGAGATATTGACTCTCCGAGCTCCTATAGCATTTCGCGTTGCCAATGGATTCATTACTTCTGGTGCAGGAGCTCCCAATTCGATCTTGTGGGCGTATTTGTCCTAAAATATACTACGTACTCCGTAAGTTATCTACGGGCTAACAATGCTATTACGCTAAGAGGATTAAGTAACACGTTTAATTTATATTACCAATATTAGCACAAAGCTTGTGTGTTTAGTTACTGCATCCCAACGTACTGCAAGCACGGCTTTGCCTGCACGAGATCAGGAAAGCAGAAGCAGATCTGCAGGAATGCGCATGACACCTGCACTTCAGCACTTGCAGTCGTCTCACATGATTGCAACAATAAATTTTAGTCGCAAATCAAATGGCACCAGGCACGCTATCAGTTTATTTAGTGCCACGATTGTGTTTCATGTTTATTTTAGCTCTCGTCAACGATACGCTCATGTTGGCCAGCTGAGCTAATCACATTTAGTAGTGTTCACTCCATCAAAAATAAAAAATGGATGGGAACGGATCGTTGTATGGAATCGGATCCAAATGTTTTAATCCAAATTCGATGCGGATATAGATCTTGTCGAATAGAAATGCAAAATAAATGTCTTGAATTTGGATTTCTAATCACATGTGTACTCAACTCTTCTCAAAGTGCATATTATTAAATTTAACACGGATGAATAGAATTTTAAAAGTTCATCGATAACCGGTATGAAATAAACAAAGTACAAATCTAATAATCTCCAATATCATAGCGAACTAAATTTTAATGCATAAATTTAATAAAATGATGGTTGAGTGAAGACATTTAAATGAATGGTAGGCAAGTAGCCATTTTTCTTTATCATTTTTTGTAATTTAAAAATTATTATACAAGTAGAGAATAAAATATGTATGTATGTATGTATGTATGTATGTATGTATGTATGTATGTAT
>CM041637.1:16008673-16050073 GCA_023333625.1 Bothriochloa decipiens
TATGTATGTATGTATGTATGTATGTATGTATGTATGTATGTATGTATAAGTTCATAAAACATAATACAGCTATCAATAAATATATAGTAATTAAATAACCAATTAATTCATCATTAATTATATAATAATTATCTTGAAATTATAAGTTATATAAAATAATTTAATTTATCCAAAAAAGTAACATGTTAAAATAATTTGCAACAACAAATATATTAGGTTTAAACTAAATTAGAAAAAAACTAAAGTTAATTTAATATTTGTGTATAAATATTTTTATTAAATTAATTTTAAAGTTTACTTATAGATATACCACTAAATAGTTCCATTGCATCATTAATAATATTAAAATTAAATAACTAGGATGATTCCCCGCGTGTTGTTGCGGGTATTCCAGTAGAATTTTGATTGTATAGAGACTAAATTTAGTTAGAATATGAAGAGATTTACCTTGATATTGACACATGTGCTATATATGATTCAAATCATAGAGAAATATATAATATACAAAAATGACAAATAAAAGTAAAAAACTATAAGTTGTAGCAATTACTTGAAATTGCTATTAGTTTTAAAATTACTTGAGGCAACACGTGAAGGCGAAGGGCAGGGGCCGGCAGCGTTGATGCATGATCCTATTATTATAACTAACTGATTTTGGTGGAACCCGTATGATGATGTGGCTTAAGGAGATGCTAGAGAATTAGTTAGTGGGGTTTATGAGATATAGATTAGTCACTAATCGTGTAAAGAAAACTTTTGAATAGATTCATTATAGTCTGTTCTTTGTGGATATGGATAAATATTGGATATTCTATATTTTTGTCAATTACAAATTTGGAATTGGATAGAGAAAAATAATGAAAAACGAATTCAGATACATCCATTTAGTATCCACATTAGGAACAAATACAAATACAAATATCCATATTACCACATTTTAGCATCCGAATAATTTAGATTTGTAGACATTCATTTCCTTCCAAAAAAGAGTGACATTTGGGGATGCGTGATGATTATATTTTCTCAAATTTAACTAAGTTTATTAAAAGGATTAGTAACATTCACTAAATAAATTTGTTATAAAATATATTCTATGATTTACCTAATTATAAAAATTATGTATTGTAAATATTAATATTCTTTTGTATATAACTAGTCAATGCTAAAATTATTTAATTTTTGGAGAATAAAAAATGACATTATTTATGTAACTGGGGAAACACACAAAGGGATAAGGCAACAAGCCGCGGCTTGCTAAGGCGTACTCGTCTAATCGTCCTCGAATGAGTTCATAGAATGGGCGAAGGGTCAATGTGGTCATTGCTGCGAGTGCCGATGGGATGGGATCCCATGAACTGATGAACAAGAACGCAGGTACTGAGGTACCCGGTCCGTTCAAGGCTAGCTCTTGAGTTACCAATCCTGATAGATCATGTCAATGCTATTTGGATCATATTGCTCAACCTTATTATATGCTAAGTGCTACCATTCTCAATGAATAGCAGATTTCTCGCTGCACTTTTGTATTGATATTGCTTCTTTGATATACAAAGCTAGCTAGATTCCATCATTTCCAAGTAGCTTCTGTTCCTTATAATCCCACTCAAACATCCCAATCCCGATTAGAATACGATTGCTCCTCCACTCTCCCCAATTCCAAATCTCGATTAGAGAGCAATGGATGGCTTATCTATAAGCATATCTTACTTTCTGGTGTAGCTAGAGGCATTCAAGAAAGCCACTGGACTACATAGTCTGGTAAGGGTGCCAGTTTATAACGATCCATAAACAAAGAATTAAGCCAAAACAGAGTTGAAAGACAATTCAGCATTTTTTAAATGATTCATGGCTTGAAATCATTATTAACGAGATCACAGCGTTCCTGCACCGGCAACGTAATAACAGAATAAACTGGCACTAGCCACGCAGCAGAATAAACCGGCAACGTAGGCTCTGACAGCAATTGTTTACCCACTAGGGTAGCAGCCTCTGCCCTTTGGACCAAAAGGTAACACTGATTTGCCATTGACAAAAGAGCAGCTGCCCAATGGCACCGATAAATGTTTATTAACATGAGACCACAAGGTTTCGGCACTGGCAACCTTTAACAGGAAAACTAAGCCAAAATAACCCCACTTCAAAAAGATTGCAGTTCACGACTTCTGCCCCAATCTGAAATCCGTAAAAGAGCACTGCTCATCTTGTACCAGTGAAAAAAGAAACTTCAGATTGATACACTACAGTTATTTGACAGATGCTTTTACAGCTTTCTCTGCCGCATCATCAAGATCTTCTGCAGTGATCAAAGTCATTCCACTTTCCTGCAAGATAAATATAAATATCGCCAATAAACATGTATGTTTTCATACAACAAAGCAGAGTCAGAACATGTAAACTGAGAAGCATGCACCACTATCATCAACGGATCTTACCTTAAGAATCCTCTTTCCTTGGTCTACATTGGTGCCTTCCAACCGAACAACAACAGGAACCTTCAGGTCAACCTGACAACAGGTGGAAAATTAATAATAGTGTTCTGTTAGGGAAAACCTGAGATAAGCATAGCACATATCATAAAAAACATGATACTTATGGTGTGTTTAGTTTGACAAATACTGTGATCCACCAACTTCTCAAATTCCTAGTTTGGAGAAAGGAATGGACTGATCCATCACCACCTTATTCATCACAAACACATGGCTAGCTTAATACTCCATTCCAAATTATAAGACATTTTGCCTTTTCTAGATACATGGATTAACTATGTATCTAGACACAAAGCTATGTATGTATCTAGAAAAGCCAAAATGTCTTATGATTTGGGATGGAGGGAGTAAGAAGGAATGGTTTCATACACCAAAAATTCATGGGTGACACCATGATGGACCATTCCAGGTGATTCCACAAGCTAAACACCCCATTAATAGTCATGCTGAAAATGAATAAGAAAACAGGGGCCATGATGGTGAAGTACCTCCAAATCTAATTTAAAAAAAAACAGACAAGAAAAACATTACAATATTATCAACACATTTTTATTTAACAGAAACCACAAGCAGAACGTAGACAGGATGATAAAATTAGAACCAAACTAATCAAGATCCATGACAAGGAATACAAACAGCTCCAAAACAGACTTCATTTGAGGTATGTATATTTTTAAGTAGTGACCAAATTACATTTGCAAAAAACCATCCACAATTGATTAGTGACAATTTTACTGTGGAATTTCAAGAGGCAGAGAAACAAGGTTGAGATAAGTATTTCCTTGTGCTATAAGTGGTAAATTTCTGAAAACAGAGGCATCCAATTTCAGGGAAATAAAGAAGCAGTGAGGACAACTATTGCAATAACACACTGATTCTGTGGGGACAAACACATGCCAAAATTGTCAGGAACGGATGTTACAAATAAAGCTACAAAAGGTTGAAAAATGTACCAGTTTAGCAGCATTAACAATTCCACTTGCTATCACGTCACACTTCATAATGCCCCCAAAAATGTTCACTAGAATTGCCTTCACTCTATCATCTGAAGTCAGTATCTTAAAAGCTTCCACAACCTGAATAGAATAGAAATTTTATAAGATATGCAGTGTCAAAGCAAAGCTACAATGCCAAAACTGCATCAGGGTTTAATGTGGATCTCAAGAAATTATATATCATTCAGGTGATAACAAATATTTGCAATGTACTAAATATAGAAGAGAAGATCAAACGTTCAGGTAGCCCGAAATGACATCCAATTTATACCTGCCCCTCTGATGCACTTCCACCAACATCAAGGAAATTGGCAGGTGTACCACCATGCAACTTTATAATATCCATGGTCGCCATGGCCAATCCTGCTCCATTCACCATGCAACCAATTTCTCCATCAAGACCGATATAGTTCAAATCTGCTTTGGCAGCAGCGACCTGTACAGGTATTGGTTTCAGTGCTGAGATTATATAACCAAAAAATGTACCATATAAGAAGAAAGATCTCATAACAAATAAGTCTAAAAGGAAGAAAAAAGTGCAAAGACACATTAGAAGAAAATTTGACACAAGGAGAGAATGAACAATGGGAAAGATAAGCAATTCTATACCTCCCTGGGGTCTTCCTGAGTTGTATCACGCAGTGCAAATATTTCTTTCTGTCTAAATGCAGCATTATCATCAAAGTTCAACTTTGCATCAGCAGCAACAAGCTTGTTGTCAGCTGTCTCCGCCAGAGGATTTATCTACCCACATCAAGCATCCAAATTATAGCGTATACTAAGATAGAAGAATCAAAATGAGGACCATTTCTCACTGCATACCTCCAGCAATGTGCAATCACACTTGCAGAAAAGTTCATACAGCTTCTTAATCTGTTCTATAGAAGACTGTCTATCTGCTGCCTTCAGGGCTAGACCATCAACAACTTTAGCTGCATCCTCATCTGTGATTCCTTTAAATACATCAATAGGAACCTGACATTCCAATAAATTAAATTTCAACATAGGTAACACAATGTGGAGAAGTGTCATGTAAATATGAAACACAACAGAGCCATACAATGAGCCCAAAATAATATTAGGGAACTTAACCTTAATAATCATATCAGGATACTTCTCCGCAAGATCTTCAATACTGGTTCCTCCCTTGCTGCAAGCAATAATGAGCTGAAATGGACAATCAGAAATGAGGATAAGAAAAAAAATGAAAAAATATATCATCCAATTCAGAAAGGAGACTGATGATGTGCATTAAGTTACTTAGACTTTGTTGATTCAGTCACCACAATGCACTGACTTATTTGAAGAACATAAGAAAAGGCCACTAATAGAAATTATAAAATGAACAGCAAAGTAAAGTAATATCTGAGATAAATGGCATACCGGACCAGCAGTTTTCCTATCAAGGGTGATGGCAAAGTACATCTCATTAGTAAGAGATAGTTTCTCGCACAAGTAGACCTGCCAAAGAGAATGGAGAGTGTCGGTCTCTAGAAATCATCGACATGCAAGGAAATATTGCAAACTAAAAGCATGAGGTGATGACTTTCATACAGCATAGTCATAAGAACAAAATCATGTAAAACGATTTTGAAGCGCACAGCAATCTTGTCTTGCATATTAAAAATAGTAAATATAAATCCATCCACAAGGTTAAGGAGAAAGCCATAGAATGACAGAAACAATCAGATATCATGTACACAGTATGGCCTTCAAGGTACTATTCCCTTTACCTACAACAAATATGCATTCTTGGACATTTACATGGTCGAAACGGTAGAAATTTTTACTTCAATTTTTAAAACAATGTTAAAATAATAAATATTAAATATTATAAATTACTTTACATGAAAAATCTCGTAACATAGTGTTACATTGTCAATCTACCTCTTCTTTATGTATTGCTGGTCGTAGTGAAACTTTGATGGGAACGGATCTTAAAACCGGTAATATATACTATTAGAGGGTATGGTACAATCCTGCTGTTAGTCTTTTACATGAACATAACTACATAAGAATGGAGAATGAAGAGAAAATGGACACATATGGTACTTTGTGTTTCACAGAAAAGTCTGAATTTCCTATTATTGACATACTAACTCAGGTGCAGAAGGGTCAAAACTTGGTAAATGAAAGATGTAGAACCCTCATGATGGAGAACATTTGTAATGTTCTTAGCCGCCCGGCACAGAATAAAAGAAAGAAATGGGTACAAACACAAACAGACCAAGATTGAGGAAATAGTGTAGCAAGTTTAAAGAGAGTAAGTGAACTAACAGGAAGACCAAGAGCAAACAAGTTATGAAGCCAATCACGGTTCAAACAGAAATATATGAAAGCAAAAGATGGCCTCAATTAGTAAGTTCTAACCTTGTTCACAATCTTTCCCTCTGGACCAGTTTGTTTCGTTACCAGAATCTGGCCTAACATTTTACCTGCAGTGCCAGTACAACTCACTCAGCGATTAAAATACATACACAAAACACAACTGACCTGCACAACCTAATAGCAGAACCTAACGTGGGAGGAATAACCCACATGAAACCAATCAACCAATCACATCACAATGAATAAACAATCTTAAATTCTGCAATAAATGTGTGAACACAGTGATCTATCCACAAAGCAATATTCCTGATACAGATCCACTTAGTTAAACAAGAAAGTAGTCCTGCACGCTTCATCATACAAGTAGAGTTCATGGTACCAAATTTCAGCACCAGACAATTCAAAAGAAAATTCGCATCTGAGAACAGAAATTAAGTATGTGCTTGTCCTTCACATGCGTTGAAAGTAAAATTGTCCTATGTTTTTTTATTTTTTATTTTTTTGGATTTAATCGATCATGGAGCCAACATTGAACGTGAGGAAGCTATTCGACCCATGTGTAGGTTTGGCCGTCTTGGTTAAACAAGGGAATGCAAATTGTAATGACAAATAAGTGTCATTATCACAAATAGCAACAGCTGATGGGCAAGAAATCTAAGAAATTCTAGGAAGAACTGATATAGTTTCTTTTCTTTTTCCTTCGACAAGTCAGAGCATGGCAGTAATACATAATGAATTCAAGTACTTGCTAGTACACACTTACTTGCAATCGATTCAGCTTCCTCAGCCTTAACAATATGGACACCACCTTGCAGCCCACTTTTGAAAGCTCCCAACCCACGGCCACCAGCAAGGATTTGACTTTTAACAACTATCTGCAATGAGAACACCTCGAGTATGAAACTGTGACTAAATTGCAATGCACAAACTATAAGGTTTCTAATTTTACCTTAGATACAAGCAAGGTACATGCTGCTTAGTTATGTATGGAACTTTTTTCATAAGCGCGCATACACCAAAAAGGTCAGAAATATTGCGCACAGCATTATCATAAAAAAACATGCATACATCAGAAAGATGAGCAGAAGCGGTATGATAATGTTACATATATGGCATCAAGGTTGTGTCATAACTCCATTTGCATCTAAGATACTGTTTATACCCACCAACTATGAAAATTGTCTTGCAAAACGATAGCCCCTTGACCACATAAAAGCCACCTAAATTCCAGCACCCGTAAAAAGAAAATTCAATCATAAATTGATTGAAGGGCGGCCCTGGTGCAAGCGGTAGAGCTTTACCGCCTGTGACCAAGAGGTCCAGGGTTCAAGCCCCAGTCTCTGCACATTTGTTCAAGGATGGCTACTGGCTATTTTCCCTTCCTCAGACCCCGCAGTGCGGGAGCCTACGGCACTGGGTACGCTCTTTTTTTTAATCATAAATTGATTGGATAACAATGCAACCGCAACTCAGCATAAAATCTAAGTAAACTGCATTCTTCTGGGTCTAGAATCACCATGACTGTCACACCCAAGCCATGGACGACAGGCATTTTGGATCACGGGGTGATAAGATGAACATAATGATCGATCGAATAACAAAAGATGAGGAAGCTGTCGCGTCATCACCTCTTTCTCGCTGGGAAATATGTTCTTCAAGGTGTCCTTGACCTCCTGTACGGACCCAGCCGCCGCGCCCCGGGGCACGTTGATCCCGTACTTCCCCATCAACTCCGCGCCCTGCAGAACCAAACAATCCACAAACCTTAATCCATCAGCCCCAGCCTCCAGAATATCACCAATAAATCCACACATACGAGAAAATGGGAGGGCAAAGTGTCGGATCTGGAAGCGCTGGGCAGGCACCTGGTACTCGTGGATGTTGAGGCGGCGGAGCTGCTGGTGCTGCCATCTCCCGGCGACGGAGAGGGCGCGCGACGCAAGCTTGCCAAGCGATCCGCGAACCATGGCTGCGTCGACCTAGGCGGGGATGCTCCTCTGATCCGGAAACCCTACAAGCGTGGAAGACGCCTCTTTTCGATTCGGTTTTCTCCCCTTCCTTTTCACTTGATTTTCTCTCTCGTTTTCTTTCTTGCGGAAGGGACGAAGGGGGTGCGGCGGCGGGCCGGGCTGCGGACCGGGGCCCGGTGTAGACTAGTGCACGTGGAAGGGAGAATGGTGTCACTGGCTGATATGTGGGTTCGGTCAACATGGGGTACATGTGTCAGTGTCATTGGTTAAGAAGGAGGGGTAAAAAAGCGAGAAGAGCTGCTCAGGATTATATATTCTTCAGAAAAAAAAAGGTTTGATTAGATTATTGTGCATGTATTTGTTAGTCGCAAAAAAGGGCGCATGTATATTTGTTGTCTTTTTGCCCCCTTCGTTCTAACTCTTCTTTACAAGATATGTACTCTCTCTGTTTCTTCTTTACAAGATATGTATTCTCTTCGTTCCAAATTGTAAGTCGTTTTTTAACTTTTTTCATATATATATATAGCAAAATACATATACGATAAAAAATCAAAACAACTTGTAATTTAGAACGGAGGGAGTATATAGCATTAAGGCATGGTACAACAGTGAATTCATTTTTTTATAATGTAGAAAAGAAATAAACATTTGAGTTAAGCAGTATTCCATGATTTTCTATTTCAAAGCCTATTTTTAAGAGAAAATCACTATTTTTCTCATCCCCTTTCTATTGCACCAGTGGAAGAATAAAAATAGTGAGAAAATCATTCCTAAGATAAGGAGCAAGATAATATAAAAGAAACTATTGAATGCTCCCCTCGACTGTATAATTAGCCTTTACCATCGAGGATAAAGAAATCTTGAGCCATGGATAAGCGTAGGTATTGTCCCCAGAGCCTTGTGTCTTCGAGGATAAAGAAATCTTGAGCCAGCCTTGCGTCTTTGAGGATATAAAAAATCTTAACCATAGAAGTGTAGGTATTGTCGTGCAACATATAGTGTCCAAAACTACTTGTATGGCCTAACTCTACATAGGTGTAATGTAGTATCTCTTATATTTTTTTCTCGCTTTATGTAAAAGGTAAAACCGAAGGTGCTACATTTGGGTCATTATAGGCTAGCCTTCACCCTCCTAAGTTTTTTTAGGTGGTGTTAAACTCACCAACCACAAACCATGTATGCCACTTGCTCCTTGGGCCACATGAGCCAACTTTACAACAGCTACAATCTACAAACGATAGGGGTTTCAAGTCTTCAAATGTAAGTACTACATATCCTAGCCTAAGGTGCTTTGTTGGATAGTAATGACTACTTAATGTTGTCACTACATGGGTTGAATTTATTTTACTTGGTTTCTTTGACTAATAAATATGATTTCTTTGTGTGAACAGTGGGTGAGGGTGAACACAATGGATCTATACTTGTCGACGGGTGAAATTCTATACCCACACCCATTTAGAGCAAGTATAATAACATGATGTAAGCAGACTGAAGGTTGTGGTGAATGAAAGAAGAGAGAGGAGAGGAGGAAGAGGAGTAAACAAAATGTAAGATAAATGAACCAAATATTTAATACTAAAGAACTAACTACTATACACATGGAATAAGAGGTAGGTTTCAGATCTTACGGCCAACAACCGACTCTATTATTAACTTTGCCCTTATAGACAAGACGAATCGCCAGACTTTGCCCTTATAGACAAGAAGAATCGCCAGTCTAGGCAACAATGGTACAAACGCACAAGCTTTGCCTGTGGCCGACTGGTCAGGTTCAACACCTGAAGTCGTAGCAGATGATTGTAAGAATAATCTTAAATTGGTTTCAAAATCTTTTAAGTTAAAACAAAATCACGTAAGATTAAACTAATTGTATATTTTTAATTGCATATTTTTTTCTAAAATTTATTTAGATAATTGAAAAATCATGTTTTTTTGAGAAAGAACTACGTATCTTTATTCATTTGATGTATAGGAATTATAAATACCAGCCGGTGGATTCAACTTTTTTCTTCAAAATTCCATGGTATATCTGTTTTGGGTCTAACCTCAATAAAGTCGCTTATTGACCATCAGTTTTGGATCGAGCCGACCCGCCTCAAGGAGAAGGATCTCGTCCCCGCGACGGAGACGAGCAGGCGCTACGCGGAGGTCTCGCGGCTGCTCATAGCGGGCGGTGCCCGCGTCCCCGGCGTCGTCAACCCGTCGCAGCTCGGGAGCTGGCTCCGGATCAAGGAGTGACCGGGCGGTCATGCCGCTGGAGGTTGGGTGCGCGCGGCATGCCCGCATTGCCTGCTGCTTCGCCTCGGCGGCGACCGACCACCGATCAGAGGAACCGTTGCTTTTGGACATAGCAGAGCAGGCGGGTTCGTCGTTTCTGTCTTTCATTTCCTTCAGAATTTTCGTGTGGTAATTAGTAGTAAATCAACTCCTCTTATCAGAAATTTAGTATAGTTGTTGGATGGGAAACTGTAGGCACTGCTGCTGCTAGCTTTTGCTGCGTCGGTTCACATTTTCTCCCCGCTGAAATCCTCTGCATCGGCAAAACCAGTGATGCTGATGCATGGCGTGGATGAATCTACCGGCGTTGTAAATACATGATCAAATGCTTTATTACTAGCTTATAAGAAATGTCTGTTGCTGTTACCAGTAAGTATTAAGTTGGCATCATCAATGCTTTCTTCTGTGACTAAATCCAAATGCATGGTCCCGGATTCGGTGGAAAGGATGCCGGCAATTTACCGGATGACCTCTTGCTTGCACACGTCTCTCACCTCGTTCGGTGTTTGCTGCTTTCGTTGAGCACAATAAATACGGTAGGTTTCTTTACATCTCGGGACTTGTTTAGACGTTTAATTGGACTCTCAATTTTAGTATTTAACACTAAAAAAAAAGATTCTCCATCATATTTAAATGTCATCAAATGCATGAGTACTAAATATAGATGAAATTAAAATCTAATTACATAGTTTGGTTGTACTTTACGAGATGAATATTTTAATCCTAATTAGTTAAAATTTGGATAATTTTTATCAAATACAAAGAAATGTTACAGTAATTCTGTTACAGGAATTCTGACCTCAAGTTGTTCCTCTTCTGCAGACGTTACTGTATCTGTTTGGTTTTGGAAGGCGTTCGATCGACCCATCGTTCCATCTTATCTTCAGCGGATACGTAGTCCTCTGTCCCGTCTGGATCAACTTGGTAAGCTGTAGTAGATGGAGGAAGCCGGCTGATAGTTTTGCATGACTTGGGTGCTTGCATAATTCAAAACAGGCTATAGGCTAGAGATGTTCTTAGTGGCTAGCCAATTCAAAGAGTCTTAGTATTTCATCTATTTGTAGTACCATTTCTGGTAGTCTAATCTTTAATGGTGATTTTGGTCCCAAAAAATTTAAACTGTAGCAGTTGATGGTCCAGTCTTCTCTGTTCTCATTCTTGCTTTTCCACTGACGAAGATAGTCTGTGTTCTCGTTCTTAAGCTGCAAATAATTCAGTTCAATGGTCCGCTCGGCGCTTTGACAATGCCGCGGCAGCCACGAAGTTTAACTAATGCGTAGTCAACCAAAGGAAACTTCCGTGTTTTATTAATTTATAATACTACATCATGTCTAGAAAGTGAATGCATAGTTTCAAAATACCGGTTTGTATACAATTATTGAGCAAAGAAAGCTCTTGAGCGTCTCAGAACAGATGATGGCCTTTGAAGCAAGCTAGCATCGCCCTCGCCCCAAGTAGCACCATCTCTTCTTTTTACCAAAAGCTCTTCACCTTGGACGCAAGCAAAGCAATGCATCTACTCGGCTTTTGGCCGGTATCATTGCCACCCTAGTGACTCAAAGTCTTCTTTTCCCGAGACGATTCGATCAACACCGTCCCGATTTTTTTTCCGTTTGCGTCGAGGCAAGCTTACGCGGCAAGGCCAACCGGACCGCACAGAGGAGGCCGAGACCCCGTTGCTTGCACAGGACAGGACAGTCTACAGGAGTGGTTGGCCATTTGCCGAGTCGGCTATTTGTCCGACAGCGACGTTAGAGGCCGATAGAGCAGCAGGAGGACGCGTAGGCCTACGACTACGAGAAAGCAAGCGCCATTGAAGAATGGCATGGGTGGAGCAAGCCAAGGCGGTGCGAAATAAACATACCTGTTCTTATCTGCTTTTTATACGAGTGGGACAATGGCCTGTCCTACCAGCACTCCTAGGGTCTTGCAAGACGAGTAGACGACGTGCAGGTGCAACAGTGTCCAAAACTGCTCATGCACACACACACGGACGCCCAACTTTTCTGCGTGGATAAATTCGTAGCCCTCGTCGAGGAGACAAAAAATGTGCTCGGCATCAAACGCACGGTTCATTGGCCTGTGAAAGGGGGCTCCGCTGCGGCACTCGGCAACGGCCTTGTTTAGTTTTCTAATTTAGGATTAAATTCCACTTTAAAAAAGAAAATTTCCCGTTAAATCAAAATACCGACGCATGTATAGAATACTAAATGTAGATAAAATCAAAAACTAATTGTACAGTTTGGTTGTACTTTACGAGACGAACGTTTTGAACCTAATTAGTTAATATTTAGACAATAATTTACAGATATAAATAAAATACTACAGCGCACTACAGTGTCAAAACAGTGAATTAAATTTAGCACGACTCAATTCGGGCAACTAAGGCTGTCTCCAACAACCGCAATGCAAACACAGCACCCATATGACAGTTTCGGTGCCACCGCCATAACTTCCTTCTCCAACAGCGGACCAACATCACGACAGCGGCGCTCGGGGCGGAGCGCGCTCGCCGGCGGCTCGCAGCGCGGCCCGTACTCGCAACGGCGGCGCTCGGGGCGGAGCGCGCCGCCGGCGGCTCGCGGGGCGGCCCGTCACGTCCTCGCAACGGCTGAGCTCGGGGCGGAGCGCGCGCGCCGGCGGCTCACGGCGCGGCCCGTCCTCGCGACGGCGGCGCTCAGGGCGGAGCACGCCCGCCGGCGGCTGCCCGTGGCCATGGAATAAGAGGAGCATGGGTTGTCCGTGGGCGTCGGCGAGGAGCTCGAAGACTGGCGCCCAGTGCAGCCGAGCAGGCAGCGCAGCGAAGTAGAGGAAGCGGCAGACGACTAGGGAGTGAAAGCGTGCCGCAAGAGCTTCACCGAGGCCCTGGCTGCATGCTCGATCGGCTGCAAGGGCAGGTGGTAGGAGTGGACACGCTCCTCCCCGTCGCGGATAAGCAGAAGCCCTCTTCCGACGACTGAGCTCATCACCTCCATCTCCGACATCGTCCTCCACTACGGCGGCTCCATCCCCATCACCGGCACGCCTGCTTAGGCGGCGGAGGCCGATCCAGGGCGACGGTGGGGGCGCGGCGCGAATCTGGGGCGGCGAGGCGGAGCCCCCTCGATGCTGGCCGGGAGCAGCAGTGCGGCCGCCGCGTTGACGGCTCCGGTCGTGGTGGTGGGCCCCGTGCTACAGGACGACCCAAAGAGACCGGGCGACCACGCTTTTTGCCTTGCGAGTTGCTTCGGAGCCAAAATCGGTGCTGTGTTTACCTATCCTGTTGGAGGCTGTTTTTACGCCGTCGACCACCTATTTTGGTTATGGGTTTTGCAATGACAACTCTGTTGGAGATAGCATAAACATGGCCTAGTACGCTAGAAATCCGTCGATTCGGGTCGTTGGCTGTCTGTTGGGCGACGACGCAGTCATGTGTCACTCGCCTCCTGCCACCTGCGCTGATGGAAGGGCTGGTTCACATTTAAATACCGTTGGACTTGTCACGCAGCTAGCGTGGGCTAGCGTGGCCTATTCAGTATTCACCATTCTCTATTCGCGAAACAATTAATTCTGAATAACGGTACAAGAAATAGGACTATCGGTATACTTGCCCGGCAAAAGAAAAAAAACTCTGACCAAGCCATCGATACCAGTCGGAAGTGATGGCCGGTCGAGTGGCTGGCCCGCCGACCGGTCGATCACACGATCGAATTTTTAGCAGCTGTCAGGTGGGTCTTATACTAGCTAGTGCTAGTTTCGACTCTGCACTATATTTCCGAAAGATTTCATTCTTCTAATTTTCGATGAAAGCTTTGCCGGCTCTACATCTGTACAACACCTAGGACGGTGTTGGATGCTCGTACAAACACACGGTGAGGTATGGACAATCATGGACGAAAGCAATGTAAAGACACGGGGCCCAGCATTTGTTTCGAGTAATGCTAACCACTTGCTGCAGTCTGTCAAGAAACACACGGGATCAAGCATTTGTCTCTCTGCAACGCTCAAGCTCCAAAGGGGCCGCCTCTTGGTTGTTTATCGCGCTGATGCAAACTGTGAGTGGGAGAAGCCACTATTTTCAGCTCCATCTCCCATACAACCCTGAGTGAGCATGTTTTTAGGAGTTTCACCTATGAAGTTATTTGCAAAAGACCTATTTTACATAAAACGTGTCAAGTAACTCGTAAGAAGCATGAAGAAGCTATGACAAATAAGGTCTTAGATAAAAAAAGAGGAAAATTTGCTACGGGACATGTAAAATGACATCTCTATGCTGCTGGACAGGTCAAATAGAGCAGTTTGCTGATAGACACTTTGCTTCTTATTAAATTTGCTGGTAGACACTAGACCGAATAAAATATTCATTTCTGGGTTACGAGGAGAGAGAAGAGCGGTCAAATGTCTGTTATGCCCCTGCCTCCTTCTTCCCTCCCTTTTCTTCTCTTCCCTGCTCATTGGGACGGTCGCGAGCCTGACCACGAAGACGAACGCACCATGGTCGCTCCCGTCCACGCCTCCCGGCGGCTAGCGGGCTCAGACCGCGGCGGAGGCGCCCCGCTGACGCCTGGCCTTGCCTGGTCCCATCCGCGGCGGCCTAGCTTGCTCCCATTTGCGCCCGACCTCGCCTGCTCCTGTCCGCGGCGAAGGTGCCCCGCCCGCGCTCGGCCTCGCTTGCTCCCGTCCGCGACGGCCTCGCCTGCCTGCTCCCGTCCAAGCCCCGCCCCGGTATGCTCATACCGTGGCGGAGGCGCCCCGGCCTCGCCCGCTCCCGTCTCCACGCCCCACCGGCGCTCGACAGGCTCAGACCTCGGCGGAGGCGCCCTGCCCGCGCCCGGCCTTGCCTTCTCCCGTTCGCGCCCGGCCTCGCCTGCTCCCGTCGGCGGCAGAGGCGCCCCGCCAGTTCCTGGCCTTGCCCGGTTCCGTCCACACCCCGCCGGCGCTCGGCGGGCTCAGACAGTGGCGGCCACGCCCGCGCCGGGCCTCGCCTGCCCCCCCGCGCGACCAGCGACCCTCCCTGGCCCCGCGACCCTATGGTCGCGCCCCTGCTCCTCGGCGTCCCCCCAACGGCGGCCGCGCCAAGGCTCCGCGGCGGACGACGGTCCGGCGCCACGATGGGCAACTTTCGGCTAGCCGCGTCGGCCGCCATCCTGGCTCCTGCGGGCGTGCTCTCTCTCTCTCCGTGCGGGAGAGGGATGATTTGTAGATGGGGATGACCGGACGAGGTCGGCGAGCCTGGCCTGAAGCAGAGAAGGAGATGTGGAAGAAGAAAGACCTAGGGGCAAACCGGACATTTCATGACCGTTCTCTCTCTTCCTAGGCAAGAAAAAATATTTTATTCGGCGCGGTGTCTAGCAGCAAATTTGACAACAACGCCAGTGTCCCTCAGCAAACTGCTCTATTTTACATGTCCGCTAGCAAATGGAGGCCACTCTCGATGTCCTGTAGCCAATTGCCCCTAAAAAAACTATCGAAACAAGAATCAAGAGACTTTATTTGCAAAAAAAAAAGAGAGACAGAGAGCCAAGAGGAGACTCGAAGACATATAAAGGTAGATGATGGTGATAGAATACATGTGAATGGACAAAAAAGTATTTATTGAGAACATAGTTTATATATATTGTCTGTATAAATAGGCATAAAACTACCTGTGCTTTTAGCATTAGGAATATTTTTACCACTTTGCCTAGTTAATTAACACCTTAACTTAAAACACGGAGTACTGGTCATTTAAAAGTGCGCTTACTACAATTGGTTGTGGAAACGGTCAAATGGTTTCCTTGAAGAGCAACGACTTAAGCCAGAAAATACGCAATTGAAAATACGAAGTATGCGAGCAGCAGCCGTGCCAACGTGTGGTGCACGCTGCGCAGAGTGCAGCGGCATGGCGCATCGTCCGTGCCTCGAGCAATGTGGCCGCGTGAGACCTTCGCAGAGCTGCGGCTGCAGACGAACACTCCCGTTTTTGGGCGCTCGTGGCCGGCGGCGGCGCGGCGCCTGCCACCATCAACCAAGACTACTTTCGTTTAGTGCGGATGGGGGATGACCTAAACGTGTAGTGATCGTTGTCTGCATGGCACTTATCGACTCATCAGCAGGTCACGTCGGGTCGCTATCCCTATCCGACCGACAGTTTTTCATTTCCAAAGGGATACCCATCAGCAACACATCTTTACAGACGAGTCATCTCTTGTACAGTTGTACTGTAGTACATCACTTGGCTAGGATAGGATAGTACTCCCTATAGCCACGAGCCCACGCGACCCGATCGTCTGCTTCAGTTCTCAATGTGGTCAAGCAAAAAGGTTATTGCCAAGTTAACTTTAGACAATTATTGGGATTTAGCAAATGCGCGGATTAATTATATTACTTTGCTGACAGAGCATCCTAATCGTGATGTTCTATTCTTTGGTGCGTGTCTTCCTCGTATCTTCTCGGTTAGGTGCTTGAGAATTCTTTAGGCAACTGAAGGTGTTCATTGATGGTCAGCGACGAAAGGGAAGACGCGAAGTGCGAAGCAAGGAGGTGTTTCCTAGGAGAAGGGAGGTTCGTGGGTTGTGTAGCCAACGAAGCAACAATGAATGGTTAGTGAAGGTGGATGTATTTTCTATCCGGTATGGATTAAGGATTTAAGGTCATGTTTGTTCCATTAGCTGCTAATGGTTATAATTAACTAATAATTCTTCCATTCTAAATTATAAGTTATTTTATTTTTTATAATTTGCTATCCATCTAGATCTAACGTCTTAATAAATAGCAAAATAAATATACGAAACAAGTCAATGCGACTTATAATTTAGAATAGGAGGTGTAGCTTATAACTAAAATTAGCTAGCTAACTATTAATTATTATTTTGGTCCAAAAGAGCTAATTATTAGCGATTAACTATTAGCTCCGGAGATCAAATGGGGGCCAAGTCTTAGGTTTGGCGTGATGTGTAGCAAAAGGTCTATCATGGTTCTGTTAATAAAATGTTGAGATATGTCATCGAGTCTCTCGGAGGAAGCGTTTGTAGGAACGTAGGATAGAGTCCAGTGCCAGGGCACATTATCCATGTGTACATGTGCGTCTGCTTTTTTTAGGGTTTATTTAAAAAGATAAAAAGAAAATCCCATGTCTTGCAATATATTATAGCTGAGCAAAAGAGGCTTGGGCCACACATACTACTGGACAGGGAGTAGGAGATATAAGAGGTCCGAGTTTGAAGTTTTGAAGAGAAAGAAAATGCTAGACCAAACGGTAATTGAGCAACGGTTTCGCAAAACAAAAAAACATATTTTTTTTAGCAATAAAAAAAGATAATTGAACAGCTGTCACGAAAAGGACCGAACTGGATCCGATCCATACAAACAGCTGCCCTCTCCACAAAGGCGGTGTGGGCTGGGCTGCTTCCGTCTTAAGTCAGCGAGTCCCCCCGTCCCTCCCCGACGCTTCCGGCTTTCCGTGCCCTTCTCCTCCTCTCGCAGCTCGCAGGCGCAACAGATTCCACCCGCTCCTTCGGGTGGCCAGACGAATCGACGAGGGAGGTAGGCAGGATGGCCTCCGACGGCCACCCGCCGGAGCCGGGGAAGAAGGAGGAGGTCGCCATCACGGCCGCCGGGCCTGGAGCCGACGATCTGGACGACCCGCAGTTCATGTGTTGCGTCTGTCTGTGAGTTTTTGTTGCCGATGCGGCGTCCCCTTTCCCCTCTCTGATTCCTCTCCTCTCGTCGGGTGTCTGTAGATCGTTTTTTTTGATTATGGGTGACGTCTTGATCCTACGGCAAATTGTTCGTGCTCGTAGACTGCCCCTAAATTTCTTTACCGGCGTTTGTTCCACAAAAATTGTAGTAACACCTAGGGGCAGAGTACGCTGCATTATTATGTTAAATCATTTTGAGATTGACCGTGCCAGGGCCAGGGCACATTTACCTCCCCATATTCTAAGGTGCCAGCAAAATCTGTGGAATGACGACTCATTTGCATGTGTTTACATTTGTGCAAAACAAATATCCATGTATGCACCTTGCTCGACTCATATGTGTTGCAAAATTATGTACCTAGGAATATCGTTGACAGAACCTGAACCATAACTGTGCTGGAGAGTGCGAATTGTGGCACAGATCTACTGGCTACAAGTTCAGGTCCCAGCGTCCCCCAAAGTGCCAGGGCGTACTAGAGCAGCTAGGTTGGGGCTTCACTGAAGTCTGGTGGGTCTAGAAGGAAGGCAGCGGTGGTAGGCTAGCCCAATTGTGGTAGAGGGTGGTGCATGGAGTGCCGGAGTGGCAAATTGAATGCATAGGAACAACATGATTCAGTTAGCATGCTTGCAGAACTCCAATGTAACGAAAAAAACAGCTGAGAACACTATTATCAGAATGTGGCAAAGCGTTTTCAAAATGATGACTCAGCATGAATAGGAGGTGAAGCGACTCAGCAACCTCACTGAGTCCAGTGTCTTGTGGAAGAACATAATTTTTTCCTCAACTAATGACATCACAAATGGAACTAATCAAATAGGCCTATGCAAACTTAAATAGAATATCTGATGAGTGATTACTCAGCTTACTATGAGTTGAGTTTATGTGGCCTAGTGCCGGTTGGCACCACAGTGACGCCGGGCCCCACATTGCTATGTTTGTATCCATAAATAAACGTGGCAACACTTTATTTTGTGTATGCATAAAACACAATCTTGTACCTTTTTTTGTTTATTTGGGATATTTGATTTGTATTCTGTGGGGCTATAATTCTGCTTCTGCTCATATGTACAAATGATCTCATCTGTTTAACCAATCTGCTTTGCAGGGATCTTCTGTACAAACCAGTTGTGCTATGTAAGAGTTCGTTTTTATAATGTTTACAGAAAACAGCTTTGACTATGCCATACTCTTCAAATCTCATTTATCATCTACTGGTGCAGCATGTGGTCATATGTCATGTTTCTGGTGTGTCCACAAAGCTATGCATATTTTCCTGGAATCCCATTGTGCTGTGTGTAGGCAGCCCTATATACACTTTCCGAGTATCTGTCAGCTCTTGCACCATTTGCTTCTAAAGCTTGAAACTACTGATTACAAAAGAAGGGAAAAAGAAGTGCTAGGTGAGTTTTCTACACCCTAAAACCAATATGCAAGCATTGCATTTATTTATTGATTGATAGGTCAAAACAAAGATAATTATGCTGGGCAGAAGCCTTGCAAGAGCAATATTAACTTTCTGTGTGTATGTTGTTCATGTTGGCTTAGGTTTTCTCATTGCTTTACAGTAATAGGTTTGGAGTTTTCCTGCTTTACCCAGCACATATTGCCTTTTTTACTAGTTACTCCCTCTGTCCCAAATTATAGATTATTTTGGCCTTTTTTGATACATAATATATGATATGCGCCTAGATATACATTATGTATACACACTAAAATCTATGCATCTAAAAAAGACAGAATGGCCTATAAGGCGGAATGGTTGTAGTAATGTGCACACTTCCATTTTTAGGAATTAACTCTATGTTAACTTTTGGTTTACATTTCAGAGGAAGAGAAGCGCATAGAAACATACTCTCCTCAAATCATTGAGTTTTTAAACTCCAAGAATAATGGTAAGAATTTTGCCATGTAATTATGTTTGTAGTTATCTCCACTTCCATATTATCTCACAAATCTCAAATAATATATCCATTTCCATTACATGCCGTAAGTCTTAAATACAATGTACCCACTTTCTTTTTCTTCTTTTTGTAAAGTTGGAAGCGATGGGGAGAACAGAAATGAAGACAGTAAAGCTAGACCTCCACAAGAAGATTCATTGAATGGCAGCACTTTGGATCAGCATTCCAAGAAAATTAAGTTGGAGGATGTTTCATGCCCTCTCTGTGCGGAGATGCTGTATCAACCTGCTGTTCTTAATTGTGGTCACGGTAAATTCTAGTTTCAGAATAAAAACTATTACTTAACTTCTTTTGGAGATATTAACTTAAGTTGGTTTTGTGATAGTGTATTGTGTGTCCTGTTTGTCATCCTTGAATGAGGAAACACTGAAATGCCATGTTTGTGGAAGTGTTCACCCTGGAGATTTCCCTAATGTTTGCCTGGACCTTGATCATTTCCTGGAAGAATATTTTCCAGCAGAATATGAATCGAGAGGGCAGAAAGTTCCGTTGAAGAAGGATCAGCGCAATAGTGAAGCATCATCTTCAGGTAAGCTTTTGTTGTCAAGTTCTATTTCGCTTTGCGTATTATCTCCTAATAAGGGTAAGATCCCTTATTAAAAGGAAAAAAAGGTAATCTTTGATGGGACTTCCTAGCTGATGGGATACCTCCAGTAACAGTAACTTATATGTTGAGAATAAGGAATCGATACCTTGCATGAGATTGAGTGATGCCTTGTATAAACTTGACTGGACAATGCTAACCTATCTCGTGCCATTGGTTAGCCATATACATTTCAAATTAAGTTATTTGCCCTTGATTACCCATGCTAATGGATGTGACTGTAGTTTCCTTGCAATTTTCTCGTTTTACTTAAGATGGGCGCCAACAGCAGCGTGGACTCCGTAAAATAGTAGAGCTTGGGCAAATTTAACTATTATGAATGTTTGCTATGAAAACTCTATTTCCAGCAGGTGTGAAGGGCATAGCCTTGTTGACTGAATGGTACTTGGTGTTGCCTAATTACTTGGCTCGTTGGTCGTACATCCCTTTTGGCTCTGTGTGTGTGTTTGCGCTTTTGTCTGTGTGTGTTTGGGAGTATTTGTTTGTTAGTTTGTGTGGGCTTGTTTTGGCTGTGTCTATCGTGGTGTGTTGAGGTGTTATCTTTGTTGTTTTGTGGGTTTCTTGTAACCCTTTTTCTCCCTCCTTATCAATATAAAAGACATGCAACTCTCCTGCATGTTTGAGAAAATAAACTCTTAAGAGTCCTTACAATAGCACTAAAATTCTATTGTGTGCTCGGAAGCTGCTTGGGGTTGGCAGTGGTGAGTCCACTCCGGACCAACAGCAACAGTCATATCACAAGATAATAAGCTTGTCCAAAAAAGCTTCACATAGTCAAATAAAGACAAAAAAACTTCAGATTGTAGTTTGTATAGTACGTGAATCTTGGAGAATCACTGGACAATATATGTGATTGTAGTTAATGGTGTAATTTCACTTAGTGCTCCAAAAAATAGTTTGTTGCTCAAGTTTTTGTTGGTTTCTAGCAATAGTGAGATACAAATACCTGACATAAAAATTGTATAGAATATCTTTGATATGTTTTTGTGTCCTGTTTCTCTTTTATAAAATATGCATTTCTAATGAATTACTTACTAACTGTAATACTGTTTTAGTCATTAGACCTTTCCAAATTTGGAGACAAGTACTTAGCATATCAGATCGGATGATATTAGTTTGTGGATCAAGAGGGATGTAATGTTATTACTAATTTGCTATGGTATATATTGGTTGAAGTATTCTAATATTTAACACTGTATAGAGCTACTGTAATACATTGTAGTAGAAATAGTAATTTACAAGTCACTAGTTATTTACAGGCCACAGCCGCAGTTGAAGCTTGGCAGTTGCTCGTTCCACCACCACAGGAGGATGCCAAACCACCTGTTCTGATTAGTACTGCTGTAGTCATTATCTAGGATAATCTCCTTTACAGGATTGAGTTTTTGAATCATTTTTAAATAGATTAGATATATATGCGTACAGGGTTAGCTGTTCAACTTTTCTTTTCCCGTCTTGGTGTAGATATGTTTGCGGTTCATCACATCACTACAATTTGAGATCTTAATTAGGCATTAAACCTAAGGCATGGAGCACATATTAGAACCACCCAAACCCCCCACCCCCGAAGGAGGGAGCGGACCAGCCCCCCCGCGCCGCGGCACACACACACCTCTTTTGTTGGTAGCTAACTCATTTTTTGTGCTGTGCTGTTTAGGTACTTCAGGCAGTAAAGGAAGCACTAGGGCACTGCATGATGCGGACCTGTCTAATATTCACATTGGAGTAGGATGCGACTCATGTGGGGTATGTACAAGTTGTAAATCAGTTTTGAGCTTACCAATACTCGTAAAAACATACAAAAAGAAAATTACTGTTAGAATAGAATGGTTTCTTTGACTTCACAATTGGTCTATAGAAATACAGTTTCATCTTTCTTTTTCTGTAAGCGATATCATTCATACTAGCTGTATTGATGTTACTCGCCAATTATAAGACCTTGAGTACATCATTTACTTCTGTGGAAAGGGTTGACTCAAATCCTCCAGTTCTTTGAGACCAACATGCATCATTCAACAGTAACGTGCTGAATGTCTATACCAACATGTGAATCCTTTAATTTTAGTACCTAACTCATGAATGTTACAGCTATTTATCCGAGTAGCTTCAAAACGCTTGTTATTTTACTGCAGAGACCACTAGTCTTTGGTTCTTGCTTTTTTAGAAGTTCATCAATTATTCCTTTAATTGGATGCAAAAGACAACTGGCTTTAATTCCTTAGGCTTCTTAGAGGACCCAAATTGTGACATGTTAAGTTTTTGCTAATTGTCTTCTAGCTTGTAACCTTTTCCTTTGGCAGAATACAGTTTTTAGCTTTTACTGGTGGTAGCTTTTACCTTATTGTCCTCTAATCCTTACAATAACCTTAATATCAAATCAGACATGGACAACAATGATGAAACATTTTCGCATCGTGTATCAAATTATTTTCAGTTTGCTAAGATGAAACTGGTAAACACCATGCAGGTATATCCGATACGTGGTAAGAGATACAAATGCCAGGACTGCACTGAGTTAATTGGCTTTGACCTTTGCGAAGCCTGCTACAACTCCAGTTCAAAGCTCCCAGGACGCTTTAATCAGAGGCACACCCCTGATCACAGAATGGAAGTTGACAATTCATCACTCTTGCAATTGCAAAGGATACTGAGACACCATGGCATACCTGAGCAAGTCCCTGAGGGCCTGATGATGGAAGAAGCGGTGGTTGCTCCTGGTGCATTGGTGCAGATACTCATTGATAATCAAGGAATGGAGGAGGGCAATGATGATGGCCCAGGAGAGGCGGCCATTGAAGAACCGGCTGGTGCTCCTGGCGCGATGTTGCATATAGTCATCCATGATCAAGAAATGGAGGGCAACGAGGAGGATCAGGTTCCCTAGATGCAAATTACACAGCTGCAGCGAAGCCTTTGTTTTGTGTTGCTGGGGCAGGCTACACATAAGTGATGTGAAATGGAGGGATTGCACAAGCTTAGGTATGGCTGGCTGGATCGGCCTTGTTCATATTCCTGGTTCTCTAGTTACTGCCATCTATTGGCCACATGATTTTATTTTTCCTGCTTCTGTAAATCTGTGCAGTTGTTTGTTTCAAAGGATAATGCAATAATGATATGCAGAACTGTACTGGTAAATCTGAACTAGTTTTTGGGGGATAAACTGCGTGACCGAACGAAAATGAACTGCCAACTTGTCCCGGCGGTAGCGCCTTCCAACTGTGACATCTTTCTACATCGTTTGCCTTGGCTTCTGGTTCAGGAGCGTATGGGTCTGGCCGGTGAAGGCCTGCATCTCGTTTGGGCTGGGAGCACACAAGCACCAACAATAAAAGGACGTGCTACCAGCATTGATGATGACAGACGCTTTAGCAGCAACATGTCAGAGACAGAGAGACATACTCTAGGGACTTTTTTTTCTTCTTCTTCTTAAACTTCAAGAAAAAAAAAATGGAGTTACGGGGTCTTTGGAAGTGGCATATATAGTCAAAACTTTTTTTATAAATAATAATATTAGCAGCATTTACGTCTACAAATAAATTTATTATTAAAATAGATTCAAAATTCTATCCATCGATATTAATCAGTATATACTATAAATATTAATATTTTTTATATATGTTTAGTTAAAATTAATTATATCTAATTTCTCGATAAGCGAGAACGATAGTTAATCGGAAACCGTTGCGCTCGGCCGTCCGGACGGGCCGGACGGTCGAGTCCCGCTCGTACACGCGCGCTACAGTATTTTTGTTTTAGCACAAGCAGATGGAGAAGCAGCAGTACGGTGGACGATGGTGCATGCATGTACGTGGCCCCGTTGTCCATTTGCCTAGCATGCGCGGGTACGGAGAAAGCTGATCACACTTGCCTACTGTGCTATGCTTCCATAGTCTGCTACAGTGCTTTCAGTGTCGTGTCCAGGTTTTCTGTGTGTTTGAACAGTGACTTGTTACGTCATGTGTTTTTGGGTTTTCAACAAATTTTTCTAGGTGTTTTAACAAATAATTTTTTGATTGTTGTAATAAGTATATTCAGACGTCTGGACGGGTCGGATGGACCTGCTGTGCGCGCCACTGTTCCACCTCGATGCACGTTTATCTATTTTATTGTTTTTTCTTATTTTTTTCTGTGTTCTAATTCTTTTTTTTTCTTTTATTTTTCTATGCCTTGGCTTCTTATCCTGTGATGTTTGGCTTCTATCTTACGATGCACCGGTGTGTTATATTTTTAGGTAGTTTAAATATATGTTTTTAGGTTGTTTTTTGTTGTTGCAATAGGTATTTTCTGGGTTGTTTTGATATATGTTTTAGAATTGTTTCAACAAATATTCCAGAGTTGTTTTAACAGATGATTTTTAGGTTATTGCAATAAGTATTTCCGCATTGTTTCAACACATATTTTTGAGTAGTTTTAACTTATGTTTTTGGGTTGTTTCAAAACTAGATTTACTGTACATCCATATGAGATAAATATTTTTCAAAAAAGTATCTAAATATACCCATGCGGGGTCTTGTTTTGAAGAGCTTATATCACGATAAACACGATGGTGCAATCAAATTTTAATTATAATATTTGGGTGCACATGCAGGTTTACTGAGTTATTTTAACATATGTTTCTGGGTTGTTTCAACAGGTTCTCATAAGTATTTTTAACATATAAATTTTTTATTATTTCAATAAGTATTTATGGGTTGTTTCAACATATGTTTTATGTTGTTTCAACAATATCCCGAATGTGTTTCAACAACTGATTTTTGAGGTGTTCTAATAGGTATCCCGCGTTGTTTCAACACACGCCCCATGTTTATTTTAACATACGTTCTTAGGTTGTTTCGAAACCAGATTGGCTGATATCCAGATGAAAAAAAATATTTTTTAAAAAATTGTCAAAGTATATCATATGTGGTCTTGTTTTGAAGAGCTTATCACGAGAAACGCGATGATGCAATCGGATTTTAATTATGGTATTTGTTTGACGAGATATGACTTTTTTTCACCTTGCACGTGCACGTACATAAATAACTAACCCTGCATGTGCGGCAAGGCGGGCAGGAGCCCCGGCGCGTCCGGACGCGCTCACGGCGCCGGACGTCCGGGCGCTACTGTGTCCGTAGTTAATAATAGACGGAGGGAATATGCCTTTCCGTCATCTGAGTACAAAGTTTGTACTGATGGATCTAATGTCCGAAAAGTGCATCTGGAAACCGATAAAAACACGACTCATACATCCATATCTCTATATCCTATCTTCTCTATTTTCAAAGTCAAAAGCAAACATATACTCCTACGTCCTAAATAATAAGTCATCCTAAGAATTATAGACACTCAAAGTGTTCTAAATTTAACTAAATTTATATGATAAGATAATAATATTTATAATACCAGCTAAGTTTTATTAGATTTTTTATTAATTATATTTTAATAATATATCTATTTAATATTATAAATTTTTATAATTTTAGTAAATATTTTGACTCTTTAAAATTTTTAAAATAACTTATAATTTAAGATGGATGGAGCACTTGTGAACACAGAGCTTCTTTCCTCGTTTGGATACAACACCATCCATTGATCCTTTTTACCACACAAGCAGGTATCAAGGGGCCTAATTGCAAAAAAAGGTAAGGGGCACCAAGTTTCAGTTATGGAGCGAGTGTTCACAATTCGAGTGTTTTTTTATTTTTTTAACAAGATTGTTTTTTTTATTATTTGAGATGACAAACTCACAATTCGTTGGTTCTACTCCATCCGATGCAGACAGGGTAGGCCCTTCGTCAGGACCGGACCGAGCCGTACCCTTTTTTTAGGACCGGAGCCTGCCGGCCTGCCCTGAGCCCATGTGTATGAGTTTCCCAGGTCCAAGCGAAACTCGGCCTGAGCCCCCACAACCCGTGGGCCCCACCCCCCACAATCCCCACAACCCCCACAACCCGCGTCATCCTTGACGGGATAAAATAAAATGGCGTTCCCCTCTCCCGGCTCCCTCCACTTTTCCCAACCCAACCGCACCCCAACACGGAGCCGAAGGAAACACACACGCTCTTGACGCCGCCGATGGCGGGCTCCGGCTCCGGCTCCGGCGAGCGAACCCTGCTGCACTCTTTGGATTATCCCTGCACGACGCGCCTCCGTCTCCGCCGCCTCCTCGCCTACCACCGGCGGTACAGCTTCGACGAGATCTACGACGCGTAAGCGCCCTTGGTTCTCCTTGATTTTGCCCACCCATCGGTTGCGGGTTCATGTGATCGACTAATTCTGCAGGGCGAAAAAGAGGATGCGTGTGGTCTTCGATGTGAGAGATCTGATGAAGCATGTCAGGGCGGGCCAATGGACGGCGGCCTCGTACTACCTCCTCGGCTTCGTTCACTCCCAGCAGAGGAGCTACGAGTGCGACTTCCTCCTGGTGTTCCTCCAGGACCTCATGCACCTCAACGACTTCGCCGAGGGCGACGAACTCGTCACACGCTCTCTCTCTGACTGGTTCCTGAGCATCTACCAGAAACCTGTGCTGGATAAGTACCCCTGCTTCTCCGCTCTTGTCGCAGATGTCCTCTTCCTGCGCTCAGATCACGCCAGGTCTTTCTTAATCTCCCTCTCATCTCTCATCTCTATCTGATGTCCGATCGGCACGCTTACTCGCCGGGGGTTACTCCTGCTGCAGGGCATTCCTGAAATGGCAACTAGTCAGAAACAAGGCGGCAGAGATGGTCCAAGAGATGGCCTACAAGGTGCCCGAGCTTAAGGACAGGCTGCATTTCCCCCGTGGCGGCCGGAACAACCTGTGCCAAGTCTTTTCCATTGGTTCCAGGTATGGGTGCAAGTAGCTTCTTCCATACCAATGGCGATTGCAGTTTCCAGTACTAACTGTCAGCTTGCTGCTAGCTTTCATGGAAGGCGTCCGGTGAAGAACTTAGGCAGGAAACAATCGATCGATCTTGCCAGGTCCTATGTTCAGCTCAAGAAGAGGTAAAACATGCATATGGAATGAAATTCTCTCCCTGTTTATGCTGCTTTTTTTTTTGGAACTCACAGTTCACAAACCTCCATGACCTTAGGTATTGATAGCTAGAACTTCCATTTACTTGTTGAGACTACAATAAAAATGTTAATTCTTCTATATATCTGGGCAGGCTACCTTCAACAAGTCAGGGGGAAAGTCATGGTTTCTCAGGTATGGTACTGTTACTAGATATCTCTAGATTGTATCTCTTTTCTGGCATCGTATAAAGATGATCCAAGATTTGTATGACAGTGCTATTGGACATCTCATGTTTTAAAAATATCTTGTGAACTTGGTAGGGACAATATGCTTACCTCTTGATTCGTATTATTGCCGTTGGGCTTATTACTCATTGAGATTTCTGAATAGATGGATCCGCAAGGTTACGAGGGGACTTTGGTTGTGTTGCTTCACAAAAAAAATTGCTTTGGTTGCGTTGAAAAATGAAAACTGTGAATGTTATGATTCCTTTGGATCTTCCATGTAAACTAGTGGAACAAGGACATCCCTGGTTCTGTTATTAGGTCCCATTTGCTTTGCAAAACACCTTCTGCATCTGATGACTGGAATGCTCTCTATGATGTTCAGATAAAGCTTTGCAAGCCGGTAGGCGTTCGGTGCTCCAGCAAGGCCACAACCCCGAATATCCATCCAAAGAAGGTAATATTGTATTTGCCCTGTTCAGAGCAAGCTGCAGTTCAGAATTCCTGATATTATTGCTTCTCCGCAGGTTTTCCAATCCTAAGAAGCTACGTATATCGATCTGATTGTTTTTTCCTACAAGGTAACATGCCTTGTCTGTTTTCTATAATTCCAATTAAGCTGCACTTTTTAACTGCCTTTTCTTTTTTCCTTGCAGATACTTCACGGAGTGCTGCTGTCATGGCCCATGCAACTAACTCATCAGGTAAGTTGATTTAACAATTTACATTGATTAACATGGTGGCAATACCACAATACACCATCTACATTTAAGTCTGTGAAAATTGTGGGAACCTAATGCAAATGTCCCTGTCATGCCCTTTTAAGAGTATGTTATTTTCTGCAGCCATGAAGCGCACATGCTTTCAGGGGCCTCACCGAGACATTGTTTGTCCAGTAAATGATTCAAAGAAGCCACGAACAACTGGAAATTTTGGCAAAGTAAGTCCTTTTATGTTGTGTGTTCCATTAGTTTTCCACGCGGCAAATCTGTACAGTACTACAAGGATTTATTTTATGTGTGTTCTATGTTATATTCTATGCACAATGGGCCAAAGAAAACCCTATAAAAATGTTTTTTTAATGCATTTTGCCTTCAGTTGTATTGGCTGTATTTTTAACAATTGCAGAACCTCTTTCTAAAATCTAAATGCTTCCTCAGATCAGGGCTTGTTTATAATTTATTATTACTTTGGACATACATATTATTTTTAGACAGTAGTTTTATGCCTTTGCTTGGAATGTTGAGCTTTTTCCTTGCCATAGAATCTGGATTAATGGGCAGTCTGCCATGATAGGCTAGGATGTGGCATATACGTCAATAAATGCAGCATCACATCTAATGCTATTTTTGTTTACTTATGATCCATATGATATATATCGAATCAATAACATTGACAGTAGAACAACGTTTTACTTAAAACCAACTTTTCGAATGCATAAATTTGTGTTGATGAAATCTAAATGCCAAATTACTATATTTATGTATTCTTAGGATCTGTTCTCAAGCTTTAAGGCACATCATTTGCCATTCCCAAATCAAGGAACTGCATAAATCTGGTGGAAGCTCCAGATTTCCTTGCAAAGGTTTAGTTTCTTCTAATACATCCCTCCTCCCCTCCTTTGAAATGACTTTTCAAAGCATTAGTAATGCTATTTGATATTAATGGATCTCGTCAAGTTTACTACTAACGCTTTACTAATTGCCCTATTTGATGACCCTGATATAGGCGTTGTTGTCTGGCATTATGAAGAGGTTTAGCCTTTGAATACTATTCAATTTAATTTTCCTGACTTAGATAATTCACATAATTTAAGTTCTGGATCAGTTTGGCCAACTGAAAGCACAATAGATAAGGGAACTTATTCTCGGTTTCTTACAGCTGAAATAAGGCCAGCAGGATGTATAAACTGAAGCTTTCTCTGCGGTTTATGCACTTTCGATTTTGTACATGTCGTCCTAAGGCTCTCATGCGCTTTTATTATCAGGCTGCTACTATGTATTTTCAAACCATTGTCAGCTCATTATGTTTCCACATGTTTCTGGTGCAGCTCTGAAGGCACATGAAAGGCTACATACGGTGGACCGACCTGTTGGCGCTGATTGATGGCTTTGGCGTTGCTCTGGGAGTCTGGGCACTCCTCATCTCATGAGACCTCTTAGGTTGTCCTGCATTATGGAACTCATTATTGTAGTGTCATGGATATGTCGGTATAATCTAGCACTAGTATGCTGATGCTTGCTTTGCAAGTAGTACTATCTGGGGCTTCTGAAGTCGTTATCGTATTATTGTTCTGCTCCAAACAATGCACTTAAGTATGTTCTTTTGTCTGGTGTTGTCCCTGTCTGGCGATATCGGTTTCTTTTATTTATTTCATTTTAATGGCATGAAGATTCGGATCCAGACTTGCATTTATTGAGACGACGGTTTTCTATATAAATTACATATAATTTCCAGCAATTATAGTAATAAAGATGACAGAGTTATCTATGCTTCATTCTTACCTCTCCAGCTATGTTCATATTCCCTTCTAAATCACTCATGATCGTTCATGAAACGGCCCTCAAAGGTACAGTAGTAAGTATCTGGCGATTCTAACAAAAAATGGGGTCCGATTACTCCCGACCAGCACCCCCATCATTTCCCAGCCAACAGAGGAAATAAGAAGCGAAGCCTCCAGCGGATCGGAAGGCGTGAGCCCGTGAACGAGCCGGCTCTCGTGCAACAAAGCAACGCCGGCCTCCTGTCTGGAGATGGAACCATGCTCTAGTGCGGTACTCATCTCATGGCCCCAACGCTCATGAATGACCAAATACAGCTTGTGCGACCAAACAAGTATACATTGCGTTGATAAAGCCAACTTTTTTTTTTCAGCTAATATATATACGGAGGCATATCTACCTACAGAGTATTCCAGCAGAGCAGGAGGACTATTCCTGTTTGGGCTGTGTAAACCGTTACACTTTCATTTGAATTAACATGAGACATGGCAATACTCTGTTTTTTTTTTCCTCTAGAAAAGACAAGGTTACGTTTCCATGTTGACGATCGCAAATCCACTTGGCAAGCGACAGCTTTGAAGTACCTAGCTAGTCCTTGACTAGTGACAGAATTACGTCGTGAAATGGACCGTGGATTTGTCATCTTTTATATGCAATATAAACAATGGTTTTTAGTTGAAAGGTCAGCAGTTTATTTCTCTCCGTGTTTGTGTTTTACTCCTGCGTGCGAATGTGACGGATTAGCGCGCGCGGGGCAAGGACAATGGAGGGACAGGAATGGCTCCCCGCCGTCACGCTCACGCGCCTCCGCGACAAGCGCCATGTATAGGCTCACTACGATCATTCGCAGCCGGAGCCGTGGAGGCAGGCCAGGCACAGGCACAGGCAGCAGCCGGCCGAACCCTTGATCACGTGCCAGGGTCCAGGGCGGTCGTTGTTGGTGCTGCGTGCAGACTCCAGTCCAGGGATTTGCAGCACGCAGTAGTCGTCACGAATTCAAATGAAAATAAACACTCTGAAAGCTCGTTCGGATTGGTTCGTTTGCATCGTTGCCTACCTGGTGCGTCTCGCGCTCCGTCCTACGTACGTACCTGGTAGATGATTCTTGCATTTGCGTGTCACACTTGTTCACATCTGATGTGATGCCCGTCGATCGGATCAGTCGAGGCAGGAAGGCACGACGATGCAGCACGGCGACCGGGCAACACAACCGGTGGAAACGTAAACAGGGCCACTGGATCGGATCATCGGAGATCCAGTCCTCGGTCCGGTGCATGCAAAGCCATTCAGTGGAAATTGGCATGTCGCCCTGCGGAAGGATGCCCAGAAAGAAAAAAGACGCCCCTGTGTGTTCTCCTGTCCCCTCTCTCAAGATCGGCCGGCCGGTCGACGACAGCTTTTGAAGACAACCTCGCCCCTGACTGCACCTGTTGCCTCTTTATCTTGCATGAAACGGCCCCGTACGATGTCACCAGTGGAGCGTCGCGCTGTGTGCGCGTTTGTTACTGGTCCACGTGAACGACTCTAGCTTCTGCTGATCGAGAACATTCTAGAGACTTCAAGTACTACTCTCTCCCTCTGGCCGAGTTTCATAAACATTTCTGTCAATCGTTATGGCCTCGGTTTTGAACTGTGCTAAACGTTTTGCCTTGGTTATAATTCAAGTTTTTGCAGTCTATAAATTCCTTTCTGGATGCCAAGCGCCACAGCTTGTTTGGGGGGTTTGAAAACTGGATTTCAGGCATGCTGTAGATTTCTATCTGTATACTTTTTCATTGCTTCTACCGACATTTAATTCACCATTTATCTCCGCTCGTTCTCATGCAAACCCCACTTTCATCTAACTAGTACATGTCTTACCTACTTATATGTTTAGATGCCAATTAGGAAGACTACATATGGATTAATTCATTACACAGACATAGATAGATAATGGCTATTTGTTGTTGAGTACAATCTACCAACCCTAATTTTTCATGATTAGCCCATATTAAATATCTTCAGCTAATTTTAGTCGCCGATCATCATGCCTCAGCTGCAACTGGGCCGGGCGTAGCAAAACCAAAACTGCAGCTCCGTTGAGCTTTTCATGGAAAAAGGGCTGTGGGCCTAGCAAGATCACTTTGGACTCCCAGTCCCTGCAGGTTAGTTTCTTTACAGAAAAAACTGTGGCAATCCTCTAACGATCCAAACTGTATGGCTGAAGCCTAAAGCAAGGGAAGATGAAGTTAAAATCAAGGTCATTCACGCGCGTGTCGCACACAACCTTTAATAAACGTATACATAATTTATAAATCAACGAAAAGCACCGGCCAGTTCTCCAAAAAAATTGGGGCAAGACGACGGAATGAAGACGATATACATGCATGGGAAGGCAATCAACTATAATCAAGCACGGACGTTAGATCAGAAACCACGCGACTGTTGGAAAGAATGCTAGCTTATTAGCAACTAAAAATCATATCAAATGGTACTACAGGATCTTTCTGGAGAGGCATCGAAACCGGGTGGACCCCACCCTCATGCACGTAGAGAAAAAGGCCCAGGCCCTCGTCACAGCCTCACACAGATCACGCCGCACTCGTAGGCCCATCAGCAAGAGAGAGAATGTAGGCGACGAGCTAATTAGCTAAACCGTGCGTGGCCTTTTCCTTTATTTATTTTTTGTGAATTTGTGAAGTCATTTTTTTCCCTTTCCGGTTGATCGAAAGGATCTGTCTGATCCGTTTCTTTTTGTTCCTCTCCATCTGACTAGGCGGACCAGTTTTGAGCGTTCAAAATTGAACTGCGTGCAAACCATGCATTGCATTGTTCTGCAGCAACCGCGGTCTGAACTTTTGAAAGGCTGCAGGCTGCAGCGCAACTGCACTAACGCACCCTCCCTTTCGATATATGCTAGCAGCTAGCCGCTAGCCGGGTCCAATTCACTGGGGATTAGAATCCAAAACGTACTGTTGTTGTGTAGCCATCAAATCGGTCCTTGCATATGTAAATCACACACACGCCGGGCTAAAGTCAGGTTTCTCGGCATCTCGATTACACCGAACTTAGCAACATGATGCGATAATGGCTTTACGTGCAATTTTATGAAAATCATGTAATAAAGAAATAGTACGTATGTGATCATGAAAGTTAAAAGTTGGCTATACAAATTTGCTTGTGGTCCTTGTATTTGATCCTCCCCCTTTTCCCGGCTGGTCTGCTTGTGATCTTATTACCACACACTCTCTACCATTCAACCTCGCGTAACGTTGTCTGGTAAACCAAAGTCACAAGTGCTGTCCCTAATAAAACAAAAAAGGTTTACAAGAGGTACATACGTAATAGTACATACAAGAAGGCACCCCCGGCCTTTTTCTCCCCGTCTCCTTTTTCTTCCCAGAACCAAAGAAGGAGCCCCCTCTCCTTCTCCTTCATCCCCTCCCCGGCCCCCTTCTCCTTCCCAGAAGCGAACAAGGAGGTGGAGGAACGATGGAGGATGACCGCGGCAAGAATCCGGCCGCTGGAGGTGGCCAAGGAGACGGAGGTGGCAGAAACATGTAAGCCTCCAATAACGTACACCCGGTCCTCCTCTCGACGCTTGCTCGCTGCTTGTAACTCGTTCTTGATCTCCTCATCTCCCGGTGCTTTGCTCGCTTGCAACTCGTTCTTGGGAGCCACACCTTGAGTTCTCGTTCTTCTTTGTTGGTTCCTGCATGCCTTGTTGGGTTTGGTGGAGGAAAAATCAGAGGGAGACCTACCTCTTCCCTCGTTTCTCAGTTGGGGTTCTGTTGGTGTAGGTCGACCGGACTCCCCTCTATTGCGATCGGTCTGTGTCTCGCTTCGTGTTGTTCTTCTGCTGCATTTCTTGGCTGCATTTCCCTCGTCTCTTTGTTGAGCGAGAGGGTCTCTTCTCTTCGTGTTGGTCGAACTCGATTTCTGTTCTCCTCGGCCGTTCTTAGCAACTTTCCACGGTTTCATAGTTGGGCGCTCTCTCGAGAGTCGAGTAATCGAACACGGATTTGTTTCTTTTCCTGGAGAATATTTGTATTATAATATATAGTTCGCATCAGAAAAAAGGCCAGCTAGGGTTTTAGGCAAGGGCCGCCATTTTTTCGGTCGTTTCTTCCCACTAGTACTCCCAGAGGCTACTATTACTACTACTACTATTCATTCATGGTTCATGCATGCTTTTATTTTTTTATTTTTTTGGGCAACATGCATGCCTAGATCGGCTCAGGAGGCCCAAGGTTCCAGCGCACCACTGAAGAGATGAACCATATTGGGTCTCTAGTAAGTTTTTTCTTTTTTGTCGTTTGGGCCTAGTGAGTACTGTTTTCTTTCTGTTCGTAGGGTTTCCATTATCGGATCTAGTAGTGGGAGCCCATTCAGGGTTTTATTTGTTCTTTTTTTTTTGGTTCTGAGGGGAGGGAGGGTTCTTCTTGGTTGGGTTGGATTCCCTAAAAAAAATTGGTTGGGTCGGAGGAAATACAGGGAGTCAAGCCACCTCGGCCTGCTGGAAGGCAGCGTGGCGGGCTAAGAATCAGGGCGAAGATGGCGGCGGCGATAGTGGCGGCGGCGGTGGCAATGCCGGCGTTGGTGTTGGAGCCGCCGGTTGAGGGATTGCGGTGCGCCGGAGGAACCGCCGCCAGGAAGAACACGGACAATGCGGAGGACGTCGTGCGTGATGGTGTTGTAGATCCAATTGACCAATCACTGGTCAATGCAGCGGCGATGTGGGAGTGGAGGCCGAATTTGAGTTCGGGTTGACAATGTCGAGCACCGCTGGGACGTGGGACTTGACTGTTTGGACTTGGAGCGAGGACCGCCATGGGCGGGGACTGCGCGCCCATTATGACATCAATTTTATCTATATTTCATCAGAATTCTATAAGTGGACTCCCTATTCAATTTCTAACATTTATTCTGGATGCTGATTACTGTAGGGAACATCGCCGTTTCAATTATGATCTCTGCCAGGGGCTTGTGAATGCTAGAGCCTGGGTACAGCTGAATAATTATCTTGTTGAGTTTCTTAATGGCCATGGGTCACCTACTCCACAACAGGCTCTGTCCATCACGATGGAACATCCTGTACTTTTTCTCATCCTGCTAAGAGAGCACGTTATTGATCTTGTAAGAGTCCCTCCAGTAGAAGAGAGAAGAGGCAATGTTATTCTTCAATTCTTGTGTGTACCCTCTTCACCAGAGCAATATTGACTTCACCCCACAAGAGTTTGTGGTGCAAGAGGTGACAAAGATCAAAACTGTAATTGAGGCAAGGTAATTTTTTGAACTTCTCGTTTCCTATATATTGAATAAAAAATTTTGTAACTCGCGGTTGTCCAGTAATAGTTTGTGCCTCTGCTTTGGTAGATTTGGATGCCACTTTCTGCTAGTTTATCTCTCGCTGCTGCTTGGCTATTTGTTCCGTGCGGAATCTCGAAATCTGTATGCTCTGTTCTGTTTAGTATTGTTCGTCTCTGATGATTAGTTCATGAGGGGTGCCCTTATGTGCTTGGCTGCGTGTGTGCTGCAGCGAGCCTTTAGTATTGTTCTTTTCTGATGATGTGGTTCATCTTTCTTTGTTTCATTTCACTTGCCATGTGCTTTTATCTGCGGCAGTGTGGCATCTCTGCTTTTGTGTTTCATGTGGTTTGTGTTATGACATTTCTTGTTGGATTAGGGTCTATAATATCATGTTGCTGGTTTGTCTTAAGATGTTTAACTAGGAAGTGTGATCTTGAAGAGCTCTGTTTTGAGGTTCCTTTTATGGAGCTACTGTACTGTTAGAAATACTAGGTGCCTCTGCTGTCTGAGTTCCTTAATTTTTCTCAGTAATAGTTGGCGATATTTTCTTTTGCAGATATGGGCACCCATCTAATGCCAATGACACTCTGGAAGAAATACTTGATTATCTCAGACTCTATTTTCCAGAATGTGTTGGGTAAGTCACTGTTTTTTTAGTCAGCTTTGACTTCATGATTTGTTCTACTTAGGAGCCGTTTGGATCTTTTCAATTGCTGAAATCTACAAAATAAATTAGGCTATTTGGTTTGTAATTTGAAATTTCACTACTTTCCAAAGTCCATTTATTAGCCTTTGTTGCTCTCATTCTGCCTATCCTGTCATTATTTGTAACAGTATTCCCATTGTATGCAGAAAACCATTCCAGAAACATGGTTTACTCTAACTGATAGAGATATTAAATATTATCTGGTTTAATAAAGTTAGATCAATTTATTTAGGTAATCTGATTTAGGTAATCTAAAATATCAGATAGAGTAAAAGTGTAAAAGTTTGAAAACTACACGAAAAAAGAACATTGTTCTAACTCTAATGTAGGGTAATGGGAACTAACTCACTGCTATGTTATGGTAGCAAACTTACCTGTATTTTATTTTGTACTACATTCCTGCATGAATTCAATCATGATGATAAAAAATTTAAAAGTACAACCTCTTATTTTTCTCAATATGAGCAGAACTGTAGAACATGTTGTAGTAATTAAGCTTATAAGCATATAATTATTTTAAGTCCAAATTAGTCTCAAAAGCATTTTTCCAAAGACACATATTGATGGATTAATTTGATTCTTGTACTTAACTAGTGCATGTTTGCATGATTGTAAAGATGCTGAATAGGATCAATGTGCAGCAAACGGGGGTTTAACTTATTTACTACCGCTCTTTTTTTACCAGGCATGATAATGGATTGAAGAATAAGAGTTGGTATTTTGTTCGGATTCTCAGAGACCAAGATGGAAATACTATCAATACTGATAAAGGAAAGATAACATATAAATGCTTGGCTTGCCAGTGGGATGGTGGATCATCAACTGGCATAGCAGCAATGTTGCGCCACTTTTCAGGAGCTCAACGTACTCGTAGATGCCGGAAGGTTACCCGAAACATCTGTGGTCGTCTAGGGATCTCCCTACCTACTGGTAGACCCTTTTTTATTATATGTTTGCTTGTAGTTTAACTTTTGTGACTTGAGGTCTCATGCAGTCATTGTTCTATATTTTTGCAGTGAGTTCACAGCAGTATGATATCACACCATTTGCGCCCTCAACCGCTGTGGTAGCTCCAACCCTAACCTCTGGGCCAGCCCCAATGCCATCCACTGTGCCTACACCACCACCAGCAGTTGGATTTAATGCTATGACAACACAACACTGGGTAAGGCTCTCCAAACTTAAATAACTCTCTTCTTCTATTTGTACAACATTAAAAAAATAAATGAATCTAATTTTTTATTTCAGCATGATACACTAGTTCAAGACTTGAACAGTGTTCTTGGTACTGTGCAGTTCAGTGTCTTGCCAATAACCACACACTTTGAAGAAATCAAAAACTTAAGTGACAACGCCATGACCTTCCCTAATAATGGCATGGTTTCAGCACATAACATTCGAAACATGGTTAGTGAATCTATTTAGTGATAACTAAAATTTTAGTTCGCTTCTCTTTAGCTGTGATTAATATTTTCATTTCACTAACACCGTGATTAACAGTTGTTGGGGATAAGGAATGAAGTAAACATCATCCAAGGACAAGTGAATGGAGCTATATGCTTAGGAAATATCCAGCCTGATGTTCTTATCCCTTTAAAGAACATGACCGATCATATCACGGAGATGCTAGATGGGTGTGTGGAATGTATCATAACACAGGCTGCTAATACTCAGCATAATCAGTTTGCGGGTCCATCTACAAGCTTGCCAGGGACCCAATTTCCCCCAAATTTTCCCGCTCATGACCTCAGGTCAAACCTTCCCCAGCAAGATGTTAATCTTTCCGTTCAAGGCCCTCTGGTATTGCCCTTTGCGATCCTACATTTTGCTCTGGTACATGTCGTTGACTGATTGGGGATGTGCATTTAACTCCAATGCTCCAGTTAACTTTCAGCCCATCTCCAATATAACAGGTAACACTCAAGGATTCATTGGACATGCTCAGGATCCCAGTACGAGTGCCCATGCCAGAGCCCCCGAAGATGATGCTGATCTTGAATATCTTCTTTTTTTTTGATCAACCTAGTGGCAGCCAAGGACGTAATCCGCCAGAGGACGGTCCTTCTCAAGATTGGTGTGTATTGGTTTTTTTCTTTTTTTTTTCTTTTGCAGTGCTCCTACCCTAGATGTCTGCTTTATGTGAGATGCATGCACATTTAAGTTTATTTAGCTGTTATTAAATATTGCATAAAGCCATGCAAAGGGTGCAATCCATTGATGGGTAGATAGGTACTTCATCTGCTAATCCTGATCTGGTTCTAAATAATCTTGATAATGAACATATCCAGAGTGTGGCTGCCGATTTAGATTTGGTTATAGAGAATATTGATAATCAGATAGACATCTTTAAAGCTGAAGACAAAGTTAGGGCTGCTTTAGCTGAGGCGAATTATAACGAATACTTCTAGAAGTTCAATAAGAACACTGCTCCTCAGGGGGAGGGGGATAAGATACAATGAAAATCAAGACCTCCCTAGCCAGGATGGCAAAGAGGGTAAGGTTATGAAACCTGGAAAAGATAATGTTCCGCCTCCTAAAAGAGGGAGACCCAAGAAAAAATAGGAATAATGAGGTCCCTATTCTGGAATGTAAGGGGGATTGGGAAAGGGAGTAGGAAAAAAACCCTCATTGAAGAACATAATCTTCAGATGATTGGTCTCTAGGAGACCATGAAAGATACCTTTTCTGATAGGGAGCTCTGTGAGATTGCTGGGACAATTTTACTTGGCAATGGGTACCTTCTATGGGAAGATCTGTTGGGTATTTTGATGGGGGTTTGCTTGGAAAATCTAGAACTAGAAGATTTTAGTATTCATGATTTTTGCATAATGATGTCTGTCAGAGATAGAAGATCTAATTTTAGATGGAGATTTATAGCTGTCTATGGACCTGCTAATCATGATCTTTCTGCATCTTTTTTTTTGATGAATTAGGGGCTGTTTGTAATAATTCCCTTCTGCCAGTCGTTATTTGTGTGTGTGTTTGGGGGTGGGGGTGGGGGGGGGGGGGGGCGGCAATTAATCTGATTAGGGAGGTTGCTGATAAGAGCTCTAAGCTTATCAATGTTAGCTTGCTGGACATGGTCAGTGGGTTTGTTGGTGAGCAACAGTTAAGGGGACTGAAAAGATCCTGCCAAAAATATACATGGACTAACAAACAAAATAACCCTGTTATGGTCAACTTAGATAGAGTCTTGTTTTCTGTTAGTTGGGAGGATCATTTCCACCTTTCTTTATCCTGTGGTTTAACAAGAGTGGGTTCTCATCATGTGCCTATTCTGGTTGATAATGGTGAGAGCCTACCTTTTAGGCCTAGATATATTTCTTTTAAGAGCAACAGTGGTTTCAGGTGCCTACCGTTGCAAAGTTGGTGGTGGAAAAGCTACAGGAGGCAGAATCTATATGCCCAGATCTTTGTTATTCTCTTGATAAATGGCATGGTAGCCTAGCCTTGTTAAGGTCTTTTCTTAAATGTTGGAATATTCAATGATTGGGTGATCAGAAAAGGGCAAAAGCAGATTTGAGAAATGAAATAAAAATGATAGATGATCAGGCTGAAATTAGAGATCTCTTGCCTCAAGAATGGGAACACAGATATGGTTTGGAAAAAGATCTAAAGCAAATGTATCAATTGGAGGAATGTTACTTGAAAAGACTTTTTCTGTTCAACAAATAAGAGATCTTCACAATTCTGGAAAGGACTCCACAAAGTGAAACACCTTTTCACATGGGGGCAGAAAGTCTCTTGAGGGGATAGGATAAGATTTTGGCACGACTCTTGGCTAGGAGGCATTGCTTTGAAGAAACAGTTTCACTCTCTTTATGTTATAAGTGAAAACCAATTTGACTTGATTTCTGATGTTTGGGATGGGGAAAATTGGGATCTGACCTTTAGAAGAATTCTTTCTGGCTCTTGGTTAGATGAATGCTTAGCTTTATTATAAATGTTAGAAGGGGTGCAGTTAGATCAAACGGGTGCTATAGAAAACATGTTTGTATACTACAAGATCTCTCTACCAGCTCCTTACTCATGGAGGGATTAGGGATAGGGTAGGGGATCAATCTGGAAAAGCAAAATCCCTTTGAAAGTTAGAGTCTTTCTTTGGCAAATGTTACATGACAAATTGCAGGTGGCTACAAAGCTGAAAAAGAGAGTGTGGCAGGGGAGCCCCCTATGCTGTAAAGCATATCTTTTTTGAATGTGTCTTTGCTCATTATTTGTTGTGTTGTGTCAGGGATGCATTTGGGCTTCAAAATTTTCCTACATCTTCTGACTTTTTATATGATTGGCTGTCTTGCTGGTTGGGGGTGCCCATGAGACTAGTTCTTTTCCTTTTTGCTTGTTTTGCCTGGGTGATATGGAAGAATAGAAATAAGATGGCGATAGAAAGAACTTTCCTATTGAATCCTGATTTAGTCATTTATGAAACTATTAATATGTTACAGATGTGGGGGATCTTCTTAAAAATGCAGACAGGGTTCGGATTCTCGAGCTGGTGGCAAAAGGACCGAAGCCTGGAACAGCAACTGAGCGCGAAATCAAGTTTCTTCTTCGGATATTTGTTTTCTTTGAACTTTGTAGCTCGTTGTTGAAAACTTTCTTGGCAGCCTGTTGCCATTTATTGCTATTATCTCAAACTGGTATCACCAGTGTGTAAGAACTGCATTGCTCTTGCAGATAATGCTGCCATGATCTAACCAGACCCACTGCCAAGGAGTATGCTGACCTTTGTCTGGCTAGTCCAGCAAGTGCCTTCCCTTTTTATATGTTCATGAGAAGTCCTTTGTATCTCGCGTGGAAGTTTTTCTGGCCCTGTTTTAGATCTTGTTACCTCTGTGCTACTGTACTTTGAGCATCCTTCGAAACGTGTGATAATGAAACTGGAATTTTTAGGAATATTTGTTTAACATTGGATCTCATTCGGACTCGTGAATCTTGTACTGCCATTCTATTGTTAACCAATTTTGATTTACCAACCTCTTATGCAAATGGCAACATATTGGGTTGTTCATGGTTCTTCGCTCACCCTGCCAAAGACAAATCGGCTGTGGCAGTTTGTACGGGGGGCTTTCTGTTTGAGTCTAAATTAGTGAACCCATTCTCTAGCATCGTGTGAAAACTGAAAATCCCATAAACATTGGGAATGTGCCGAGAAAGGTCCGATTCATGCGGGGTGGTCTGCTTTGAGTATAAATTAGTGGAACTTTTCTCCAACGTCATGCGAAAATTGAAAATCTGTCAATATACTAGAAACCGCTGCCGCGCGCCTCCCTATGTCGTGCTATTCGTGAGTATGTTGAGACTGCGAGGAACCCATGCTCCTTCGGTACTTCCATTAGATAGAAAAGAATTGCATACATTTTAATATTTATACTTAGTGATGCAAGGTATCGTTAACTTTTTTAATACACATCTCTGTTT
>CM041637.1:16081728-16114474 GCA_023333625.1 Bothriochloa decipiens
TACTTTTTGCCACGCAGACGAAGAGCTGATCCAGATCAAACTCACAAATTTTTTATACCACAGCTAAAGCTGTTATGAGTTGTGTTGTCACTGTTCCTTCCAGTGAGAACGATGTGGTCACATGGAGACCTGCCCCCAAAGGTAATTGTGCATCAAAAGAAGCTTTCAAGCTTCTTAATTAACTCTCATATGCAGGTACGACTTCACACCCGGGATTGAGAAGTGTTAGTACGCTATGGAGATTCCGAGAGTAAGCAATTATCCTCTAACATGAAGGCTTTCACATGGAGGCTGATAAGGAGAACTATTGCCACAGGGCCCGAGCTAGAAGTCATTCCACAAAAATTAGTATGAACTATGAAAATTGCAACATGTTAGAAAATGATTCTCACTTGTTCTTCCATTGTAGGGCGGTTTGGTTTTCTTCCAAAACCCGTTGTGCACCTCTTTACTTCCTTTTGAACATGATGATATTCACTATTAAGGAGAATCTAGCTGCTATCATCAACAAAACCACTACAGACCAGGAGCTACAGTGAATCATCCTAACTCTCTAGTACATCTAGAGAGCAAGGAATGATGTCCGCTTCAAAAAAAGAAAATGGTCTGTTTTGCACGTTCACCATGCTATTGAGACAGATATTGGTGTCGCAGCTGTCTGTGCTCGAATTGACGTCGATACTGAAGATTCAAGGAGTGGCCACGGTGTCCAACTAACAATGAACTTAAAGCAAAACATTTCACCCAATGCAAGCTCACTAGTCATTGCTCCACAGCAAGATTTCACGTTGGGATTACCCAGCGATCAAACTCTTTGCAGGTACCCCATGTTGTTGCCTGGAGCCAGGTGCTACACGGATGCATCCATAGCTGCCGACATGACACAACCAAGCTCAAGGAAAGCAGCCTAGGTTTCATCCACTCTATATCAAGGCGCAAATCTACAACATCACTTCGGTCATCATAGCAGAAGCTGCCAAAGCTTCTTCTATGCTTCAGATTGAGGATGTTTCTTTCCTCTGACAGCCAACTCCTGGTGAACTAGTACTTCAATGGTCCTAACCTCAACCATCCATACCTCATTGGGATGCAAAGCCTTTCACTCAGAGATTCATAAACTCAGTGACCAACAAAAGGATCCAAATGCTCAAGGTTCAAAGAATGTGAATGCTACCGCTCATACTCTAGTTAATCAAGCTTTCAATTCATCTGAAATCCTTTGTAATTTATCAAGTGTAAATTGTTCAAATGCCTCTCATGCAAGTAGTTGCCCACTTCAAGTGGCACTACAATATGTATCCTGGGAACCTCTCTATCATTGCAGCTAGTTGTTGCTAATAAAAGTTTGCATTTTATATAAAAAAACTGTGATTCAGCAGACCCGCACACGCTGACACAATTTATTTCCTCTGAAGACGTTTAGGAAACCGTGCACAATCTGCATGACTGCATCAGCGAGGTGACAAATTAATGTCATGTCCAACAAAGCGTGCAAGAACAGAGATAACACAAAAGTGAGCCAGGGTAGCACGCAAAGAATTGCAATAAGATAGTCCAAACGACCAGAGGATTATCATGCTAATTGCCAAAACCCCCAAGTTAACCTAGTCAGATCCGTCGCAATGCTCAGTCACATTCCAGAATTGCTTACATCTCTTGCTGACAAAATAATGAAGAACTATTGTTTCTAGTAAGTCCGGTACTTTGAACCACCCTGCATCAGTAACCTAGACCAACTCTCGTTTTAAAGGTAAGCAAGACATCATCTGTCTTGACGGTGCCAGAATGGGACCCTGCTTACCCCTTTACCGCCTTGTCTCTCTTGAATATTCTCAAGATAGCACCAGAACTCTAGATTTAGATTAAGATCCTCCTGTTGCAGCATGTTAATCTTTACAGTCAGCTGATATATAGCCTAAACAACACCATATCACCAGCAAAACAACCCATTTAAACAATTTAAGCAATGCTAAATGGCTACAAACTCAGATTTTTCAGACAAAAGTGATTGGGTATTGAGTATATATTTTATCCAGTAGGTGCCAGATCTAATTTGAGTAAAATACCATGATGTGTGCCAAATCTAATTTGGGTAGAATAACATGATGCGTGAGCCAATATTAATTCTTTTTTAGCGTAAGCCCATATTAATTCTCCAGCACAGAATTGCTTACACATGGAAAAAAAAAAGGGCGTACCCAGTGCCTAGGCTCCCGCGTTGTGCGGGGTCTGAATAGACAAAAAAACATATTGCCTAAAAGTAGGAATAAACATTAAATCACAAAATATCACCAGAAAACAGCACTTTAACCTAATCAATCAAAGTACAATGGCACAAGCACAGAATTGGACACAAACATGATTCAGTATTCATTTACTTAAGTTGTTGCTAAATCTGATTTGAACCCTAGAGATTAATCACACTGAAGGTTAAATTTATATTCTTTTCTCCCAAAACAAAGCCGGCGAAAAGGCCAAATATTATATATACCAAGGCAGTACTCAGATATATTGAGCAGACCATTCTAATTCGCTAGTTCTTGTGCAGAAGTTGTTTACACTCACATAGACAATGTATTTTCCTAGTAAGAAATCATCATCATTAACGTTTTTGTTGAAATTCTAACACAGATGGTAGTAACCAACTTTCTTCTTTTAGAACTGCAGTAAATGACAGTTTAACGCCATAAAAGCAACCTTCGGACACTTACTTGATATGTGCCTTTTGTCCCGACAATGTTTGCTTCCACAATGGCATCTGAATGCCTTGATAGGATGGTTGACATCATCAAAATCAATTTCATAATCCTGCAGTTGGAATGTGCTAAAGATTATTGCATATTCTGTTAGATAACTGAAAGTAGGGCATAATATAGGTTGCCACCGCACAAGGTGGGGCAAAATGGGTAATGCAACGACGGCGGCATAAGCAGCATGGGAATGTGCTAGATTGCATGCAGTGTGAGACATCTATGCAGTCTGTTGGCTAATTTGTTCCAATTGAATAGCATCTGTACTCATCGTCCTCTCCCTCTCTGCACCACAGCGGAATATTCCGTATTCCTTCGTTCACTTGCTATGAGCAGTAAAGTGCAATGAAGGATGAATAACACAATTGCAGGAAAACCACCTACCCATGTCAGCTCTTCAAAAGGCTCTACTTCCCTTGTTGTGAAGAATGCCAGCTGATAAACAAGGAGCATGAAAAACAAGGTTACAAGGAATTTAAATTTCAGCTATAGCATCAGTAAACAAGTAGTGTTGCACTTGTACGGTTGTTGACTTCTATTTATTTCAATAGAACTTTACAGTGGGGGCTCCCCTGTTGTACTTTTGGTTAAAAAAAAGGTAGCGTTGCACATACATGATAGTAGTGGTGGTCAGGCGTCTCAATCTCAACAGGAATTGCAACCATATTGCAATCAAAGCATCTGCAGTATACAATAGCATGCCAAGTTAGCATGTGTATATATTCGGCAGAGCATGGCATCAGATATTTTGTTTTGTTTAGATGCTGGCATCAGGAAATAATACAACCAGCAACCAAATAATCATTCATCTACTAAATACTTGACTGATCAGACAAAGGCAGCACAAGCAAAAAATGAATAACAACAAGAAATGCAAGCACACTCATGCAAGATATTACAGATGAGGCCATTGTGGTGTATGGCAGGATCCGAAGGGATCCATAGCTTATGGCCATGACTATTCTGTTGGTCCTTGGAATTATTTAATTTTTTTTGTTTTCTTCTATGTAATGGTCATTCCCTTCTAAGGGGTTGTTTGAGTCGCCTAGACTCGTTATTCTCCTTCTTAATATAATGATACGCAGCTCTCCTGCGTGTTCGAAGAAAAAAGGAACACGAGCACAAACAAAGTCTCATCAGCACATAAAACCATTCAATTCACAAATCGTAGAGCTTCACAAGAATCATAATGAATTTATGATCAAAGGGCATTACCCTCGTTACGATTATGAACCATAAAGAAATGTTACCTGTGGTTTATAAACCTCGACACATTCCCATAAGAAGTACCATCTAGACAGAGGGCATCATCATCCTTCAGAAAACCTTCAGTGCCCCAGTCAGAATCGAGGAGCACAGGATATGTATGCTTTGCTTTACCAGTCTTTTGGTTATATAGCTCAGTGTTTCGCTGATATAATTCAGTGTTTGTTAATATTTCGCCAACATACTCACAGACAAATGCACCACGAGGAAGATTTTCAGCAGAGCGCAAGCCCCAACCCTTCTTTCCTGGGGTTAAGAACACCTGAAATGAAGATATAAGACACAAAAGATTAAGAAGGCATACATATAAGGTGTAGTCAGCTGTTTAGAAAAAGAGTCAATTAGAATGCATAGTATCCAAGGAAAGGCTTTTTTTATGATGATCAGTTAACAAAAAGATGCTACAGATTTGCAGTGTGCAAGCGCCATCATAAATCCATCATATTTGTCTGTTGCACTGATTAGGAGAGGGTAATACCATGATCTTAAATGGTAATAAGTAACTTCACTTGCCTGCAGCTTGCGTGTAATGCCTCGCTGAACCACACGGTTTCCACAATTTTTGGAGCAACCACATTTTCTCCAACATTCCTTGATAAATTTCTTAATGCGGTGCCCTTTACAAGCTTCAGGTTTGTTTACTCCCTTCATTTGTTCAACAGGACAAACATCCTTGCATTTGAAGTAAGATCGTTCAAGTGAAGCATTTAGAAATCCTTCCTCAAGTAGGCCATCTCTTGTGTATGCAAATTCACCACTGGTTTCTCGTGCACAAGCGCAAGGAAGTGGCACTGCTAGACAATCTCCCAAACAACCAGAACAACAATTTTCATCTCCGATTCTGGCAAGTGAGAGGTTGATATAGGCATTTTGGAAGGTGGTGTTTTGCGATATATAGTAAAATGGAGGAGGAAGAACCCCATCCTCTCCACTGACTATTGGAATACTCAAACATTCTTCACCCCTCGTTATATCATTGACATCATGATATTGTCTCTTGATGCCTGTGGATAGATGCTGAATAACCTGCATATTGCTACAATTATTCTGGTTACCTCCAGAATCAGCACTGCCACCAAACCTCATGAGTTGTACGGTCCCTGTCTCTCTAGCGTCATTGGGTCCAGAACCTAGATCAAGAATACACTGGCAAGTATCATCCAAAAGTTTCATGAAAGAGAAATTGGGTTCTAGGATCTTGTATGTCCTGAGGCATTTAGCCTCCATTGCCTTGCATATTGATTCAATGCCAGGCATTTGAAAATCAGAACCATTTGCCAAGGAAGGGTTGAACAAGAATGATAGCTTCCCTTTTCCATAGTTGGACAATTCTACCTCAAAGTTGGTGGAAAAACCATTGCTGCTTACAATTGCTTGGCTGCTACTTGCATCAACCATCTGTCCTTCATGCGCAACCAAAATACCTTTAAACTTCTTATCAGTAGGGTGCTTGACACCAGAAATCATGTGAGCATCGTCATGTCCTGAATGATATTGTAACATCATAGAAAAACCAAATAAGTTAACAAATGTATCAGGAGTCAAGCAAGGAATATGGACAGGAGAGACAAACAAAACAGGAAATGAAACATATATCAACATTCTCATAATAGTTGAGTGTTCATTGTTCAAACATAATTTTCAAAACTGCAACACATGAAACTATAGCTTCTACTACCATATAAACATAGAGATATGCACGGGCCTTTCTCAAATTGTCTGGCATAATAGCAGCAAGTTCTGTATATAAAAAGAACACCACTGCAGTTAGCTAAATGATGCTCTAGGGTACTTTGAAATTTACGCATCAATTCTCTTAGAGCATTAATGATTTTTTCAGCCTGTAACAGGAATGCAAGTCCACTAGTTTTTATCTTATTTGTCAAACACATTGGAGAGGCCGCACATATCACTTCATCATAGAATAAAGTGTACGAGTACAAATCACATACACAAACCCCCTCACTACAATATTATTATAACATTCATCAAGGGCATCCAAAGAAGACCCAAGTGAAATTGACCCAAAAGCATTTTCTACTCTACTCCTTCCGTTCCAAACTATAGCCTTGACCAACACACTTTAGCTTTGTCATTATGGGCTGTTTGGCGGACGGTTTCTGCAGGCTGATAACCCAGCTGATGTTGTTTTCTTGTGAAAGAAAAACACCGTACCATGGCTGATAAGTTCAAGTGAACAGGGCGTAAGTCAAACTTCTTTAACTTTTACCAAATTTTAGAAAAATATAGCGTCATCTGCAAGTTTAAATAATTGCACTACTAAACTATATTCGCTAGAGAGTTCAATGAAACTATGTACTGATGTATTTTTCTATAAACTTGATAAAAATTAAAGAAAATTGATTTAGGACAAAGCCAAAGTGAACTATAATTTGGAACGATGGGAGAACTATCAGTCGCTGAATCTCCTGTCACCTAAATAGAGTATTATATAAGCAATTCAAAGATAAATTTATCAAAATAAACACTAAACAAAAACACAAGAAAATGATCCTGTTTAAGAACAAAAACAAGTTTCTAAAATAACTACAAAATATGGAGCAAGTAGTACAAGCAGTCAAGTTGAAAATATACCAAAGAAAAACACCAAAATCTATACATCCAAATAGACATGATGATCTATATTCTTTCCAACGCAATAGAAATGTGAATAATTGTGGGAATCCAAAAACAGAAGCATTAAAGTCCAAAAATCGAATACCCTACTGCACTATTAATAAAATGGATATGAGAGTAATCATATAAAGGTACATTACCATTACCACATCTGGGTTCTAAAACATCAAGGCGCATAACTGCGAGTGGGGTCTCAAAGGTGCAAGGATCTTGACTTTCAAGTAAAGTCAAACTGTTTTCACCAATTCTTGTAGTCTCTGTATGATTCATCTTCATTTTTTGTTTCTTACTAATGATAGTTTGTGAAGACTCCAGGAATTTGTTAGCAGTGGTTCTACCCTCAAGGGATTCTGTTTCTTTGTGACGTGGCACTTCAGCCAACTCTCTCTTGACACTGCCATGCTTACAAGATTTCGCCTTCTGGCCATTCTCTTTAGTCTTAAGCTTCTTCCTATGGTGGTCTGAATCCAAATTCTTGTTCACAGCTCGCTTTTTCTGCCCTTCCTGCTACAGTGATGAATTTGGCTTAAACATGGTAAACTAATGAACTAACAAGAAGAATGGTTCCCATATGTATCAAATTCAGCATCATATATGAGTTTCTTATTTGCCACAAAATCATTGCATATCATCAGAATTAACTTATGTAGAAAATATGATTGCTTCAAAAAAAACCATTAAATATCTAACAATAAATCTGAGCAAAGGCTCTACAAAATCAGAATAGAAGGCCAGAACATACTTCGGGATCCGAATCACTAAGTAGAGCATCCGCCAAAACAGAATAGTTATCAGCTTCTATAAGCTCCCAGTTGTCATCATATACTTCCAGCAGTTTTTTCAAAGCTCGGACAACAGTCTCCCTTGGGAAACCAAAACCAGCAGTGGATTTAACTGCATCATCAATTTTTTCCATGAAAGTCTTGGAAAATTCCATCCTGCTTAGCAATGAAACAAGTAAGCTTCAAACATGGTATGAACAATGACCCCTCAAAGATCAGGTATTAATTTATTCCTAATAGAATGAGAAAGATATACTTCGCATCATGAAATTCAGTAAGAATACTTGGAATGCAAAAGTTACAGGGGTTAACAAGCAGGGAAGATACAGGCTATAAGCAACTTATATTACCTTGGACTAACGATGCTTCATTTTTACATCGAACCATAGTTTTTGAGATTGGATCTCTATAGAAGGGTCAGAACAAGACTTAAGAGACAACTTATTCTTGCTAAATCTGATACTTCGTCCTTATATAACTCATGGACTGGAATTCGGGTGGACTCATAGGAAACAAACCATATCTTATGGAAGCTAACTGATACATCCAAAGTCTGGCTGTGTGGACGTTTAGGTCTGCAACAGATCAGAGTGCCACAGAAACAACGCCTCAAGATGCCATATGCAGTTAAATTTACATTAATCTTTTGACACCTTTTTACTATCCATGATAACTAATCTCACTGTAGTTCTTGTTCCTACCTAATACTAATAGTGGTGGAGCTTGAACAACATTCTATGGGGGCTCATCAATAAAATGTGGGGGGGGTGTCCATTGCCCAGGTTGGCCTTAACTATCCCCTGCCCCTGAATACTAAACTCCAAAAGTATGTATCACCATCCTACACTTCATCTATAAGTTATCATCCACACTAGATATACAAAAATGTCTTATCATATATTTCAGCCTGTTGGATGGACATAGCAACAAGGATGAAGAAATACTTTTTCTTTAAATCATGAACACATAATAAACAAACTTCTTTTTATGGGAGCATGGGGCATATATATGGCTACAAGATGAATCAGAACAGGGCACCAACTGATTGTGTGCATAAGCCCCCAAAACTCAAAGTGATTACACCAAAGCAAGGCAACATAAGTAAAATGGACAAAAGAAAAACCTCAGTGGTCTCTCAAACACCATGTTGCAGCACAGCACACAAAAAATGGGCATGTATGAGGTGCAAGAATTTTGAGTTTTTGCACAAGATATTGCTTGCAAGACTAGAGATGCCTCAAACACAGGACCTCCTAAACTGTCTGGCTATTCAATGCAAGATGGTAAGGATTCGGTTCATACCCACCCACCCCCCACCAAACACACAAAGCAAAGGTATATCAGCATTGTTTTACTACCTGCACACTAAGCTTAATGATGGCTGGATAACTTCAAAAGTAATTGGAATTGTTAAAAAACAAATACACCACCATTCCAAATTGTAAGTCATTGTCTTTTCTAGATAGATAGCTTTTACTCATCCCTCTTTGGAAAGTTCTTTCGGAAAATCGGGGATCAAGACCCCATTGCCATGTATAATCCTAACTCTCTTCTACAAAGTGTACTCTGTAATCATCCTTTGGATAAGTGATCAAGACAACTGCAATACACATCTGTTTTCACGTGTCACATCTCATTGGATCAGTCAAATTACATCCATCTAGTTTGAACCCAAATCAAAGAAAATTGGATTTTTCCAAATATGTACTATACCCTTTCATGTCACTTGCACCAGAAAAATCCAAATAGTTGTCCAAACATGAGATATATGCCAGACACACACATGTACCTTACCTTGCTGACGGAAGCACCGAACGGGACGAAGACCAGAAAGCTGAACCACTGCGCCGCCTCTCCCACGCTTCCGCCGATGGTGGAGCGGATAAAAATACCCCCAGCCTAGTCACACAGCCAAAGCAACAGAACGCGTCAGAATTCTCAGAAACGGGCCCCAAAAAAAAAACACACCGCGAAAACCCCATTCCGCAATCCGCACAACAAACCACACGCAACGAAATGCAAACGCGCCGCACCCACTGCACGAACGCGTACCTTCCTAAGCGAGCCGCCGGAGGCGACGAAGCCGAGGCAGGGACGATCGGCGTTCCTCCAGCGGCGTGATCACGCCGCCGCCGCCGCCGCCGCCGCGCCTCCTGCGCGAGCCGCCCGCAACGGAAAGCACCGGCTCCGTCCCCGCCACGGACGATGCCCGGCGGCGCGCGACCGCCGCCACCGGGCTAGGGTTTGGAGGCCGAGCGATCTCCGACGAGGCGCCGTTGAGGCGAGAGAAGGGGGTTTTGTCACGAGGCGTGGCGTCTGGCGTGGGAGAGCGCCTTCCGAAACAGAGGAGAAGAAAAAGGAAGGCGTTCCAGATGGCAAAAGCGAGCCAGGGACGAGGGACAGAGCAGGGGCCAAAATAGGCAACACGGTATTTTTATGATGGCCAGTATGCTCGGCACGGCAGCCTCGACCGTTTATCTTCCCCTCCCCGGCCCCTGGCCCCACACTGCGGCCCTGCGTGAGGTGAGGTAGAGGTTCTGCGAAAAGTTCCCAAAATTGTCGCGTTTAGCACCGATATAATGGTGCCTGCACGATGCATTGGAGTCGTATGATCGTATATCATCCGAAAATTTAATCAGTACTTCTTCTTAATTTTTTTATATATATATTTTACTATATATCTAGACATACATTATATATAGACATATAATAAAAATATATGTAAAAAAAAGTCAAACAACCTGTGACTTAAAACGGAGGAGGTACTTCGTCTCGATAAGATGCAAATTTCTTGTGAGAATCAAACATATAAAATAACGATGCCTATTTATACCGTTATAAGGTTTCATTTTTTTCCCAACATGCCATGAGATTTGAAAAAAAAAATCACATCGTGTCTGTGTTTCTTTTCTCTTGGTCTACCAAAGAAACTCCATTCATTTTAATGGATATTAATTTTATATCATAAATATTATTATTTTATATAAATTTAGTCAAAATTATTTTTCAAGAAGCAAAAATGAGTACTCGTAAGTTAAGAAGCCTATACTTCCTCGGTTTTTTTAAAATGTTGTTTCACATATAACTTTAACTTTATCCTAAGTTATTAAGTTTTTTTATTTTATCATCAGTTTCAAAAAATATATATAGGTTCAACTTTAGCTACCAACTGGTTTGTAGTCTAAATGAAATGAGGTTGATTTGACATTATAATCCAACAAACATACTATAATAATACTTTGATCTCTTGTTAGTCTGCATTTTCGAATTATAGGTTAATTTATTATTATACTCCACCTAAGAACAATCCATTTCTACGAATCCCAATAGTACAGATTATTATGATTTATAATTTAAATTATTATAATATAATTCATAATTTAGATTACTATAATCTAATTAGGATCCAAACAATATAAGGTAGCATGTCACTCTATTCTAAAAGGTGTCATCTTGCAATAAATAGTGCACTTGCTACAACATGAAGAAGGTACCGAGATCGATGTTATGTTTATTTTTCAATCATTGTATGATATAGTTTCTTCATAAGTATAAAGAAGCTACAAAAAAATGAATATTTGCAACACAAAATTAATATTAGTAGGTACACCATAAAAATATTTTACTTTTCTTATAAAGTTAGTCAAATTTTAAATAGTTTGACTTTAAAATAACTCTATAAATTAATCTTTGTTTGTGAACAAATTAATTTATTTTTGCAAGCAAGGAGTATATAATATTGTAACCTGTACTTCTGATTTGAAACGGAACATAGCTTGAGGATGTTGTACAGTAACTATGTGGAAATTGCCAATCCTTGACGTGGTAAACCTGAAAAATACCTGAGTGCAACGGCCAACGGGTGCAAGTACAACCATCGTAGCGCCACTAGGAGACGACTAAACGACGAGTCACGAAGGCATCTTTTCTTTGACCAAAAAACTGTAGGCACCTTTCTCGCTTTTGATCACGCAATCTGTTCTTTGACCCCAAAAAAAATGAAGGCATCTTTCTCGCTTTTGATCACGTTCAGCAAACGTTGCCACTGCGGGAGTTTGCGTGGAAACGCGAGCCATGAAGTTTTGGAATTTGGAACATTTTGTAAAGCGTTTCGCTATGAGATTTGTGATGGACATTTTTTCTTAAATTTGATTAAGCTTATAAAAATATTAGTAACACATGTATTTTTAAATAATAGTTTAGTAACACATATATTTTTAAATAATAGTTTATCATAAAACAATCATGATTCAATGTGTACGAAGTTTTTACTATAGTTTAAACATATAATAATTAATTAACTCACCATAAATAAAAATGTATAACAAAGCTATATATGATCTAATGTGTATAAATTTTTTTGCTACAGTTCAAGTATATATTAATAGTGACTCATAAAAATTTCATCACAACTAGACCATATAAACAGCATGTATGAATTATTTTAATTAACTATAGAAAAAACATAGATCTAAAGCTACAACAATAATCTTATACTAAATCATATCATATTATATTTTCACTATGTTAATCTACTAACTTGGAGTATTCAAAGATCTAGTTAGAATAATAAAAAAGGAAAACACAACGCCTTCAAAACCGGGTCAAGGAGGTAAAATGAACAATTTTATAAAAGTTAAAGAGATATATTCTGTCTAATTTTAGAATTCAGAGAGAAAAAAAAACAGACTTCTCTAGGTAATAATGTGGATAGAGAAGACTTTTCTCTAGGGAGATAGAGAAGAAGAAGCCTTGCAGCGGCCCAGCCCACAAAACTCCTCCGAAGTCCAAAGTCCAAACCTGATGTACCGGCCGCGAGAACCAAAGCCCCCGCCCGCGCCCGGGCCGAGCCGGCGCCACCACACGCGACGGCGACGATGCGCTGCTCGCCTCAGCCCTCAGCTGTCCCACCGCGACTTCGTCGCCGTGCTCTCCCGCTGCTCCACCCGCGCGCACCTCGAGCAGCTCCACGCCCACGCCTTTGTCACCGGACGCGCCGCCGCGCAGACCACCACCTTCCACCTGCTCCGGTTCGCCGCCCTCCGCCTTTCCTGCCTCGCCTATGCCCGCCACCTCTTCGACGCCACGCCCCACCCCAACGTCTTCCTCTACTCCGCTATTCTCTCTGCGTATGTCTCCGCCGCCTCACCTTCATCCTACGCCCACGCCCGCGACGCGCTCTCGCTCTTCCTTGGCATGCTTCGTCACGGCCGCCCAGCACCCACCCAGTTCGCGTGATCCGCGCTGCCTGCGCCGTCGGCGTCGGCATGTTAGGTCGATCCACTCCCACGCTTGCAAGAGCGGCTTCTGTGCATACGATGTCATAAGGACCTCACTCCTCGATGGTTATTCAAGGCACGGTATGATGGCCGATGCGCGCAAGCTGTTCGACGGTTTGACCGAGAGGAGCGTGGTCTCCTGGACCGCGCTGGTGTCTGGGTATGCAAAGGCAGGGAAGGTTGGCGATGCGATCGTGCTCTTCGAGCGGATGCCCGAGAGGGACGTGGCTGCATGGAACGCGATCATCGCAGGCTGCTCTCAGAACGGGCTGTTTGTGGTGGCGGTTGGGATTTTTGGGAGGATGGTGGGCGCGGGGTTCAGGCCAAATGCAACCACCGTTTCTTGTGTACTGTCTGCATGTGGGCATCTTGGGATGCTGAAGATTGGGAAGTTGATCCACTGCTACGCGTGGCGGACCTGTGTTGGTTTTGGCTCATCCGTTCTAAATGGGTTGATTGATATGTACGGTAAATGTGGGAATCTGGAGGGGGCAAGGTAGATCTTTGATGAGGTTTCTGATAGAAGCCTAACGACTTGGAATTCTCTGATCAATTGTCTGGCACTGCATGGGCACAGCAAGGGTGCAATATCTGTGTTTAATGAGATGAGAGGTGAAGGGGTTGAACCTGATGTGGTTACTTTTGTGGGACTGTTGAATGCATGCACTCATGGAGGGTTTGTTGATGAAGGCATTAAGTACTTTGAATTGATGCAGGATGAGCACGGAATTGAACCAGAGATTGAGCATTATGGGTGTATCATCGATCTTCTTGGTCGGGCAGGCCGGTTTCAGGATGCATTGAATGTTATCAGTGATATGAGAATTGAAGCAGATGAAGTCATATGGGGGTCATTGCTCAATGCATGTAGAGTACACAGACAAGTAGAACTTGCTGAGCTAGCAATTCGAAAGTTAATAGAGCTGGATCCAAATAATGCAAACTACGTGGTGATGCTGGCAAATGTATACAGTGAAGGTGGCTTGTGGGAAGAGGTAAGGAAAGTAAGAAAATTCGTGAAGGAGGAGACTATAGGCAAGAAGCTGCCTGGTTGTAGCTGGATCGAGGTGGACCGCAGGACACACCGGTTTTACTCTGGTGATGATGTCCATCCTGAGTCAGAGAATATATATGACATTCTTGAGGATTTAGCTGCCTCAATGGAATTATGAATAAAATATACTGCCAGCTAACCATGTTTCCAGAAACTTGCATAGCTGCATAACATTCATATATTGTCTTCATTATTGGAAAGTCATGAGCTTAATTTGTGTGTGGTAAACAAGCTGGGCTTTCCTAATACAAAGATTTGACCTTAGCTCACACATTTATCGGAGGTACACAAGGTGTTCCATCAGAGCCTTCAATCAAGTTACTTCATGGCAAGAGGTACAGCAAAAGTTAGTCCTAATGCCTGAACTGGACTGTACTTATGTTATATACAGGATCTGTGCTTTTCTGTTTCAAAATGCCATTATGAAGACATGGAAATATGCATATATTTTCATTTGATTCATATTGCTTATTCAAATTATCTATTTGCACAGATGCTTTATTTGTATTCTTGATTTGATGCTAGAGCAGAAGTGCTTCTATCAGCCATATATTCAACCAGCATGAAGAGCTTTCTATATCCCATTTACACATTCTTTTTTGGTCTGGCCATTTACCCGTTGCTTCATGTTGCCAATCATGCTGTCAGTTTGGAGCTCTTGCCTAACATATGTTTTATTTTCCCTAATGACCGTTTAATTGCTAAATGCACCACCTTGTTAAGAAATGGGTGTTGCATGCCAACTAGAAATTGATAGGTGCCCACTTTCATATTCCCTGTTGCCTGCAAAATAAACCCAAATACGTGGAAATGAGCATATGCTGATGAGGACAAGAGGCCACAAATGATTGATGCTAGCTCTGTAATGTGTGCAATAATTATCTTTGAAGAAAAAGAACCGATGTTGATTATGTCATATTTGTTCCAAACTTCCAACATTTGCCAGTGTATTCTCAGTTTGCAGTGCCAAACTGGTGGGCTAATCATCCGATTCCGTGTGATATTGATACATTTTGTGAAATAGTTGAAGCAAACTAAAAGGGTACTTTGAAATTGCCAGTAGTATATTTGTCTTATTCTTTGAACTGCCAGTGTAATAAATTACCATGCTTGGAACTATCTTGTTGCTGATAGTTAATGTCTCCACACAGTTATGTAGATGCTGATGATAATGGAACATGGGAAGGGTGTATAAGAAAAATGAAAAAAAAAGAATCTGGAGTCTGTAGAAGAGCCTTGCGATTGCTGATAGAATGATAGTCAAACTACATCTTTTAACATCTGTGGCATCCATTAGTGATTACTGGTTTGATCTTGACATTTCACAACCAATGTATGTAGTGGAAATGACAGGAGCAAAGTAGCAAACTAGAAAGGTGTTGTCCATTTACTTGAACCAGTAGTATGTTTTCACATTCACTGTACTGTTATAAAAACTTTTTATTCTTGGAATTGTCTTTTTGTTGGTACTCAATGTCTGTCCACAGTTCTTCAAATCAGATGAGAATGGAACATGGGAAGGGTTGATGGTTAAGACTGGAGAAAAATGGAAAATGAAATTTAAAATCTGAAAACTGGAGAAGAACCTGTCATTTTACATGGCTTGCTCCATATCTATGTTTAGGGTTTGTTTGATTGCACACTAATCCACCCCAAGCCACATGGGGTCGGAGAGCCCTTCAACCCTCCGAACCCTTAGTGGATGCTCCTGAGTCCTGACCTAGAAACCCTGTTCCATTTACGGGTATTTGGTTTGAGTACTGAGAGGATGATGGTTCGTTGATCATAGCTCTGAACCTAAGCCTCTTGTTTGTTATGAGGAATGGAATGGGTTGGTCCACTACCGATTCAGCGCCTCCTTTGTCACAAGCATATTGTTATTATGATTTGAGGACTCGTGTTATTGCACCAAAATTCATGCATTGATCCTTCAAACAAAGTACAAAACATCTTATTTAAGACCTTGTTTGCCCTAGTGATGTTGCATGCTGCATCTTTGGGAATGATTGTGTCTTACTGTATTTGATGATATGATCATGAGGCCCAAAATTGGCAAATTGTGCAACCCGCAGCTGGGCACACAAGTTTACCTCATCTCATCCTGGTACTTTCTCAACTTGATATTATATACATCACACTTGATAGTACCATAATTACGTTATTGTTTCATAGGCTGGTCTTAACAAAATCTATATGCTCAGCAGTAATTAACAATCACTGTTATTTAGAGTGACTGATGACCTTGTCTCTTAGCACTATTTGATTACTTATGCCTTCTTTTCATGTACAGTACGAATGTGTAAAAGGAGAAGCTGAAGGTGAACCGAAGAAAACTGCGTCTGTTATGATTTACTGTTTCAGATTTATAGAAGGCGATTCCATATTTTTAGCCTGCATAGCTTCTGGAATTACATTGCAGTTTGCAGAAGCTAGTATCAACCGTGCTGTACCCAACAAGAAACTTTGAATTTGCAGTTATACAGCTTCTGTTATTACTAGCATTGGGAGTGCCAAAGCGTTTCCTTGGATGAACTGTGGTGCCATTGTCCTAAGAATATTTTCATTCCATAGCTGTTTCGCTTTTTATTATAGCTTAGCTGCCTAGCTGGGTTCTTATTGTATTTATCCCAGTCGTTCCAAACATATTCTTCCAACTCAGAACTTTTCCTCCTTTTATCATGTTTACCAATTCATTGTGTGTTTTTTTTTTTTGAAAGGGTATCGATCCATTCTTGGTTCATGCCATCCTGTGATCGGATCACTTGGTGAAAAAGGAGATTCTTTGATCGAATAGATCAAGCTTCATGGCTCTGGATGGAGTTATGTGATGGTCGTCATTTCCATATCGTATCATCCAGCTCGTATGGGGTCACATTGTAGGATCATGTTGGAACATGGGTAACTGATGGAGGTAGAAAAGGATGGTGCAGGTTATGGAACTAGCATGCAAGGTACAATGACATGGACCAACAATTCTGAAAAGTAGAATAGAAGAATAGAAGGACTCTATCGTCTTGGTCTGGAATGATTCCAATGCATAGGTTGCCATGTAAACTGCGAACGGTATATCAGTAGATGGCACCCTGAACATCCAAAACCTGCCAAATTATTTGGTCAATTGCAGCATTTTAGCCCGTCCAAATAAAGGTAGGATAAGTGACTGGAGATATGTAGCCTATGTTCTATCTCAGCAACTTAATCAGGGCTTTTGGGTTCTTTCTGGTTCCGTTCAAAGGGATGGGATGGATTTTATGCATGTTTCTCCAGACTTCAGAGCCACATAAAAAGAGACCTGTGGGAAGCAGGGATGCCGTTAAGATTTTGCACAGATGGTCATGCAGTCATGGCACTATGGCAGCCATCGACGGCAACGACGATGGAAAGCGTGGACCAATTTTTGTAATGCGTGGAAGCAAGAATTTATTGCCGGTCTTTCTTTTTCTATGAATGCTCTCAGCCTTATTAGTAGAACGAAAAAGAGAATTAGCATATGCTAATTTGTATCGGGTAAATATCTTTTCTGTTTGAAGCTTAAAGAGGGAAAAAAAAAACTTGACCCACGGGGGTAAGACAGCCCCCTGGCATTGTGCTTAAGAAGAAGACCTTCTCACGCAGGTTGAGAAAACCTCCGAACTTCTATCCCATCCATACACAGCGGCACTGTAGCTCACGTGAGACTGGATTGGCCACAGACCTGTGCTTTGGCATGGGGCGGACGAGAGGATTTTTTCACCTCCGGTAGGGCGGACAAACGCACCCGCAAGCACTCGAGAATAAATATATAAATTTCCCACGACGAGCGCTCCTACGGGGAACGAATCTAGCACCTCCACCACTAGGAGGGTGCCAACTAAACGCCCTGACCATCTGGTCTGTGGACGTAGTGGCAAGAGGCGGAAAAAAAAGTAATATATCTCATGGTAGTATTGTACAAAATCATATGTACGAGTAACTTTGAGGTATGCGATTTGAGATCCAACGCAACACAAGAGCCACCTGCGTGCATTCTGCACGGTGCATATGTAATATGGTTGGCACTATGCCACTAGAACTCGCCGCTGGACGCGGCCGCGATCTGCGTGGTCTGAATCCCCTTGGGCCTGCTGCTCAAGCTCATGTCCTCGTCGTGGTACGCGTACGCGAACCCGCCGTGCCGCGTCTGGTCCATGCCGGCCAACTCGTCCTCGGCCGAGACGCGGAGCAGCCCCAACTTGTTGAGCGCCAGGAACAGCGGGGCCATGGTGACGCTCACCCACGCGGCGATCACCAGGATCATCACCACGTTCGCGGCCAGCAGCCTGCCGCCGCCGCCCATGAACAGGCCGTACGGGCGCCCCGGCGTGCCGTAGATCTGCTCCACGTACTCCCTGCGCGCGAACAGCGCCGTGAAGAGGACCCCCCACGCGCCGCACCCGCCGTGCAGCTGCGCGGCCTCCAGCGGGTCGTCGAACCGGAGCCTGGCAGCCAGCGCGTTGAGCCCGATGAGCACCCACGCCGACACGAAGCCGCAGATGATGGCCGCCCAGGGGTCGACCACGGAGCAGCCCGCGGTGATGGCCGCGAAGCCGCCCAGGAGGCCGTTGCAGACGTCGACCACGTTCCAGTGCCCCGTCTGGAGCCTCTTCCCGAACAGCGTCGTGAGCGCCGCCGTGCTGCCGGCGAGGGTGGTGGTCACCGCCGTGCGGCCCACGGCCGACCACTGCCCGTGGATGCTCCCCGCGGGGCCGTAGCTCTTGAGGATGGTGAGGAACGACCCCGGGTTGAACCCGAACCAGCCGAACCAGAGCAGGAACGTGCCGAGCACGACGAGCGACGCGCTGTGGCCGCGCAGCGCCACGGAGCGGCCGGCGTGGTCGAACCGTCCAATGCGGGGGCCCTCGATGAGGGCGCCCCAGAGGCCGGCGATGCCGCCCACCATGTGCACGACGCTGGACCCGGCGAAGTCGATGATGCCGGAGCCGAAGAGCAGCTTCCCCGACGTCCGGGTCGGCGAGGCCCAGCCGTCGGCGGACCAGACCCAGTGGGACACCACCGGGTACACGAAGCCGGTGAGGAAGGCGGAGTAGATGAGGTACGCCACGAACTGCGTGCGCTCGGCGATGGAACCCGACGTGATCCCGGCGGCGGCGATGGCGAAGGCCCACTGGAAGAGGAAGAAGTCGTAGTCGAAGCCGACCTCGGGGATCCGCTTGAGGCCGAAGAAGTGCTTACCGATGAAGCCGTTGGAGGGCGTCCCGTACGCGAAGGCGAAGCCGAAGAGGTAGTAGAAGAGCGCGCCGGCGGCGGCGTCCAGCACGTTGGTGAGCATGATGTTCATGGTGTTCTTGGCGCGGACGGAGCCCGCGCAGAGCATGGCGAACCCGAGCTGCATGGCGAAGACGAGGTACGCCGAGAAGAGCAGGTACGTCGAGTCCACCGCCGACGTGGTGTCCGCGAACTGGTTGCACAGGTACTCCGTTGCGTTCGCCGCCGCCGGGCCCAGAAGCGGCGCGAGGGTCGTGGCGCACGTCGCCATCTCGACCGGCTTGCTCCCTCCTCCTTTCTGCTAGTTTCTTCTCCCTCTGCAGTGTGCACGGGAAGCAATGGAGAGTGAAGATGTGCGGCTGCGGCGCGAGATGGAATGGCCAACGGTGGCGTTGGATTTATAGGACGGAGGTCGGAGGAGTTGGGACTGGGATCATCAGGATGCAGGAAGGGCGTACTGCTTGTCGTTGTCGTTCACTCGTTCTTAGTTTGCAGGGGCCCATCTGGCAGAGAATCTTCTGCCGAGACTGGCATGTGGGCCCTCTACTAACACTGACGACGTTTTTGTTGAATCTGGAGGATCTGAACAGGTACCAGAAAATTGTGGTGGGATAATGGCCAGCACATTGTACCAGATGTTGTGTACAGATACTCAATTACTATCTTGCACTGTACAAGGATTGTGTAAAGGCTAGAGTTTGTGTATTGTGGCTTTAAAAGATCTAGCCTATGACGTGAAAGCATCTTTTAATCATATCTAGTTCAAATTATACCAATCCCTTAAGCTATCTTTACGAAGCTATTGCTATTGCCTTCGTCCTAAAATAAAATAAATTATTAAATTCTAGAATCAGCTAAAATCAAAATATCTTAAGTTTGAGTATAAAAAGATGATACAGTCTAATGCATATTGAAAATATACTACGTGTTTCTAGAGATACTAATTTGATGTCATAAATATTAATATTTTTATATAAATTTAGCATTTAAACCAGTTTGACTCTATACAATTTATTTTGGGATTGTGCTGGTATGTAGCTTTTAAGAACCCACAATCTACAAGCCGCTCCTCGCTATCTCTAGCAGTCTTTTAACATGAATCCTGTAGTAAAAAGAACACCCATGAATCCAACAAATTGATCTAAGCATGAATGAAACCAAAAATGTCAATGGCTAAATGGAACGTCTGTCTATCCAATCTCTATCTATGCACGTCATATTTGAGGCTCTTAATGAATCTTTCCAACTTAAAAAGATGGATGTGAGCGCCGGCGGATCATTTAATGTCGTGTCTCTATTTCGATCTATAAGTAGTACTATCTTCGTACCATATAATCTATCTGACATTGTATCCCTACTTCATCTGCATGTACGTACTGTTTTCAATATAAAATCCCATGGAAAAAAAAAACACCCTGATCTGTGATTGAAGTCAATGACTGCAAAGTCCAGCTGAGCATACATGAAGGTTTTAGCATTCCCCAATCCCCATAGCAGTCTTCGTTTAATTACTCAAAGCTTGTGAAACTTTGCACATCCCCACTCTCTCAAGCAAATAAGTCGCCATGGCTATCAGGCGTTTGCTTCGAATTTGGCCACCACTGGTCCACTTATCTAATTCGTCCAGACGATCACTGTCGAGTGCGGATCAGCAGCTCGGAAAACCGTGATGCAACACAACAATAAACCATATCGTCGTGTTCGCCTGGATCATGGAACATTCACAAAAACAAACGATCCCGAGATGAGAAGCGAAGCGACACAAGCGACATGGACCCAGCCGGAGAGGTTGTCGCCATCGCCAATCGGCGTCGGCATCGCCACGCAAAGTCAACGGCCTCCGCTTTCATTAGAAAAAATCCCCGGACGCCGACGAGGTGACGACGCCATCCGGGAAGACTAAATTAACCGGCGCCATGAATGAATGATGGGGTCCGGTGTAGACAGTCTGCGCGCGGGCAGCAAGAGGATGACAAATATTTCCACTTGTGGCACCATCAAATTAAGGCTAGCTAGCAGCAAAGTTCTCTTTTGCAGGCGCGATGATTCGTCCACCGGCACCCGCGTGTCGCTCTCGGCGGCCCGGCCTGACGCCCTGTCTGCCTCGAGTAGTTTATGGTGTGTCCAGACTCCGGAGACATAGATGTCCTTGGGCTTATGTTTGACATTGGATTAAGAAAAGTGTTTTTATGTTTTTCAAAGGTAAAATTATCTGACACAAGTACAACGACCACAACGGATGCTGATTGCGTTGTTAGAATATAGAGTTTTTCTGGCAATTGGCCTCTGCTGCCATTTGCTGAATAGTGAAACCTGCTTTCCACAACAGCTGCGCTATTGATCGAGTTTAGTTTCAGTCATTTTTAGACTAACTTAATCGCAAAAGTCCAGACGTACGAACAGCAATAAACAGGAAACCAAGACTACTGTGCAGCGCGCGCCGTAGCCCGTAGCTGCACGGTTCCTAATAAGCAAAACAGTCAATGCGGACCACGACGGTCTGGATCGGAGGCACTGCAAGCCACCGAACGACGCGTCGACGGGCTTCCCGTGTCCCCTTGCCTCCGTCACTGGCGGCGCCGCCGACATATGACCCTGACCACGTCCTCCTCCTCGCGCTTCCTGTTGGCGCCGCACCCGGCGCCCTTCTTGTGGCCGCGGGAGCCGAAATGTTAGTGTGATAGTGTCGAAGGCGGCGGCCTCGCAGAAGACCATCACGGCGAGGAACGCCTCCGTTGTTACGGTCTCGGTTCGGCGTCTGCTTTCTCGTTCCATGGATAGCTTGGCATGGGCGCATAGCAGCAGGCAGCAGGCAGCAGGCAGCAGGCAGTAGCACGGGCCGAGCCCGAGCGTTCCTTCTGCGAGCCAGGGGCGAGGTGGGCTGGCAAGAGCCCAGAGAGAAGGCAGCCAGGAGCCCCCAATTTGAGAGTTGGACCTTGCCGCTTGGGCTAATTCAGTTTGACAACTGAACCGTGTTTGTCTCCATTCTACGGTTACTGGGTTATCCAAGTCCACTGTTGAGCACAAACCATGAAAACTCGACTGTCAATACAATGCAAACAAAGTCATCTATCAAACTAACATGCCAAATCTCTCTCTAAACGTAATGAAAGAAAGCCCCCGTCTCCTCTGGAGCCTCCCCCATTGTTACTCCCTTTTGGGGGCAAGGGCGAAAGGGGCGCCACCGCCACTACCCCTCTCTTTACGAGGTAGACAGTGACCACTAAAATTCGAAGGTACCAGGAAATCAGATTTTAATAGCTTGTACGGAGGATATATTTAACAATACCCTCTAGATGTAGCCCTTAACACAAGCAACTCACATTGACGGGATTTTTTTAATTTTAATTCTTTTTAATCAATATTCTAAAAATAACCGCACCCAAAAAATATTTCCATCTCATATCCCTTTTGGTCGCGTCAAGTTATTTGGCGCGATCAAATCATATAGTCGCATAGTCGAGCCATATGCATTGGCGCGACTAAAAAGTCGTTTCTGGTCACCGATTCCGACGTGGAAAGCAGTCTAGTCGCGCCAAGTTATTTGACGTGACAAGACTGAATTTTTTAAAAGATATAACTCCTCAATGCTACGTCGAATAAAGATGGTTTCCATATGAAAATTGTAGCTCTCGACGAGATGTATAACTCTCTAGTTTTGAGTTTTTTTATTTGAATAAGTTAAAAGGTCCAAACAATTATGTATTGACGCTTGTCACATCATAAAAATAATATCTTTTTTGTATGGATTAAAATGAAAATACTTTTTATACCAAGATTGTAGCTCTAAATGAGATATACAATTTTCTTAGTTTTGAATTTTTAGATTTGAAGTCATTAAAATGCTTCCAAAAATTATATAATGCTTCAAAAGCAAAATTCGTGCTGAAACGTTATATTATTTTTACGAGTATTTTAATGACTACAAATCTAAAACCTCAAAACTAAAAAAATTTTATATCTCATTTAGAGCTACAATCTTGGTGTAAAACTATTTTCATTTGAATCCATACAAAAAGGATATTATTTTTATGATGTGGCAAACGCTAATACACGATTATTTTGATATTAAAACTTTACATAATTTTTTTTGAACTTTTAATTTCTTCAAATAAAAAAACTTAAAATTAAAGAGTTGTAGATCTCATTGAGAGCTATAATTTTCATATAGAAATCATCTTCATCCGACGTAGTATTGAAGAGTTATGATTTTTTAAAAATTCAGTCTTGTCGCGCCAAATAACTTGGCGCGACAAGACTGCTTTCTAATATGGTTTGGTCGCGCCAAATAACTTGGTGCGACCAAAAGGATATGAGATGCAAGTATTTTTTGGGTGCAGTTATTTTTAAAATATTGATTAAAAAATTAATATTAAAAAAATCCCATTGATAGTGACCACCTATGACTTAGCGGTGTTATTTGTTTCTGAATAAATTTAGAAAAATATTAGCACAGGTGTCAAGTATAAGAAACCTAACCAACTTAGTAAACCAAAGTATTTATGGCAAGGAAGAATTCATCATACTTTTGTCTAATATATGAGGTCGGCCAAAACTTGTCCTGCAAGGAAAAGTCAACCATAACTAAGTCAATGTGAGGCGATGTTTTTGTTATCTTGCAGATTGGTACACTTCACCAGCAATTATATTCGCACAAGGAACTCAAATTTGAATCCATAACTGTTACTCTATTAAAGCTTTAGACATTGTTTTGTGTTCCTTCCAAAACAATGTATCATTTTTAACACTTTTTTGACTGAAAACAATTTTTTTCTTTTGGCAGATTTTGTGACAAGAACTTGACGTTTGTCAATCTCTACGATTTGGCTTTGGGTACGCGGGGTATATTGCTTCCTTCCTTGCACGAATGCCACCTTTCTTTTTTTAGCAGTCAACCGGGGGGTAGGGGGTGAGAATCTGCACCTGAATTTTCATTTACTTGGTGGCTCAAGAAGCCAAATATTACAAGACATGGTTTTGCTCTTTCTTTTTTTAGCCGTGGGGTGGGGGGGGGGGGGGGGGGATTTTCTTTAACTCGGTGGCGCCAAAAGCCAAATGTTACAAAATCATGATTTTACTAGATGTTTGTGTACATAGTGTGTTACATGGCGTGAACTGGAGTAGAGCACCAGGCATCGGTAACTGTACGATCCTTGCCCGGATATCTTTAAATTGTCATAAGTAAATCCGCAACGAGTAGAATTATGGTAAATGGGAGTACCAGCTGTCAGAGCACGTATACTCTTTAGAATGCACCTGGTTGGTTTGCATCTTTGATTTTTTGCGTGCTTGGTCGACTAACCACAAATTCAGCGACTGATGCCTATAAGCATTTCGTAGCCCGAAAATAAACCAGATCAATCCTGCCTGAAATTATATAGGCTGAATGAAAGCACATGGCATTGCTGTTGCCCACGGGCCACGGGCTGCAACGTGTTGGCTCACCAGCAGTTTCCTGATTTCTTCTGGTGCCAGTGATCGTAGTTTCTGAAGTCTGATGTCTCTGAACCACAGCTCTATTGCGTAATACTCCCTCTGTCTTAGTTTTAAAATCATTTGAGCATCCAATGACATGCAACAAAGATTCTCTGAACAAAGACAGTGGCTATGTCTAGATACATGCATGAATCAATGAGCCTAGACAATTTATTACAGTGCTAGAACGACAAATAAATTGGGATAGAAGGAGTACAGTACATCTGCCATGTGAGATCTGACATACCAAGAATAAATGGCTCGTTTCCAAAATGACATTGCTCGACGCATGCAATTTGTGACCATGATCTCGAGAATCCAATTACCTTCGTCAGTGATATATTCCTCTGCTATTCAATATTCATTCTTAAAAACCACTATCTGTTAGTGCTAGGACTGGATCTGCGGCATTTGCATACCCCAGGCCTTGTAAGACTGTCTCCAACAGGAGACTCAAAACCCAAATATACATCCCAACGGTGTTTTGCCTCTCAAAAAGTCCTCCAACGGGTGACTCAAAGCCATCACCAATTTTTACCAACCGGCCCGAACGATACCCAGAAAAGAGTCTCCTCTCTCCTTGCTATGCAATTCTCCAGCGGTGGCCCCCACTTGCACACGCCTCGGCCCCCTGCCCATGCACGCCTCTGTGCCGCCCAGGTCGCCCGCTCGCCGCTAATCCGAGCTTGGAGGTGCTCTCCGTCGACCCAATCGAGCTGCTGGGATGGGAGCTTCCGCCTCCGCCGCCTCGCCAGGAGACTAGGACCTGGATGCGGTCGATGCGCGCCTATGGAGGACGACGGCGAGTCGGGCCTGCGATGGGGAGCGGCTAGCGGGGAAAGGCGGGTCCGTGGTGGTGCGTGGCCGGCTCGGCGCTCGGCGAGGTGGGAGACAGGCGGCGCATGTAGAGGCGGGTAGGAGGTGGGCGACGCATGCGGAGGTGGCAGGCGGGTGGCACGCATGCGGTGGCGGAGCATGCAGGTGCAGAATCTGCTCAGTCGGGTGGGTTGTCTGTTGGAGAGCACGAGTTTGAGGAAGGGATATTTTCACTGTACATGATTCAAAAGACGAAATAGGTGGTGTGTATGAGTTTCTATCGTCGGAGATAGCCTAAACTATTTCTTCAGAAATCGGAAGATACTAAAACAAAACCGACTAGTGCCGGCAGTATTTCTTCATCTGACTGAGACGCTTGAGTGCGTGAACAAGAAAAGAGCCGTAGCTGGGAGAGGCGGCAAGTCGCTCGACATGCAGTTATCGCTCAGCAGCTGCTTGCCCGACTGGTCGGAGCGCCGGAGCGGGGTGGGGTGGTGGGCTGTAAATGCAGGAGAATTTTGGTCGGCCACTGGTCTGGGCCTAACGGAACTGTACAGTGGGACTTTGATTTGTTTTGCCGTTGGTGGGGATCCGTCTGGAACACCCGAAGAGCTCCCATATATTATAACATTTTTTTTAAAACGAACCGGCAGGAGAGGTGTCCGCTATATTAAAAAGCAGAACCGTTGGATGGACACTATATAAAAATAACAGAATACAACGATACGAAAACACCTCCATCAAGGAAAGGACCGATCAAAACTACAAACGGAGGTGGCCCACGAAATTAGCTAAGTGCTTTACTCCCGCCATGATCCACACTCTCACCTTGTCCTTGATTTTCTGAAGCACAACAAGTTTATGGACTCCACATGTTAGAATATTCTAGCATTTCTCTCCTTCTAAACCTCCCAGCAGACTAGGATGACGATCGAGCGGAGGCCGCTCCTACTCGCGTTTGGCGTACATGATATGGCTGTTTACCAATTCTCCAGTGTCTCGCTTGGCAGCCAGACATTCGGTTGTAAGTTAGGGGTTGCCGTCCAGACGGCGATTTCGCCCCACAAACGCTTCGTGAACCTGCATTCTTTAAAGAGGCGCAGGCCCGACTCTGCGTGCGTCCTGCAAAGTGGGCAGATCCTTTGATTTGGCCAATTTCGAGCTTCCAGTCTGTCAGCGGTCCAAATTCGGTTCTGAATTACGAGCCAACTAAAGAATTTACATTTAGGTGGTGCCCATGGCTTCCATATCATAGTGTCAAAGCGCCAATAAACTGGGCATGGTAGGCAGACGAAGCGGAGTACTCTCTATTTTCCTCGAATTTTCACGCAAGGGCATCAGGTGTGCCAGCTGATAACATGATGCGTCTTGTCTCTCTCCATAGATTAACGTACTCATTGAAATGTTGGATCGAGAAGCTTGGATGTCGGAGATTGATATCTCGTATTCAATTGTTGACAAGTAGAGCTTGTTACACAGTTCTATTCTTTTTCTTGGAGATCGATAACATTTGTTCCTAAGGCTTAACGATTGAACTAGCGAGGAGGAAGTACAAAAGCTCGAGCTGGCGCCGTGGCGAAATCCAAAAGCTCTTTGAATCTGCTCCCAAACACCGTGGTCTGTGGGTGCTTCGTTGACACTTGACTGCCGCGCGCAGAATTGCTTTTACAGATAGCCCTGGTAGCCGGGAGGCAATTAGGGCATCCTTTGTCGATGTGGTCATGTGCAGCTCGTTCAGTCAAAGGACACACGGCGACAAAAGACATAAACAGCCGGAGTAGCCGTCAACCCAAAGCACCTTCGCCCACATGGCTGCGGCAGTGCTTTCGGTGCCCCCGAACTGTGTGAGTGCACAGGACCACCACCTTCCAGCCGTTGCGCCATGAAATGCAAGGCAACGCGACCGGACCGGCCGGAGGGCTGGCTCGCCTTCAGAGCCACACCACACAAATCACAGGCTGTGCCTGTGATTGTGAAGCTGCTCCAGGCACCACCGGTCCGCCACTGGTGAATGGCCTATCCACTGCCATTGAGAAAGTCAGAACACAAGTGCAGAGCTAGTCACTGGCCACCCAGTCGCCCCGAGGCTGGCCGAGTGCACGGACGCATCAGGCCATTAATTCCGAGCTCAACCACTTCGTACTAGCTAAAAACACGGCTAGCTACCAGCCAAGAATTCGGCATAATGTATGCTATTTCCTACGGTCATATCCTCGTGGATTTCATCACGGATAATGCGAACCCTATCACGGAGCACCGATAAAAATTGAAGTTGATAATTTGATATCTTGTTACCAACTATCTGATTGCTTAGCATTTGACATGGCTCTATGCGGGACAAATAAAATTAGTATACAATGGGGTTATACACCCTCAGTTACAAATTATAAGTCGCTTAGATTTTCACGTACATTCATATTTTGTTAGTAAAAAAATTAAAATAACTTATAATTTGAAACTAAAAATATTATTCCACAAAAATTCAATGTGGACTTTGAGTAAAAATCCAATAAGATTGCCACATTAGTCTACAACGCCCGCCCCAATACCCCTCTCACATCCTCTATAAACCGTCCTCTACAACTTGGCTGAGGCTCCATCTAGGGTGATTGTCATGACACACAACCCCACCCCTAACCCATCCCAAATTGCAATGCCTTCGCCTCCCATGGATGGTAGCATCCCATGGCCGCCTTATCATTTTTGCTCCTAGGTCTGCCACCTCTACCTAGTTGGCTTCTCTCCAGACATAGAGATTGAACATCAAAGATACCTTAATGGAAAAGCTAGGCCTTCCTCCGTAAACTACAAATTGAACCACTAATCCCTAACTAGAGGACCGCTAGAGTTCTTGTTGGAAATAACTACTAAATATATTTTAAAAGGAAAATGATACCTGACTAGGAGAAATTGGACGGCTTTTCCTATGAAAAATGTAGTTGAGAAGGGATAAAACGACTATGATGCATGAACATGTTTCTTTACTCGAATCAGTTGAGTTATGATCACACCCTTTCTGAATATAACTTGATAACCAATTCTAATGGCTATCATGGTCGTTGTCTCGCTCGATCCTTTGTTATCGTGTTGTCGTCTACCTAGTCAACTCATCGTCCACTTGCCTCGTTGCAACACTTACACTCTTGGAATGGTCTCTCTCGTGTTGTGTCCTCTGTTTAAACCAAGATATTGAAGGTGTCTTGACAAATAAGAGCATCTCTAGTAAACTAGCAATGATTATGCCAAATAAATAAAATAGGAGTCTTCTTTTGTTGTCTTTCTCTAGTAATTAGCTGCCTAAAACTCAAAATTTGGCCGGTGGGAGGAGCGACTCGACAGATAGCAAGCGTGGAGTCTTTGAGTTGAGGGGAAACTTCATCAACTAATGGACGGTTAGCTGTCTTTTTTGTTTTGTGTTTTCCTTTTTCTGGAAAAGAAAATAAATTAAGAGTTATTTTAAAGACCTCTTTTTTTTTTTACAACATTTTAAAGAGCTCTTGAACTTGACTTCTTAACTTTAGCCACTAACGGAAGGACCGCCGGCGTCCAGATGCAGGCCGGGGCACACGAGAAATCACAGTTGGTCAGATTTTCCAAGATAAAAATATAATAAATATAAAAAAAGACAGCGCAGTCCAATGCAAGGGCGCTGGTCAAAGAAGCATTCAAAATGGATTGCACTCGGAGGAATAAACAAAGCATGCTTTGAACAGCCCCCGCATTGACCGAGTTTCCTTTTCCTTCAGTTCCCGGATGAATAAAACTACGGAGTAACTACTACTGGCCTAGTGCGCAGGGGCAGGCTAGATGCCCTGCACTGCACCCCTCCATTTTTTTTTTACACGACAGAGAAGGCGATTAGAGGAGAAAGACACAGGCTACGTAAGCAAATTAGCTGGGGAATTAGGCTAATCAGCACAGCAATGAAGCTAGCAGCTCGAATCAACAATCGGGATGGAATCAGCGGACGCCGGACGGCGCCGGGCGCGCGCGAGCGATCTGAGCCGAGTCAGGACGAGTCGAACTTGTAGTACTTGTCGACGGCGGCGACGACGTCCCAGGTGCAGCTGAGCCCCTTGGGGAAGACGACGAGGTCGCCGGCGCCGAACTCCACGCACTCGGACGAGTCCTTGATGTGCGCCCGCACCTTGCCCTTGAGCAGGTAGCACGTCTGCCGCGCGCCGAACTTCACCGGGAACTTCCCCGGCGGGCAACCCCACCTGCACGGTCACGGGCACGGCGGCAGCAGCCATTATTACATACGTCGTCACGGCGATCAAGACCGTAACGTAGCCGGCCGGCCGAGAATGAAACCAAGAAGAAACTAATGGACAGTGATCGGCGGGTGCTCACTTGGGCCAGGACCTGACGCCGAGCTGCTGCAGGCGCGACTCCGGCGGGTTGCGCTCGACGGCGATGGAGAGGCCGCCGCCTGGAGGGTCCGTGTCCATGCTGTCCGGGTTCGACGACCCCGAGGCCATGGGCCGGCGGGCGTGGTAACGCGCGCGCTAGAGGTAGCCTGGCTGGAGGAGATCGACGGAGAATGGTAGCTTGGGAGCAGGCGGAGGAGCTGCAGCAGCAGTTATGGACAGGCTGTGTAAAGTTTGGTAGGCGTTAAGGTGAACGAAGTGAGGGATGGACGGACTCCTTGGTAGAGTGGTAGTGGGAAGGAGGCTCCGAGAGCAGTTGGGAGCGAAGGCTTTCGTCTGCCTGACGCCTGTATTAAACCGGAGCCGGAGAGCAAGAATCCCTTTCCGTTCTCGGTTACAACAATAAAGAGCGTGGCAAATATTTTATTCTTTCTTTTGTGCATGTGCCATGTGCACAAGATTTGGGGGCATGGTAGACATTGAAAAGCTAGCTTGACATGTGTAGGTAAATCTTAATTTGATGGAAAAACCCACTGTCTATTGTAAATTGTAAATATTCAGACTATATATAAAATACTGTATCAACCTTCATTTTATAATGTATTGAGTGATGCTAATTTGATGCCATAAGTATTATTGTTTTCTATAAGTTTGATCAAACTTATATTGGTTTGATTTTGGAAAACTTCGTTCTCTTATATTTAAGGCCAGAAGGAGTAGATAAAAACAAATCAAGTTACTCTTTTTGGTAGCATTTAATACAACAGTTTAAACTTTTGTACAAAAGGAAGCAATTTAAAGCATAAGGATTTAAACCCAAAGTTATTTATAGTGAAAAGCCAATTGGATGTCCGGTGTCGACTATAGTAACAGCAGTAACCACGAAAAGTATAATACTGGGCACTGGCGGAGCTACGTTAAGGTGAAACTGGGCCGTTGCCCGCCCCTTACCTCGGAGTAATTCTGCATGCAAACAAACTGCTGCCCTGCAATTGTGCACTACTGACATGGAACTTCCGTTTGTGCATGTGTTGACGCTTGTCTGTTTACAGGCTCAAAAATCACAAATACTATACAAATACATACTGATCACTAGTAGAATTAGCGCCCAATTTCTTCCGGTAATTTCTTCCCACGCTCCGCCACTGATACTGGGCTCGTGAGTTACTGAAAAGCAATAGATCGATATATGCTCAAATAACCGGCATCCAAATAATAGTAACAAGTGACATTGGCTGTTTTCATTAACGGCGAAAAACACCACAACATTAAGCGGAAGCATAGTATGATTTTAAAACATCTAAGGAGCGTTTGTTTGGTGAATCTCGCAAGCTATAGATGAGCAGAGCATGGAATCCCAACTTTCTTGCCGCCTTGTTTCACACTGCCGCAGACCGCAGTTATACCACTGTATATGATGTTTTGGGAGCGTGGAACGCATGCTGCTTGGCGGCAGATATTTATCAGCGCAAGGCTGGAATCAGAGAAAGGAGAAGTGGATGGAAAAAAAGAGACCCGAAAGCGACGATCCGTTGATCCAGATTTCCAGACGAAGAAAATCCACCGACCACAAACGCAAGAGTGCAAGACGCGGTCAAACACAAACAACTCGTGGGCACGGTGGGACCACCCGGCTGACCAGGCGCTTGACCGCCGGCGCAGCAAGGATCCCATGTGGCGACAGACTGTGTGGCCCCTCCCTCGCACAGTAAGGGACACGTGCGGAGCGGCGCGTTCAGACGGCACACGCCGGCCCCCCTAGCCTGGCTGGAAGCCCGGGATCGGGCGGCACAGAGCGACGTGACGCCGGCGGATGGGGCCCGGCAGGTCGTACGGCGCCGTGTCACCCCAGAACATGTGGGGCGCCAGTTGCCGGGCGACGCGTGTCCCGTGCACCAGGCAGAGCAGGCGGGTCTCTCACAATGCGCTTGGAAGGGCCCCGCAGTAAAAAAACAATTTTCACTCTATTTCTAATTTTCACTCTATTTATTATATTTTTATTTAACATAATATAGATATATACTAGTACAACAATCAACATGCATCTGGAAGGTGAACAGTAGTGAGGGCGCTAAAACTGAAATCCAAGATGATTCTCTTATCGTGAAGGTAGGGTTCAGTAAAATCAATAGTATCAGCCTACCCAAGAAGATTCTCTTATCATTAGCTTGGTTCACGGCACCGATTGTATTAACCTCTCCTTGTGAAGGGAGCAACTAGGAGTATTAAGTAAAGGCTGAAATATAAAAAGGTAAAAGGCTGAAATATAAATAGCTCGATCCACTTTGCAGATACTATGCCAGAAAAAGAGTTGCACGTCATCCTTTCACCAAAAACTGTTAGAACAAATTTCTCAGAGTTGCAAGTCATCCTTGAACAAAAAACTGTAAGAACAATGACAGTGCCTATTTTTCATTCAAAAAGAATGATAAAGAAAAAGGTTTCACAGGCTGGCAAACCGGGGAAGCACCACAATCATTCAGGCACTTCTCGAGTACTACCATAGCTACATTCGTGCGCAACAATTCAGGAAACATTAAAACAGAGAACTACACGCAATCTTTCACATCAATTTGAGAATCATATCATACAACGATACAAATAACCCGAAAAGCGCAATGCAAGCTTTCGGAAAAAAAAAAGCCCGAAAAGCTAAGAAGCAGACAGTCTCACACACAGCACTGCTTGAATCGCTACAGAAGTAAAAGTAACAATTTAATTGCGGCCAGGGTAAAAAAAATTCACGCCAATCTACATATATGATACACCACTGCACTTCAAAAATCACGCCAATCTACATATATGATACACCACTGCACTTCTATGGCCGTTTCCTTGACAGACCAAGAGACATTGACTTGGGATACAATCTATCAAAATACAACTGAGCAGATAGGTATTGATATGCTGAGCAGATAGCAGGTAGGCTCGCCATAAGAAGGTTGCAACAGCTTGCTACACTTTGAGACTATTCTATATTGCCAGCAAATACTTGGATTTGTTTGTTGCCAACTTGTACATGTTGGTGCACTACAAATCGATGAAAACCATGGCAGTTTACATTTTAGGGCTT
>CM041637.1:16122437-16252342 GCA_023333625.1 Bothriochloa decipiens
GTTAATCGACAAGGATGATAAATTTGAATAAGATCCGAACGAGACGAGAGCGATACGCCCGGACGTCAAAGCTCAGAAGGTATTCGATAACTGTTGAACAGATCAGACGAGACGACAGCGATACGCCCAGACGTCAAAGCCTGAATCATGCTCAGTAGACGCGGAACCTGCAAGGTCGCCGGAGATCAAGTTGATGCAGCCGGTCGATTCTTGAAAGAACTCATTGAAAAGGAAAAGGTGCTGGTGACGAAGTCGTCGAAAAGTAGATTGCTTGAAAAGTAGATAAAAGTAATAAATTTGTTGTATTGGATTGGTCTCTTTTTTTACATTGCCTCTCGGTACATATTTATACCCTGGTACTATGAGTCCTAAACAGACACGACAAAGTATTACCTAGACAAGTCTTATCTCTAAGGAATAAAAAATAATGACTCGCACCAAGGTCGGACTCAAAAGTAAACTTATTAAAATATTGGCATAAATATTTCGACCCCCCATGAGTAAACTTATTAAACTCAAAAGTAAACTTATTAAAGTAAACTCAAAAGTAAACTTATCAAAAGTTTCGACCCCCCACGAGCCTTGTCAAATACAACGGCAAAACCAATCCCGAGCTCTGGCTAGCCGACTTTCGGTTGGCTTGTCAGGCGGGCGGGGCGCGTGACGATCACGCCATCATACGTCACCTTCCCCTGTTCCTGTCCGACACCGTGCGTAGGTGGCTCGAGGAGCTTCCCCCTGACCAGATTCGTAGCTGGATCGATCTTGTCCGGATCTTCGAGGGGAACTTCAAAGGTACCTACGTGCGTCCCGGGAACTCCTGGGAATTGCGCAACTGCAAACAGAAACCAGGGGAGTCTCTCCATGATTTTGCTCGATGATTCTCCAAGCTCCGCACTGAACTACCCCACATCTCCGATCTCGACGTCGTTCTAGCGTTTGTTGCGGGCACGACCTGCAAGGACCTAGTTCGCGAGTTAGGGCGTAACCGCCCCGACACCATCGACGAGCTCATGGATGTGGTCGCCAACTACGCGGCTGGTGAAGAGGCCGTCGGTGCCTTCTTCAGCGATGAGAAGGACAAGGGAAAAACGCCAGTAGCCGACAATGCCGGAGGCTCCAGCAAAGGGCCGAAGAGAAATAACAAAAAGAAGAAAAATCAGCAAGGCAAGCGTGAGGCCGCAGAAGACAATCTCGTCGCTGCAACCGAACGCAAAAGACCTCGAGGTCCCCCCGAGGGCGCCATCTTTGACAAAATGCTCGAGGAGCCCTGTCCTTATCATAAGGACGGGGCAAGGCACAAGCTCAAGGACTGCGCATGCTTCGAAGGCACTTCGAGCAAGTGGGCGTGAAGAAAGGTGACGACAAGAAAGACCTAGGTGGCGGCGAGGGAGACGACGGGGAAGACGGAAAATTCCCCAAAGTCTATGCTACATGATCTACGGGGGCCCCTCGACCCAGCTCACGCCCCGACAGCGTAAGTGGGAGCGTCGAGAGGTCTTCTCCGCTCATGTCGTGACCCCTTACTACCTCGACTGGTCTGATGCGCCCATCACGTTCGACCGCGATGACTATCCGGATTGAGTTCCCAACCCCGGGGCCTATCCGCTCGTCGTCGACCCAATCATCATCAACACCCGCCTCTCGAAGGTCCTCATGGACGGCGGCAGCAGCCTGAATGTCATCTACCTCAAGACCCTCGACCTCCTAGGAGTCAGGAGGTACCAGCTTTGACCCAGCGCCGGGGGGTTCCATGGCGTCGTGCCAGGGAAGAAGGCCTTCCCCATCGGCCGTATCAACCTTCCTGTCTGTTTTGGCACCCCCGCCAACTTCAGGAAAGAGACCCTCACCTTCGAGGTGGTCGGGTTTCACGGAACGTATCACGCCATCATCGGCCGACCGGGCTACGCACAGTTCATGGGGATCCCAAACTACGCCTACCTCAAGCTCAAGATGCCAGGACCCAAAGGCGTCATCACTGTCGCCTCCTCCTACGAGCACACGTATGACTGCGATGTCGAATGCGTCGAATATGGGGAGGCCATTGAGCAAAATGCCATGATAGCCGCGACCCTCGAGCACCTCGCCGACGAGATGCCAGACCCCAAGCGACACACCGACAACTTTGAGCCAGCACAAGACACCAAGAAAGTCCCCCTCGACCCGAGCTGCCCATGCGAGAAGGTGCTAACGATCAGCGCCGACCTCGAGGACAAATAGGAAGTCGTGCTCGTCGACTTTCTCCGCGTGAACGCCGATATGTTTGCATGGAGTCCTTCGGATATGCCAGGCATACCGAGGGAAGTCGCCGAGCACGCCTTGAAAATCTGGGCCGGGTCCAGACCGGTGAAGCAACGCCTGCGCCGCTTCGACGAGGAGAAGCGCAGAATCATCGACGAGGAGGTACACAAGCTTTTGGCGGCTGGATTCATCAAGGAGGTCCATCACCCCGAATGGTTAGCTAATCCCATGTTAGTTAAGAAAAAGAATGGAAAAATGCGGATGTGTATTGACTATACTAGTTTAAACAAAGCATGTCCCAAAGTTCCGTTTCCTTTACCACGCATTGATCAAATTGTCGACTCTACCGCGGGATGTGAAACCCTCTCGTTCCTCGATGCTTATTCCGGCTACCACCAAATCAAGATGAAAGAGTCCGACCAGCTCGTGACTTCCTTCATCACACCTTTTGGCATGTACTGCTACATCACCATGCCCTTCGGCCTTCGAAACGCCGGGGCAACGTATCAGCGGTGCATGCTACACGTCTTCAGCGAACACATAGGCGACACGGTCGAGGCCTACGTCGATGACATCGTGGTCAAGTCCAGAAGAGCAGACAATCTCATCCGAGACCTCGAAATCGCATTCGGGTGCCTTCGAGCCAAAAACATAAAACTCAACCCCGAGAAATGTGTCTTCGGAGTGCCTCGGGGCATGCTCCTCGGATACATCGTCTCCCAGCGCGGGATCGAGGCCAACCCCAAGAAGGTGGCGGCCATCACGCGAATGGGGTTGATTCGGGATCTCAAGGGAGTGCAGAGGGTCACGGGTTGCCTCGCGGCCCTCAGCCGCTTTATCTCACGCTTAGGGGAGAAGGCCATGCCTCTGTACCACCTCTTGAAAAAATCCGAGCGATTCACATGGACCGTGGAGGCCGAGGAGGCCCTCGAAGAACTCAAAGCCAAGCTGACATCCACTCCGATTCTCGTCCCTCCTCGACCGGCGACGTCGACTGAACCACCCGAGCCCCTCCTCATCTATGTCGCCGCAACCACTCAGGTGGTCAGCGCGGCCGTAGTGGTGGAAAGGCAAGAGGAAGGGCACGCTTTACTAGTCCAACGGCCCGTTTACTTCATCAACGAAGTGCTTTTGGAAACAAAAATCCGTTACCCACAGGTGCAGAAGCTGCTCTACGCCATCGTCCTTACGCGTCGCAAGCTCCAGCACTATTTCCTCAGCCACCCGGTTACCGTGGTATCCTCGTTCCCCTTGGGGGAGATCATCCATAACCGGGAGGCCGCTGGGAGGATTGCCAAGTGGTCGGTCGAGCTAATGGGAGAGACCATCACCTACGCACCGCGGAAGGCCATGAAGTCTCAAGTGCTGGCGGATTTCGTCGCCGAGTGGACCGACACTCAGTTGCCACCAGTCCAAATCCAAGCCGAGCTGTGGACGATGTACTTCGACGGGTCACTCATGAAGACAGGAGTAGGCGCGGGCTTGCTCTTCATTTCACCCCTTGGAGTCCACATGCGCTACGTCATTCGCATCCACTTTGTCGCTTCTAACAACATCACGGAGTACGAAGCACTTGTCGCTGGATTACGAATCGCCCTTGAACTCGGGGTCCGACGCCTTGACGTTCGAGGTGACTCGCAGCTAATCATCGACCAAGTGATGAAAGCCTCGAGCTGCCATGACGCCAAGATGGAAGCATACTGCAACGAAGTGCACAAGTTAGAAGACAAGTTCCACGGCCTCGAGCTTAGTCATATCGCTCGACGATACAACGAAGCCGCGGATGAGCTTGCAAAAATTGCATCGACTCGAGGTACAGTCCCCCCTGACGTGTTCTCGAGGGACCTCTTCGAGCCCTCTGTCGATTTGGGCTCGGGGGCTTGCTCTACGCCCTCGAAGCTCCACCCCACGACCTCGACCGGGGCCCCCTCGACCGGGGCCCAGGTTATGGAGATCCAGGAGACCCCTCTTCCGTCGAGCCCGCCATCGGATTGGCGAGCCCCTTTACTCGACTGCCTCATTCAGGGAGAGCTTTCGGAGGACCGGACCGAAGCTCGACGGATCGTGTGACGGGCCAAGTCCTACGTTATCTACGGTGATAGCAAGGAACTCTACAGGCGAAGCCCCTCAGGCATTCTTCAGCATTGCATTACCATCGAGGAAGGCAGGAGGCTCCTCGAGGATGTACACTCGGGGGCCTGCGGCCATCACGCAGCACCAAGGACCCTCGTGGGCAATGCTTTTCGACAGGGTTTCTACTGGCCGACCATCGTTTTTGATGCCATGAACATTGTCCGTTCGTGCAAAGGGTGTCAATTCTACGCTAAGCAGACGCACCTCCCAGCTCACGCCCTACAAATGATCCCCATCACCTGGCCGTTCGCGGTCTGGGGACTCGATCTTGTGGGGCCTCTCAAGAGGACAACCAAAGGGTACACGCACCTGCTCGTTGCCATCGACAAGTTTACCAAATGGATCGAGGCCTAGCCCATCAGCAACATCCACTCCGAACGGGCAGTTTAGTTCTTCACCGACATCATCCATCGCTTCGGGGTCCCGAACGTCATCATCACTGACAACGGCACACAGTTCACCAGCAAGAAGTTCTTGGACTTCTGTGATCGCCATCACATCCGTGTGAATTGGTCCGCGGTTGCACATCCTCGAACTAACGGCCAGGTCGAGCGCGCCAATGGCATGATTTTGCAGGGCCTCAAGCCAAGGATCCTCAATCGCCTCAGCAAGCACGGAAAAAAATGGGCCGCGGAGCTGCCGTCGGTCCTATGGAGCTTAAGGACAACACCTAGTCGAGCCACGGGCTTCACCCCATTCTTCTTGGTCTATGGGTCCGAGGCCGTCCTCCCCACTGACCTCGAATATGGATCCCCTTGACTAAAGGCGTACAACGAGCAAAGCAACGAAGAAGCCCTCGCAAACGCCGTCGACCAGCTCGAGAAGGCTCGAGACATGGCACTAATTCACTTCGCGAGGTATCAGCAAAAGCTTCGACATTACCACGACAAGCACGTGCGCCCGAGAGACTTCCAGGTTGGAGACCTCGTCCTACGTCGACGACAGAGCAACAAGGGACGTCACAAGCTCACCCCGCCATGGGAAGGCCCATACACCGTAGCTGAGGTGCTAAAGCCCGGGACGTACAAGCTCGCTAATGACAAAGGCGAAATCCTCACCAACGCATGGAACATTGAACAGCTACGTCGTTTCTACCCTTAGGGCACCAGTGCCCTTGTACATTCTCGCATGTTTTTGTACATTTCCGCATTACAAATATAAGAAGTACTTTTGATTATAAGTTCAAACTTGTTATTGTACATGCAAGAGGTAGCCTCGACCCTATCTCGCCAGAGTCGAGCCTCCCTCGGGGGCTAACGGGGGAGGACCCCCCAAGTTCCAAAAAATACGAACGACGTTTTTTTCGCACGCCTCCTTTTCGCTTCCCAACTAAGTTGAAAAATGCCTCGAACTCCCTAGGGGTCGAGGGCTGTCGAGCCGGAGCTCTCCTACGCCTCCGGGCTACGGTGCCTCCACTCGCTCCCCCATCAAGGGATACGAGCTTGCGTCTAATGCTCAGTCGGAAAGCAAGAGTCAGGCGATCAGAACTCGAGCGCTTCTTCTTTCTCACGCCTCGATACGCTTCGCGACTAAGTAGAAAACGCCTCAAACTCCCTAGAGGGTCGAGGGCTGTCGAGCCGGGAGCTCTCCTATGCCTCCGGGCTACGGTACCCCCACTCGCTCCCCCCTCGAGGAATACGAGCATGCGTCGAAAACTTAGTCAAAAAGCAAAGTCTAGGTGAAAAGAAAGCAGAAAAGCTCAAAAGTAAAATGACAAATCGCATTACGATAAATGCATTAATGTTCAAAAAGGTCTTTCAAAGCCACATTGAATATAAGTTACAAAAACTAATTCATTACATGGGCACCTTCGCCCAGCCTTGCCCTACAGGCCCGCTCCGTCGCCGCCCTCCTCGACGTGGTACCCTCCATCCGCAGGGGGGAGGACTTCGTCCTCGAACAGCTTCGCCAGCGCTCTCCCTGGCCTCTCGGCGTCATTGATGAGCCCTCGGCATCGCTCCTCATTCTCAGCGTCGGTCTTCGAGATATCCAGAACGAAGCCTTGGGCCACGACATTCATGTCAAAGACGAAGCCGAAAGAGACCACTGCAAGGGCCCACTTCACGCCGGTGTGAAGCGCCTCCCGCACGCGATCTCGAAGGGTGGCGTCGAGGTAGTAGATTCGGTCGACGAGCCCGGTGCCCGGGATGTCTTCTTCAGTACCCTCGACAGGCCTGACCTCCCAGGAGGCGCAGAGCCCGTCGAGGGCAACCCGGAGCCGGCCGAGAAGCGCCCCCTCCGCGGATGCTCTCCACGGAGCTCTGAGCCTCCGCCACGAGTAGCTCGACGCGCTCCTAGGCTCGGATGCTCTCCCCCCTGGCCTTCTCCGATTCGGCCTTTGCCGTGTCAGCCTCCTCCCTCGCACGCTTGAGCTCCTCATTGAGGTGGGCGGCTTCCCCTCGAGCGGCGTCGGAGTCCCCCGTCGCCCGGGCGGCCTCCTCTTTGGCTTTAGCGGCCTTCTCCCTAGTCCGCTTCAGCTCCTCCTCGATCTCGGCCACCCTGCCGTGCGCAGAGCGGCCGGCCTCGAGTTGGCAAAGCACTTCCTCCCAGTTGTTGTGCGTTTCATGGAGGAAGTCGGACTTGGAGTAAGAACGCCTCCGCGCCTCCTGGGGACAGGAAATCGAGGGTTAAGGCATCCCATACGAAAGAACTTAAAAAACTACATATGGCCTAACACAGTGACTCATCGCGAGGTTCCGGTCGAGGCCTTCTGCGAGCTCGACGCCCAACTTCAGCGAGTGCCGCAGCCACGCCCGGGACCGCTCGGCCTCCTCCCAGCACTTGACCTCCGCCGGGTCGTTCATCTCGATCCCTGGAGTGCTGGAGTCGCCAGGTTCCCGGAGTATGATGCGCTCCTTGCCCCAACATGGAAGGACCGTCTTGACCTTGGTTCGCGCCAAGGACTCGATCTTGTCCACCACGTCGTGTGGGGCGCCGTAACGCACGGCCAACTCCGTTGGGCCGCTGAACTCTGAGACGGCGCCGGCACTCCTCAGCCCGGGGTCGGAAGATGACCTCCTCAGTAGTCCAGAAGCCGCCGTCTTCTCCGGCCGCTCCGTCGACGGTTGTAGCGGCTGGCTCGACACTGCTTCTGGTGCCTCCGGACCCAGCGGAAGGGTCGAGGCCATCGCCTCCCCCAACACCACGACTTGTGGCGCCAGCAGGACCACCATCGACGCGTCCGCCGCCGGGCTCGGTGCCGAGGCCTCCTCTGGTTGCACCGGCAGGACCATCGACGCCTTCGACGCCGTTTCTCCTTCGGCCAGCAACTCGTCCAGGGTAATCACGGACACCCATTGCTTGGGCAGTCCGAAAGTCGCCTCCGCCTCCGACGTCTCGGGCGGTTGCTGCGCCGGCGGGTCCAGCGGTGCCATGTCCCCCGGCCGCGTCGTCTGCTGCGCCTGCTGATGCTGGGGCTGGCCCCTAGTTTCCTCCTCCTCCCGCCGCTCCGATGGCTCTTTCTCCTCCTCCTGCTGCGACCGTGGCAGCTCTGCTTTTTGCAGGGCCCCCTGCTCCTGCTCCCTCCGGGCCTCGAGCTCACGTAGCCCCGTCGGGCAGGGCCGCCGCTCTCCCGTCGAGGGGGAATGGGCCGTGGTCTCCTCACCCTCGAGGTCCACGACGGCTACATCCTCTCCTGGCCCGTGGCCCTCGGGGGCTCCCGCCTTTTGTGCAGGGATCGAAGCCTCCAGCCCGCTAGGAACGGAAGCCCCCGACGTTGGGGCACCGCCTCCTGGTGCCGGGCCGAGCTTGAGGGTCGCAGGCGACGATGTCAAGGAGGCGCTCCCTCCTTCATGCGTCCTCCCTGGCTCGGAGTCACCGCCCGCCGCGGACCCCGAGACGCTCGACCCTGCAGCAGGAGTGGAACCCGTCAGCTTACAGCGTGCTAGAGCACCGAGGGCTTAGGATAACTACTTGGCTTCCCACGGAGCCAAGGGCCTCGACGTCGTACCTGTGACCAGGGCCCCCATCTTCGCGGCTACATCCATCTTGAGCCACTTAGCCGGCGCGAGAGACGCCTCCTCGATCTGGCGCTTGGGCCTGGATGGGAAGCAGAACGGCAAAAAGTTTATTAAATTGCGCGAGGAAGACGCAACGAAAAGAAAACGAACCAACGGCACCTACCCGAAGGGGATAGAGGCCTTTCGAGTCCCCCTCGAACCGCCAGCGGATTTCGAGACCCCTCCCGAAGCCGAGCTCTTCCCGAGGCTGAGGCTGCTCAAGGCCGTCGGTGGGGTCGCCGCGCCTCCCTGCTTCGACGGAGCCTCCTGGGCATGGCTCTGCTCTGCCCGTGCCGACGACCGGTACCGGGTTTCCCGAATCGAAGTGGGTGGGGTCCCGCCTCGAGGACGACGGGAGGGGGTGAACCCCCTCGAGGCGAGGCCTCGGCCCCCCCTTTTTTTCGCGCCGACGCTCCGAGGCCGACGCCATCGGCTGGGGGGCGCGCTGCTCCGCCACCTCCTCCTGCACGAAGGGGCGTTCAGCATGGGAGGAACCCGGCAACATGCGCTCAAGGCGCCCCTCCACCCCCTCGACGTCATCACTGTCATCATCATCTTCATCTCCCTCGGACGAGGGAGACTCCTCCTCCGAGAGCCCGTCGCGCCTCTACTCAGCGCGGTGCTTCGCAAGTCTCTCGCGCTCCCAGAGCTTTTTGGCTTTCTTCTTCGCCTCCTCGTCCTTACTCTGCTTCTCTTATTGGGCGGTGAAGCGTCTTACCTGATGGTCGGCAGCGTCCTCCCTCAGCGGGGGCCTCGATCTCCGGTAGTCGATTCTCCCCTACACAAAGACGTTTAGTCACAGGGACAACAGAAAAAGGGGGGAGAGGGGGGAAACGAAGGAAGGCACGGGTCGAGGCACTCACCAGGTCGAGGCAACCCTCCTCCGGCCGCATGGGGAGGCTGTTGATGTCTTCCACCCTGAACAAGCCAGAGACCATGCTCTTTACCCGCGCGACGACTTCCGAGGCGGACGGCCTCTCGCCGGACATCCGGCACCTCTTGAGAACCTCGGGTGCCGCCGAGGGGAGAATCTCGTCCAACCGCAATGGGCGCTCCATCAGAGGGAGCACCCGTCGACTGCGGAAGGCCGAAACCACCACACCCGTCGTCAGGCCCGCTTCTCGAAGGGTCCTCATCGTGATGACGAAGGGATGAAGTCGACGCTGGAGATCCGCCGCAACACCGTGCGGCCAGTTGTATGGACGCTCTGTGATAAGCCGCCCGGTGTACGGCGGGAGGTAGCCACCGTCGTTGTGAAGGTAGAACCACTGCTCGTCCCACCGGGAGTGGTTGGACGTCAACCCGGTGGGGATGTACTCGTGTGGCTTCTCCGACCTCCCGGTCTTCAACGCAAAGTTGAGGCACCCCGCTCTGACGATTCGCCTTACTCCGTGCGACACCAGGGAGGCGAACCACTCCCCCTTATAAAGGTGGAGCCATAGCTCCCAATGTGGTGCCATCCCGAGGTAGCCCTCGCAGACGGCCGCGAAGATGGTGGCGTTGGAGATGGCGTTGGGGGAGAAATGGTGGAGCTCGACGCCGTAGAAGTTCGTCAACCCCCGCATGAACTCGCTCGGGGGCACACCGAACCCATGCCGATGTTACTTGAGGAAGCTCACCACGTATCCCTCCGGCGGATTTGGTTCTTCGTGGTCCCTGGTCGGCGTAATCCACTCCGGCCGATTCGAATCGGTGACGGGGCGGAGAAGTCCTTCCCTCACCATCTCGGTCAGCCTTTGCCACGTCACGGTCGATGGGCGCCAGGGCTCGGTGGGCTGGAGGACGGGGGCATGGCAGCAGCAGCAGCAGCACAGATCTGCTCGGTGGGCGCGGCGACGGCAACAACAGCACAAATCTCCGCAGTGGACGGGCGACCAGGAAGGTTCCCAATCGCGACTTCTCACTCTAAGTTTTTTCCCTCACACGCGCAGGATAGCAGGAGTTCGAAAGGATGGCAAAGGTGGGAGCGAACACTTCCCCCTCTGTTTTTATACTTGGGAAGAGCAACGGGCGGAGTCCGGCGGCAGGAAAAAGGTAACTCCCCGCAATTAATGTGTTTACCTGACCGTTCCCCTCTCGACCCTTGACCGGACGCACGTGTCACACCTCTGACAGAGAGCCGTTGCTCGGGCCCGCCACGATCGCACCACTGAAGCCCTTCTCCTCAAAAGGCGCGTCCAACGATAATGGACTACGATCGCACCGTTGCTCGCTAACGGAGTTTCCTACGAAAGGTAAAACGAGGCTCTGTCCCCACCTCAAAGCCTCGAGGGAGCGAAGGCTAGTCCTCGAGTGAGGGCTCAACAGCCGCCCTTGAGCCATGTCAAAACCTCGAGGGAGCGAAGGCCGGTCCTCGAGTGAGGGTTCAACGGCCGCCCTTGAGCCACGTCAAAGCCTCGAGGGAGCGAAGGCCGGTCCTCGAGTGAGGGCTCAACGGTCGCCCTCAAGCCACGTCAAAGCCTCGAGGGAGCGAAGGCCGGTCCTCGAGTGAGGGCTCAACGGCCGCCCTCAAGCCACGTCAAAGCCTCGAGGGAGCGAAGGCCGGTCCTTGAGTGAGGGCTCAACGGTCGCCCTTGAGCGCCAAAAAAGAACGGTTACTCGCCGATGGAGATTTCCACGAGAAGAGAAAACGGGCTCTGACCCTACCTCAAAGTCTCAAGGGAACGAAGGCCGGTCCTTGAGTGAGGGCTCAACGGTCGCCCTTGAGCACCAAAAAATCGGGCTCCGGCCCTAAGCCTCGAAGGAGCGAAGGCTGACCCCACGAACAGGGTTCGACAGCCGCCCTCGAGCACTCGAGTCAGGGGTAACCAAGGGGGAGCCAACACGAGGCCCTGCTCAAGAACGAACTCTCGAGACCCCTTTGGACGCATCCAAGGCGAAACGCTATGGACTTTATGGAATCCCCCCGAAGGGAGGCATCGAGCCGCCGAGACCTATCGAATGGAATCGGTATCCGTAGGACCATTGTGTTTTGCTTTAATGAGACTGCCTCCGGGCCTCCTGCCAACCTCTATCGAACAAGGAATGGGCTCTCGCTTGGATTTTCCCATTACTAGCTCACTGAGAACTTCGCGGCTCGCCCTATCGGGGGTAGTCCGATGCTTCTCGCCTCACGTCCGATCGAAAGGACTCGTGAGAAGAATGCCGAGGCCAGCAACGCCCTAGCCGCACGAGGCTCGGGGGCTCGCCTGTGCCTGGCGCCCCTCGACGAAAGAGGGTCGAAAATCCCCCGGGGGCTCCCCTCGGTAAAACGCTACGACTCCAGTTCAGGCCTGTACCCGACTGGACAAGCACCCTTTAACTAAAAATAAATAATGCCCTCATAGGAGTCTTTTGACTCCTACGAGGCCCAGGGGCTACCCCCGCGGGGGTCGCTCGCGCGCCCCCCACGAAAAAATCCGAATCACGTCCCATTTCAAAATTCTTGACCCCCTCCCCGAGTGTCATCACTCGCGCAGGGGCTCGGGGGCTACTGTCGATGCCCTGGAAACGGGTACCCCAAACCCCTGGTTTACCGAACTAAACCCCATAAAATCAGCAACACTAACCCTCTAATAAATCCCCCGCACTAACGTACGAAGGCCCGCAGGCCGAGACATATCGGACTGACCCACGAACGGACGACAACGGCCCAAAGCCAAAGCCTGCCCGAGAGGTTATCGAACGGACTAGTACTGTACACGCGAGGGTACAACTCGGGCGACCCCTCGAGGATGGAACTTCGCCCGGTGAACGAGCCGGCCCTCCAGGACGGAACTTCGCCCGACGAACAAGCCGGCCCTCGAGGACGGAACTTCGCCCGGACGAATGGGCGGTCCTCGAGGACGGTGCACCCCTCGGCTACCGACTCTCCCGTACGAATCCAGGCGCATTTAATGCAATCTACCTACCTCTGTATGACCGTATGGCCACAGTTATGGTAATAGTTGCAGGCGTGGCGGTCAAATCTGCTTTTACCGCCCATGCCCCGGAATTCTGTGGATCGTACCACGCTGTAGCACCATACCGAGCATTGTGCCATGCCCAGCACCACCTCGAGACGTATAAACCAGCACGTTTCCCGCATTTTTCGAGATTCGGCCTTATCCGGTGAGGTTTGACCTCCTCGGCACGACCCCTCTCGACTCCAGCCAAGACCCTCGACTGTCGCCCCTCGACTTCATCAACGAACCCTCGAGCGAAACTTCAACAACTCCCGACGCGACGGTTGCAGGGCCTCCCATACCGACGTACATCACTACAGCGGCACCGACGTGATCGGCCTCAACGTCATACATCATCCGCCGTATGAACTCGAATCATGTGTACCCCTGTGCCCCTCCTTCATCTATAAAAGGAGGCGCCAGGACCCGAACGAGAGGATCGAGAGCATAGCTAAGGCTTTAGATCACAGAACGACACCGTGAGCTTGTGTAGGGTCGAGAGCTAGGCGCCCGACCGCCAAAGCTCCACCTCACACTCCTCACATCTCCTTGTATTTTCCCCTGTACTAGCACTTTGGTGCAAGACAACACGAACTATCCTCCCCCCGCTGGACGTAGGGCCTTCTTTGCCCGAACCAGGATAAATTATTGTGTCCTTCTTGCATCACTCACCGGATTAGGGAGCACGCGATTACAATATTACTCATTGGTGTTAACCCCTCGAGGGTCAAAACACCGACAAGTCTTCTCATACACTAGCTGATATGGTGACATTCCAATGGGTGTCTTGTATGCTGTTCGGTATGCCCAGAGTGCATCATGAAGCTTTTCCTTCCATGTTGTCCCCATCTCATTCACTGTCTTCTATAGAATATTCTTGATTTGTTTATTTGATGTCTCTGCTTCGCCACTTGTTTGAGGATGATAAGGAGTAGCTTTGTTGTGACGTATTCCATGCTTTGACAAGTATTGCTCGAAGCGCTTGTCAATGAAGTGTGTTCCTCCATCACTTATCACTATTGTTAGAACTCCGAATCTTGGAAATATTATTTCTTCAAACATCTTTCTGGAATGCATGCTGTCAGCATTCCTGCATGGCATGGCTTTGACCCATTTGGAGACATAATCCACTCCCATAAGGATGTACTCATATTTTTTCGATGGTGGGAATGGCCCCATGTAGTCAATCCCCCAGACATCAAAGAGCTCAATCTGGAGATTGTTGATGAGTGGCATGGCATCTCTTGAATAAATATTGCCATGCTTTTGGCATGGGCCACACCTTCAGATGAATTCTCTTGTGTCTTCATACATCGTTGGCTTGAAGAATCCACATTGCCAGATTTTGCGTGTGTATGGAATGCCCCATAATGTCCTCCATATGGTGATGAATGACATCTCTCAATGATTTTGATTCCTTCTTTAGCTGGCACATCTTCTGAGTAAGCCATTAGAGCATACTCAGAAGAGGTATGGTTCATCCCATATGTCAGCACGACTCTCCTGGACGAGTTTCCTTTTGTTGCCTCCTGGTGGTACATAACCTGTAACCATAAAATTAACAGTATTTGCATACCATGGGTCAGATCTGTTAATTCTGTAGAGCATGTCGTCCCAGAGTGAGTTGTCGATGGGTAGTTCCTGTGGATTCTCAAACTGCATTCTAGACAAGTGATCGACAACAAAATTTTCTACTCTCTTTTTATCTTTTATTTTTAAGACAAATTCTTAGAGTAATAAGATCCATCTTATCAGACGGGGTTTAGCTTTTTCTTAGTGAGCAAATATTTTAAAGCAGCATGATCAGAATAAACAATTACTTTAGCTCCCACTAAGTAAGATCTAAACTTAGCAATAGCAAAAACAACAGCAAGGAGCTCTTTTTCAGTAGTAGCATAATTAAGTTGAGGTCCTGTTAGAGTTTTGCTAGCATAAGCTATTGCATGATGCTTCTTATCCTTGGTCTGTCCCAACACTACCCCCACAACATAATCACTTGCATCACACATAATTTCAAAAGGTAAAGATCAATCAAGGGATTGAATGATTGATGCAGAGATGAGCGCTTTCTTAAGAATTTGAAAAGCTTGTAAACATGCATCATAAAATTCAAAACAAACATCCTTGGCCAACAAATGAGTAAGGGGTCTAGCAATAAATGAGAAATCTTTTATGAATCTATGATAAAAACCAGCATGGCCAAGAAAGCTTCTAATCCCTTTCACATTAACAGGCGGAGGCAACTGTTCAATTACTTCAATTTTAGCTCTGTCTACCTCAATGCCTCTTTCAGACACTAAGTGTCCTAGCACTATTCCTTCTCTAACCATAAAATGACACTTTTTCCAATTAAGGATTAAGTGCTTTTCTTCACACCTTTGCAAAACCTTATATAAGTTTTCTTGACAATCATTGAAAGTTTTTCCATAAACAGAAAAATCATCCATGAAAACTCCCATTATCTTTTCAATCATATCAGAGAATATAGATATCATACATCTTTGAAAAGAAGCCGACGCATTACATAGCCCAAAAGACATTCTACGATAGGCATAGATTCCATAGGGGCATGTAAAGGTCATTTTGCTTTGATCACCGGGATGGATAGGGATTTGGTGGTACCCCGAATATCCATCTAAGAAATAGAAGAAAGAATGGTTGGCTAACCACTCTAGCATCTCATCAATGAAAGGCAATGGAAAGTGATCTTTCCTAGTTGCCTTATTATGCTTTTTGTAGTCTATGCACATCCGCCATCCTGTGATGGTTTGTTGAGGGATCAACTCATTCTTCTCATTTTGGACAACAGTCATTCCTCCCTTTTAGGCACAACTTGGATAGGGCTTACCCACTCACTGTGTGGCACAACGTATATAATCCCAGTGTGCAACAGCTTCAATATTTCCTTCTTAAAAACCTCCCTCATCACATTATTGAGTGTATGTTGGGGTTCTCTAGACGGTGGAACGTTAGGATCTGTGGGAATACGATGGGTGCAAAGAGCTAGACTAATTCCTTTAAGGTCCTGGAGTGAGTAGCTAAAAGCTGAGTGATGTTTTTCTAAGACAGCCATTAGACGGAGTGTCTGCTCCTGAGTGAGATTATCACTTATAATAATAGGAGACTCTGGATCATCGCCTAGAAAATCATATCTAAGATCGGATGGTAGAGGTTTAAGCTCAATAGGAGGTTTAGGTGGCACTGCAAACTCATCTAAAGGTTCATTTCTAGAAGGGTCAGCTTCTTCTTCTATGAAGAATCTAGCTTCATCTTCTAATTCTGGCTTAGCTAAAAGTCTAAAGAAGCAGCTCTAAATTCCTCCAACGAATCATATTGTGGACAGGGCTCGGTCCTAGAGTTTAAAGAGTGTGAAATGGACAGAGGGAACTGGAGTTTCTTGCCTAAGCAGAAGTTAAGTTTCCTGGATTTCCCTTCATAGAGAAGTCTTCTAAATGGTTGTCCTATCAATAGGTCAAAGTCCCGTGTGTTAAAGATATAAAAGCTCAAATGAACTAGGGTTCCTTCTACCTGAATTGGTAGGACATGTAGAATTCCTAGACTAGGGATGATATGTCCTGAGAGACTTCTCATAAATTTCACTTTTGGGGTTAATGTCATGTCCTTCAATAAATATTGTGCAAGTGACACAGACATGATATTTATACCCACAACTGGATTGTAGAGAGCATCTATGTGATCTGTATTAATTATGCAACGAGTCGGAAGAGAAGATGAATCCAAATGGATTACTTCAGAGGAAAGCTTTGATTCTTCTAACCATTCATTGCTCATAATAGATACTAATTCTCTTGAGGTTCTTCCAAAGGGAATGTCCTCAAAGGCATTTAAAGGCTCTTTATAATGTTTCTTATTCTGTGGTTTCCTTACAGAATGATAATTCCAGATGTTTCCAAAATTAGAAAAGAGATCAGGTTCTATTTCTAGCATGAATTCTAGAAACAGGATTTCTTCTTTTTCTTGCTCAAGACATGGGCTAGCTGAAGTAGGTGGTATATCTGGCAAAGAGTTGGCTTCAGCTACTTAAGGTTCTGGCTCTACTGCTAGAAGGTAATCTAATTCAGTGGATAGGAGGATTAATCTTGCTTTCTCTGAGGAGACATGCATGAAAGATCCTCCAGAAGTTGTGTTGAGCAACTTTTTACTATCTCTACATAGACCTTTATAAAAGTGCTGTAAAAGAATAGGGTCTAGTAGACTATGGTCCGGGCCTGATGCTAAGAGTGTAGTGAAATGATTCCAGGATGAGGCCAAAGATTCTTCAGGTTCTTGCTTGATAGTCAGAACCTTGACTCTAAGGTCGACAATTTGGGAGATGGGGTAGAATCTAGGCAAAAGTTGGAACGTAAGGATCCCCAATCCCCTTGTTGCTTGCCTATAGCTCTATCACACCATTCTCTAGCTTTTCCCTTTAATGAGAAAGGAAATAACTTCCAACGGAGAGTTTTATCAACATGCCCTCTATGCAAAGATAGTCACATATTTGCTCAAAGTCTCTAATGTGAAGGTAAGGGTTTTTGTCTCCTCCTGAAAAGGATAGGCTTTGGACCAACGCAATCAATCGTGGACTCAGCCTATAGCTAGGTGTTTGGATAGGTTGTGATGACTCATATGGCACTAGGCTGGTCTCCGTGGGTGCAGAAATTTGAATGATAGGAATGGAATTTAAATTATCCATAAGGATAGAAAAAGGTAAGATGAAAGAAAAGGTGAGATAACAAAAAAATAAAAGTATAGGTACAAGGTAGAGCAAGACTTACGTTATCTAAGCAGACCGTCTTTCTCCCCGGCAACGGCGCCAAAAATGCTTGTTGATATTGGTTACACACATGAAAGAATCAAAGAAAAACAGTCCACAAGCGCATGGATATCGGTGAGCACTTCACCCGGAAGATAAATCCAGAGTATTGTATTTGTTTATCTGCTAAGAGAAAACGTGCAGAAGACTAACTCGGTCTTATCTACTTCCCCTAGGCTGCAAGGCAAGATAGCGAGAATTAAGCGATATAAAGAGGATTATTTCATCAGTCTTCCTCTAACCTATGGCAAGCTTTGTGATTATTGTTCTAAGGGGGGCGCCTAGGGAAAAGAGACACCTCAGAGAATGCTTAACCCTGGCACACTAAATCCTACCAAACCTCCTGACGGGACATGGATTACGGAGGCAACAAGGGGACTGTCACTTCCCTCGCTACTACCACAAATCCGGCCAGATAGGCATGTTGGTTCTTGGTTTAGGTATTGATTTTAGTTGTAAGCTAATTTATTTATGTTATTTGTAAGTATTTGTTAATATGATTGATATTTTAACTAGAGTACTGTATTGAACATTTAAGTGCTTATCTTATGCAAAATTAGAATTAGATCTAATAAGACTTTCTTGTAGGCCATGATTAGCATCTCAAACATTAATATTAAACTTTTAGCAATGTCTTTTTGCCACCTACAAAGATTGTTGGATGGACCTAGCTACCACACATTTGCTTGTCTTAAGAACTTATCTCTAAATATTGATATACCTCCATGGTTCACCATGCGCAAACCATATGAACGGTCTCTGATTCCATGGAGGAATGCTAACGAGCGCATCTTGTTTCAGGAAAGACTTAAAAAATAAGGCTCTTGAAGACATGTTTGATAAAAAAGATTAAACCTCTCTTATCCTTAGATGTATCTACTTGTCCAAATCTATGGAGATATCATATGTAAAGAAATTTCACTTCATAAATAAGCGTATCATCGGTCATTTCCCTTTGTATGTGATGTCTTGACCCTGTCAAATAAATAGGTCACACTACAAGCAAATATCTTAACTCCCTTGTTATTGCTAGGATTATGGTGAATGAGGATTGAGAACATAAAGTTGCATAGGGTTATAGTGAATGAGGATTGAGAACATGAAGGTCTATTGATTGATGTCTTATTCTAGGATTATGAAGTATAGTTTGATCCATAGTCTAGATTACAGATGATATCACCTATAAAGCTAGATGTCATGCCAATTATTACAAGAAATCGAATACTGCTATAACAACTTCATTCATATGGAAGTGTGAAGTTATGATTGATCTCCATATTTGATCGAGTCTTTTCTACTGCAATTTCATACATACTACTTCTTAGCATTGTTCTTAGTAGATTTTAGAAGTGACAACCCATGGAGCTGAGAAATAGAACTATCTGTGTACGGACTTGAGGAGGAACACAAGAAGTTTAGAACTATGACATGCAAAAAGAAGTTCAAAACTATGGCATACAATTTCTGCAACAAAAAGGAACAAAATCAACTATTTTCAAGTATATCTTTAAACTATGAGTTTTCTTTTATTTTCTTTGATGGCTTAATTTTGATGATGGTTTGTGTTAGGTATAGGGACTAAACATGATATAGCAAAGAGAGAGAGAGAGGAACCAAGACAACCAAGCATCCCCTCCGCTTTCCTATCTCCCCCATTTTATAGTGGAGGTGGGATGGGAAGTTTTTATTATTTTCACTTGAAGGGCTCATTAAAAAGCTAATCTAATAAACTTGAAAGCTTTAGGAAGGAGCTAGGGATCAGACCAATGAAATTGTTGCACTATGTAGAACTATGTAGTGTAGCGTTAAAAGATTACCACAGGAATCTGGTATATATGACCTTGCATCATTTCCTGTCTCTAGTAATTCTAACATTAGAGAAGCGTTCACCCATATTCTTTGGTAGTAGTCTCATACATACTTAGATTTTTTTGTAGTCAATTCTAGGACTTGAAGAGAGGATAAATTAAGAAGGCTTATTAGAGTAGAATACTAGTGTTGTTTGGATGATGGTTTTTGCGACTGATAAGTTAGTTGATGTTATATTGTTTTTGAGAGAAAACATTGTACCATAAATGGTAAGCTAGGCAAATAAGTTCAAGCGAGAATAGTGTCACTACCTAATAGATTGTTTGCCCCAAGGGCTAGCATCAACATATTTGAAGGGGCCAAGTTCATTAGGAATTGGTCCTTCAAGCTGATTTTCTTAAAGCTAGAATTGCTCTAAATGGGTGATGCTACCAAGGTCTAGCGAGATGGTCCCAGTGAGATTATTGTGTTCAAGGAAAATAAAACCCATATTCTTAATAAGGAAACCCATTTCACGAGGGATAATTGCACCGTTTACCAAGTTATGGGAGAGATGTAAGTTTTATGAGGGATATTGTATATGACCAAGATAACACTAATCGATGGCTTCCAATATGGGGCAACAGACACACTTCACGCTAATTCTTGCACATGTTTTTCATTCAGTGGAAGCGCATCCAATCTTCAAGATAGTTTGGAAGTCAAGATACATTCTAAGGATCAAGTTGTTTGCCTAGCTTGTCCTAGTTGATTGGCTAAATACCAAAACAATGCTTTAGCGACACCATTTGAATGTGCAAGATGGCACATTATATGTCATGTGATGACATGTGAACAAAAAACCATTGAGCATCTCTTATTTGAATGTCCTTTTGCAAAGAATTATTGCCCAAGGATAGGAGTTACCTGCAATTGATTGATAGATTAACTCTGGCAAGGACTTCACATAATGTTCCTTGTTTCATAGATGCAGTTTGAATAATAGCTTGGGGGGCTATGAAAAGTGCTCAATGATAAAGTCTTCTAGAGGCATCCAACCCCAGCTAGGTGACTAGCCAATTTTAAAAGTTAATATTTACTCCAATTAACTAGGCCTAAAGTTGACCTGCGATCATCTTTTTGTTTATAGTTTGATGCTTTTAGTTAATTCTTGTATGTACGACCCCTCTCCTTTTTTAGAATTAATGAAAATGGCTTCCACTGTGGGAAGCTCCCTTATAGTTTTTGTTGCAAAAAAAGGTTTTGTGAGGGTGTTTGGAATAATCGCACCCAAAGAATTAGCTTAGATTAAGGACTTGCATACTTCAGAGACTATTGAGATTAGATGTCTGGCCAGAGAACTGATTGCTAGTGCTTTCCATACCATGTGTTTTGTGATTTGTGTTTGAATTTGATCATCGTAAGAGCACATTTGTCACTATTTCATACTACTGCCAGCTAGTGAATTTTGCATCAAAATTATTTGCACTGGTAATATTACGACAACATAGTCACAAAGATTGAATTAGATGGTAGCACACGAGACATAAAGATTTATATTGGTTCGGGGCACAGCGTATGCTAAACCCCCAATCACGCTGTTGTTGATCTTTGTATTCATATGCTTGGTTACATGGGATTGTTGCTCTAGCTATATGGTAGTATGAATGGAGCCCAAGGTCCCTGCTTTCCTTTAAATAGGTAGAGGGGAGCAAGATTACAAGGAGGGCGATCGGGTTTGTTGGTAAGTTTCTATTTTGTTGTGCATAGTACACAACCGATTGATCCTAGCTATCGTCCAGATATGTCTATCTTGGATTCTCGATGACATGCCTTGCTTGTCATGATGGTCATCTGCCTTAGCCCATGTGGGCTTCCTCCTCGATGGTTCCTGAGCCGATTGTAACACCCCTCGTCCAAAAACTGCTTATATGGCCCACTCTGCACGTAGAACGGGTCTGCATACGCATAGCACCTTGCTTACACTTTTGTACTTGCTTCGTGTAAAAGGGTTAACCCGGAGATGTTAGGTTTGGAGCGACAAGGATTATAAGCTGGCCCTCACCCTCCTAAACTTCCAAGGTGATATTAAACCCACCAACTATAATTCCACATGAGCAAAAGGGCTACATGGGCCAACTTCACAACCACTACAGGCTTCTAATGGGATGGGGTATTACATTCACCCCGCCTTAAGGGTTGACGTCCTCGGTAGCTCACCACAGATATGTGACAGATGTCCATGATCACCCCTTGGTACACCCCTCCATGAGTAACATGCAGCAAGGGTTGATGCTCTGATACCATCTGTAACACCCCGCGTCCAAAAACTACTTATATGGCCCACTCTACACATGAAACGGGCCTGCATACGTGTAGCACCTCGCTTATACTTTTGTCCTCACTTCATGTAAAAGGGTAAACCCGGAGATGCTACGTTTGTAGCGACACGGATTATAAGCTGGCTCTCACCCTCCTAAACTTCTATGGTGTTATTAAACCCACCGACTACAACTCCACATGAGCCAAAGAGCTACATGTGCCAACTTCGTGACTACTACAAGCTTCTAATGGGATGGGGTATTACACCGATAGCACAGACATGTCACATATACGAGGGTATAGCCCTAGCCCATATATTCCACACATGGGTTTGGACAACTTAGCAGTTTGGTAAGATATGAAGTCATTTGAAAAATAAAATAAAATATGAGAACTTAAAATAGAATTTTTAGATGGTGAATGATTTAAAAATGAAAAGGTAGTCAACCATAAAGTTCCATATCTCTTCAAATACTATAACTTTGTTATGAAGGGTATCTATATCTGACTTTAATTTTAAAAAATCTACGAGTTTAACTATGTTGCATCTATTTTAAGAGGTGAGCTAAATTGCCAACCAAAAATGCTTCTAGAGGCAGCCAAGAAGCCTAGCCTTCTCTATAAATAACATAGTTAGAGACGATTTAGTTTTCTAGTTGTTTATAAAAATAAAAGATATTTCTAGAGGCAAACCAACTTAATTAAGAACTATTTTAGAAGTGGTTCTTGATAGAGCCGTCTCTATCAAAAAAATTGGAGTCATTTCTAAATACTTTTTTGAGCATTTCTAAAATTTTTCCTTAAGTGGTGGATGAGCATAAGTACTTTGTTTACTTTTAATTTGGCTATGTATATATTCTTTGGGTTCATAAGTTAGAGAAATATCCATGAAAACATGTATGCAATATAAGTAAAGTCGCTTTTCGACGAGCATCTCAGAAGCACATCAGAATTTGTAATTTCTCTATCCTTTACCCCTTTTAAATTGAAAGGTTTGTTTACACATAACTTTCAAAATCTTCTAATGTATGGATCATGTTTTTTACGCTACACACAAGCCAGAATATCTTTCTCTTTAGTCGTTGTAGCATACACACATCTTTGCTAGTGCTCTCTTAAAGGAAAAGATCTTTCCATTTTAAAATGGAAAATGTTTCATTTACTCCAAATTTGAATAGAAACACTATGTTGAGTGCATCTCTAGTTCTGATACATTTAGATGAATAGTATTCCAACAAACCAAAGCAAAAGGACAACCAAAAAGAATGTGAGGAAGAGTTTCCAAAGTAGCATCTGAACAATACAATGGACAGAACTATAATCAGGAAAGAACATGTTCATTCGCCATAAAAGGTCTCTAGTGCTTAGCCCATCAAGAAAATTTTTCTTTTGTTCTGACACAAAGATTTTCAAAGCCACCTACAAATTGGATGCACTACTTGATGCCCAATTAGGGTTTCCTAGGATTTACTTGAGGAGGAGGTGGAACCCATGAATAAAATCAATGATCAGGCTGATCCTAAAGATGTGTATTCTTGACAATAGTTTCAACTTCGGCCAAAAGTTTTAGTTGAGAGGAAAATGAAACCGAGATTGTTGGTTCCTGCACCTGCCTCCCTACCTTCGCCAGACAAGCCGGAGGAGGGAGAGCGAGGGTCTTACCACACAGGAGAAGGAACACAGCACAGAGGCATGATGAAGGTACAGTAGGGCCCATAGAACGGTTCCGTTAATTGGCACTGAAAGTGGCACAGTGCTCTCCCTTTACAAGGTGCCTCTCCCTTGGTATTTATAGGACATACTAAGGGTTGAGGGATTTTTTACCCTAGGGTTTCCCTTTACATTACGCTGCCAATAGGCCTTGAGCAGGGCTATTTTAATACACGGGCCAACTTGCCTAACTACCTCCTGGTTTTTGTCCGGGCGCCATGTGCTGGGCTCCTGGTATGCCACGCGTCAACCTCTCGAAGCGCCCCGCGTCGGCCATCCTAAGGTGCCACGCGTTGGCCTCCCGAAGCACCGCGTGTCGTCCCGCCCTCTGCTCGCATCAAAGCCGCCTCCCGTAGCCTCGTCGCATCATCCGAAACTCTTGATGGACCTCGGGTACCTGCAGGACACAGGTCCAAGTGCGACTATCCAATGCTAGGGGCAACGCTTACCTTCGCCGTGGCAAGGGACCTCAGCAGAGGTCGATACCTTCACTGCTGGTGCTCGTCAAAGATCTTGGCATCCCTTCAACACGGAGAGGCGCCGTTGGTCGAGGTTTCCACCTCTGCGGTCCATCGTGCCAGGGGTCTTGGCCCTTTGCTGGGTCGCAGAGCTGCATGGGGGCTCCTAGCGGAGGTTGCTCCCCACAACAGCAGCCCCTCGATGGTTTGGCCCAGCTGGTAGGGTCGGAGCAACGCCTTTAGAACAAGAAGGGGGCTCGACCGCTAGGCGTACTGCCCAGACCGACCTCCGGCAGCGACTCCCCGGTGTTGCTCGAGGCCCATGAAAGTTGGGCCCTATAGATGGTGAATTTGCTTGCTGGGCTTAGTGTGGGTCTATGTACTGTTGATTGATGTGACCATTAGGGTTTGCACAGCTCATGGTTCATCGTCGATCTGGACGTCCTCCAGATGCGGGTTGTGTTGTTATCGTGGTGAGCGGCCTTGGCCTATAAATAGAGGGGGTAGGTGAAAAGGACTTCTATTGGCCTTTGCGCATTTGCCCTGGGAGAGCTGTTGCCCTAACTCTCTTGAGAGCGAAGGTTGTTGAGCGGTGTGTGCGGAGGTTTGGTGTTGCTTGTTGGTTGGAGGTTGAGCGGCGATGGTTAAGGCGACGATGGGTACGGTGAGCACGGTCTTGTTGTATGAGTTTAGGGTGAGCCGTGTGAAGGACGGGGATCTAGATACCTTCGCTAATCACGGCTGGCTGGATTGGAGCCGAGCGTGGTCTTGTGAAGGTAAGGCAATGCCAATTCCTCATGACGACGAGGTGGTTGTGTTCGAGGCTTTCTTCGAGGCGGGGCTGCGGTTTCCCCCGCTTTCCTTGGTTGTGAATGTGTTGTGGAGGTTCGGCATTCAGTTTCATCAACTGATGCCAAACAACTTTCTGAAGCTGTGCGTGTTCGTCTGGGGCTGTCACTCGCAAGGGGTGGAGCCAACAGTCGAAGGTTTTGTCAAGCTGCATCAGATGCACACCCAGAAGCGCATGAGGAAAGTGACTAGGGATGCTCGTGAAATTATTGAGGAAGGCCAGTTTGGGGTTTACACCTTTTGTCGCCGGACTTCTGCTACGGTTCTTCTGCTGGCGCAGAAGAATAAATGGATGAGCGGCTGGCACAAACGCTGGTTTTACTACAGGCTAGCCGAAGGTGATGGTTTGGTGGGTGTATTGGCTTCGCTAGCGGAGGTGACTATGGAGGTAGTGGAGGATGCCGGGTCGAGCTAGTGCGAAGATTTGTTCCCCTTTCGACTGGCCAGGCTTGGTCTATTGTAAAGGAGGGAGACAATTCATACGGGGAGCGAGGGTACGAGGGGCTACGAACCCTAAATATTGATGTACGTGCAGCCTGGGCTTGGGTGCTACGCGTATTAAAGTGGAGGGCCTGAAGAAGATTTATGCTATTATGGTTGCGGAGGTAAACGAGTTAGTAGATAAGCTGGATAAGAAGAAGCTGGGGAAGATATACAGAAAGCTGTCGGATCAGGCCCGGGTGAACCGGGTGTTTGACATTCTTGGGGTGAAGTACGAAGTACACGCAATGGAGAAAGAAGCTGGGAAGAGGAAGAGGCAGCCGACGGAGGTGGTGATGGAGGAGATGTTGGTTGGGGAGATTGTGAGTCACGATGGTCGCGGAGGGCGTGGAGGTCAATCGAAGGTGTCGGCGACAAAGCTTCGCATGGTTGCTGGTGGGGGTGGCTTTGATGCTGATCTCGGAGCTACGGCCGCTGCTGTCGCGTCGGCTCTTGATGCGACGGTTTCTTCGGTGGCGCCGGCGGTTCAAGCTTCGAGGGAAGGTCAACCTCCACTGCCCGCGAGAGGTGGGCTTGGTGGGGGTCGGAGGGCCACTGGCGGTCACTCGGCTCTGATCCGGATGGCGAGCGGAATGCAGCGGAAGTTGGTGCCTATCCCTTTGAGCGACTATGAGGACAAGTCGGGGGAGAGCGGTGATGTGAGTTCATCCAGGAGCTCGTCCACATCCGATGATCGAGAGGTGGTGGAGGTTCATGCAGATGTGTCATCACGGGACGCCGCTGTGGTGCCCCATGCTATGGTGATCTCTGGGACTGCCTCGCAGGTGAGTGCTTCGGTGGCGGAGCCGACGACCCTCGAGAGGATGGAGCCGCCGGACTATGCTGGGCTTTATTGGGTTGGGGGTGAAGAGATCCAACTAGACCCCGCCGCTGCTAGGGATGTAGGAGGAAAGCACCCTCTTGGTGAAGCTGCGCCGAGCGCATTGCGGTATTATGCTCAACGTGCTGGTGTTAAGGATCCGAAGGCACACTTGTACATGAGTGTGGATCTACGGAGCTGTCAGCTAACTGGCACCAAGGAGGAGCAGAGGTTCCTGGTCCCGGTGTTCGAGCGGGTTAGCTTGCCTGAGGCGGAGGTGTCCCTAGACAACCAGCCATTGCGGGACAACATGCTTGACACGGAGGTGAAGTTGGTTGAAGCTCTGTTGCTGTCGCACACCGTGCGCCATCAGAACGAAGCTCAGGAGAAAGAGTTCAACAAAAAGCTGTCGAACCTTGACGCCGAGAACCGGGAGCTGTCCTAGAAGAATCATGAACTCACGGCGGTGGTCGCTAGCTGCGAGTCTGATCTGACGAAGCTTAGGGCGAACGTCATGAAAACGAATGATGATTTGTAGGATACCATGAATTGTAACACGAATTTGGCATAGCTGCTGAGGCGTCAGAAGTCAAAGCTTAAGGAGATGAAGAAGAGGGCAGATGATGCTAAAGGCTGTGAGGCCGAAATGAAGAGAAGGGCAGAAAGTGCTGAAAGCAGGGAGGCTGAGTTGTTCAATTCGCTGGCCAGCCAGATGGCGGAGGTCAAGGCCGGGCTTGACAATGTGCTGGTAAAAGCCGGAGGTACTCCCAGTGGTGATTTACCTGTGAAACCTTCGGTTGGCAATTACCGAGGGTGGCTGCAGGCGGAGCTCAGCTTGTTGCCTGAGGTCTTCAATAGCTTGACAGAGTACGTGGCTTATTGTGGAGGTTTGGCGACTTTGAGCGCACTTAAGATGTTGCATTGCAAGCATCTGAGGAAGCTCTCATCGGATGACTTCAAGTACCCCTCGGTCGAAGTGGTCCAGGCTTCGAAGAAGGACGCCGTCTGTGGTAATACCACTGTATGCGTCCTGTCAAAGTTTTGGTATGAGGGTGGCAGTGTGCTGGCTTATGAAGAGGCGACTACGGCGACTGCCAGGGTGAGTGATGCGGAGGTGCCATGTTTGGGCTTTTTCTTTGGTCGTGGTTTTTCCTATTTTTTACGTTGAGGACTGACGAAGGTTCCTTTTTGTTGTTGAGTGCAGCTTCACGCAGGTGTTGCTGCTGGGGAGGAGATTGTGCCTAAGGATGATGCTACGAATGCAACGACAACCACCACGGCGATAGCGAGAGAGAAAGGGTTGGTTCCTGGGTCTGTTGGTTGGGATGGGACCGCCGTTCCTGCAACGACCGAAGCCCCTATGGCGGTCGATGCTGGTGTCATAGATGAAGCTCTTGCAGTGAACAAAGGTCCAGCAACTGTCGAGGAACAACTTGGTGCGAGCGACGAGGCTGCTGGTGAAGTGGTTTAAATTGTTGAGTCGGTGGTGAAGGACGCTTCGCTTGGCGGGGTGCAGAATGGATTTACTTTTGTTTCGGACAAATTTGAGTTGCGGATGATTGTAAGATGTTTTAATGCTTTGGCGATGGTTTGGGTGGCCTGAACTTTTGTGGGGGTTGCTCTCGTTTCTGCTGTAGCTTTTAATGCTTTCTTGGTGATCTCCTGAAGTGTGGGAGTTTTCGTTGTTCTTGTTTGATAGAAGCTTTGTCTTTTTGTTGGAGTTTGACTATATGCCTTCACTGTGCAGGTCGATCCGAAGCCTGCGCGCGAAGTGCTTAATGTTGTCCCATTGATGATGAATCGGCAGCATTTTTTTGTGTCGGGGGAAAGCTAGGTTCGCTTTAGGCTTAAATATCCGCGCATGGGTTTTGATGATTTTTGGTGGTGGAAGCTTTGGAAGTATGATCGATCTAATCAGGCAGCTAAGGCTTTTTGGAGTAGTACGGATTTGACCGATAGGCAAAGCTTGCGCTGGCTATTTGGCTCCGCTAGCGGCGAGGTGCAGGATGACAGCGACATTGATGAGGACATGGCAATGGATTATCTTTTTGACAAGGGTACTTCGGTGGTGGAAGAACATGGTAGGTTGAGGGTTCCAAAGCCAGAGCCGATGGATCTAGAGCTGAAGGATTTGCGTCGAAGCTTTCACGCGAGGGTGCTGGAGGGCGACCTTCCCTTGGTGCGCAAGAGTTAGCGAGGGTGCTGGGGGCCACTGTTATTATTGATGACGATGATGTTGCTGGGCAGAGGTCTCGTGCCGCCTGTGAGGTTGTGGTGGCGGAGGTGGGGGAGTTTGTGGAGTTGATTATTAATGAGCTGGTGGACGTCGTTCTTGGAGATAAAGTGTGGTCGGAGGCGATTGATGTGGCCCGACCTCGTTCGTGTCGTAAAGTTGACAGAGGTTTCATGAAGCCCATTTAGTGGGCTGGTGGATGTGTGATTGTAGGCTCATGTAACAGTTGTAACAAATGTGTTATGGTGCTAAGGCTGTTCATTGTGAGTGCTTAGAGTTGTTTTGTTGTGAGTGCCCCTCCTTTTTCAAGTGAAGCCTATGACTTTGGTCGACGGTATGGTGCAGTGGCGCCTGGTTTTCCTTAAGCGAGGCTCACGGTTTTAGTCGAAGGTAGAGCGTAGCGACGCACCACTTTTCCTTAAGCGAGGCTCATGTTTTTAGTTGGAGGTTGAGCTCAGCGACGCCCTGCTTATCCTTACGTGAGGCTCGCGCTTTTAATCGGAGGTAGAGCGCAGCGATGCCCCGCTTATCCTTAAGCGAGGCTCGCATTTTTAATCGTAGGTAGACCGCAGCAACGCCCCGCTTATCCTTAAGCGAGGCGCACGATTTTTAGTCGAGGGTAGAAACGCAGCGATGCCCCGCTTATCCTTAAGCGAGGCTCGCAGTTTTAGTCGGAGGTAGAGCGCAGCGACGCCCTGCTTATCCTTAAGCGAGGCTCTCATTTTTAATCGTAGGTAGACCGCAGTGACGCCCCACTTATCCTTAAGCGAGGATCGCATTTTTATTCGGAGGTTGAGCTCGCTTATCCTTAAGCCAGGCTCACGATTTTTAGTCGAGGGTGGAAACGCAGCGACGCCCCGCTTTTTCTTAAGCGAGGCTCGTGATTTTTATTATGATTTTACACTTGCGTCGAACACCATCCTTGCGCAAGTTCTGCTTTTTGGGTAGCTGCTACTAGGTTGTTTATGCCTAAGCTGGGCGGAGGTGAAGTCGAGTGCACTTGCATCGCACTTGGTTTCCCTTCGCCATGACCCTCTGCTCAGTTACTTGCGGCCCTATGGTGCGCTGGTTCTGCCTGATGATGCAACTTGGTTGTCGGAGGTGCTTGAGCAACAATTGTGCAGAGGAAATTGGTGGCTTCACGGCAGCCGTCAGTGGTCTGAATTTAGAACCGTGCACGTGCTGAGCCGCTTGGTGGTGCTCGAATTTTGGTTCAAGCCCTGCTTTTCCTAGATTCCCACCGATAATTTATCGTGCAGCAACCACCAAGATATAATTCTGCGCATGACTGTATAAAGCTGCAGGGTTGTTTGGGGCGGTGGTGGGTGGTAGGTGTGTGTAGGCGGAGGTAGAGGAAGGTTTTGCGCTTCTTGGCATAGATCCTCGCTGGCGGTTGGTGCGGAGGTCGCAACGGTTTTGGTTGAATGATGCAGACCCTGCACACTTTGCGGGTCGTGGATGGGTGGCGGTTGGGGTCCTGCGGATCATGGTGGCTGTGCTTGTGATTTTGTGCCTTCAGCTGTCGGGCTCTCTTTTGTGCACTATCCTGATGCCTTGCATGCTTAGTTGATTTTGGATAGGTGGTGCTTAGGCTGGGTATGGTTGATTGGGGGTTGTACAGTCTGAATCTTTTTGGTGAAGTGGGGTTTGGAGCAACAGACCTTTATAGGCTAAGGGTTGGGGGCAGTTGTTAATGAGAGTAATTGGAGTTGTACGGTAGAGGTACGATGTTGGTTGGGGTTGGTGGGCTAAGTTATTGCTTTGCTAGTGGTTGTGCGGCGAGGGTAGTGTGTAGGTTCGGGTCTTCGCACCTCGCCCTTTTGGAGGGTTGAGGAGGTGTTTGCTTTTGGGGACGGGCCCTAGCCTCACTAGCAGGGGTCTGCCATTTTGTTTGACCTCCGCACCTCCCCTTTTCGAGGGTCGAGGTGGAATTTGCTCTTGTGGGCAGCCCCTGGCCGAGTAGGCAGGGGTGCATCATTTGATTGACCTCCGCGCCTCGCCCTTTCCGAGGGTCGAGGTGGGGTTTGCTTTGGAGGTAGCCCCTGGCCCGATTGGCAGGGGTCTACTATTTTGTTTTGACCTCCGTGTCTCTCCCTTTCCGAGGGTCGAGGTGGGGTTTTCTTTTATGGGCAGCCCCTGGCCGGGTAGGCGGGGGTGCGTCATTTGATTGACCTCCGCGCCTCGCCCTTTCCGAGGGTCAAGGTGGGGTTTGCTTTGGAGGCAACCCCTGGCCCGACTGGCGGGAGTCTGCTATTTTGTTTTGACCTCCGCGCCTCGCCCTTTCCGAGGGTCGAGGTGGGGTTTCCTTTGGAGGCAGCCCCTGGCCCGATTGGTGGGGGTCTGCTATTTTGTTTTGACCTCCGCGCCTCCCCCTTTCTGAGGGTCGAGGTGGGGTTTGCTTTGGAGGCAGCCCCTGGCCTCACTGGTGGGGGTCTACCATTTTGTTTGACCTCCGCGCCTCCCACTTTCTGAGGGTCTAGGTGGAATTTGCTTTTGTGGGTAGCCCCTGGCCAAGTAGGCGGGGGTGTGTTGTTTGATTGACCTTCGCGCCTCACCGTTTCTGAGGGTCGAGGTGGGGTTTGCTTTGGAGGGTGGGGTCTGCTATTTTGTTTTGACCTCCGCGCCTCGCCCTTTTCTGAGGTCGAGGTGGGGTTTGCTTTTGTGGGCAGCCCCTGGTCGGGTAGGCAAGGGTGCGTCGTTTGATTGACCTTCGCGCCACGCCTTTTTTGAGGGTCAAGGTGGGGTTTGCTTTGGAGGCATTGTGTTGGGGCGACCCTCGACGGGCGTTGGTTGTCGGCCCGAAGCAATCCTTTTCTTTAGGGACTGCCGCTAATGAGGGTGAGCCTTGGGCATTGCCTGTTTCAGCGTCCAAGAATCATCGGAGGTAACAGGAAAATTAACACTTTATTACATGATATATATTCTGCCTGCCTCATTAAAAACCTCGCACCCTAACACGAGGGAAAAGAGTGCAGTGTAGTTCTAGTATGAAAGGTAAAAATGCAAAAATGTAAAGTTACATCTTGTGAATAGCGCTATGGGTAGTACTTACGGAGGTCGTCGATGTTCCATGTGTGGGGTAGGTCATTGTCTTCGGTGTCTTGCAAGTGGAACGAGCCTGGCCTGATGGTTTTGGTGATGACAAAGGGGCCGAACCAGTTATGCTGGAGCTTGCTCGCCATCTTCGCGTTTGGCTTCCTGATCAACACCATGTCGCCCTCGCGAAGGTTGCGAGGTTTGACCTTCTTGTCCCTCCACTTCTGGGTTTTGGCTTGGTAGTGATGAATGTTGTTGACAGCGAGGCATCTTGTTTCTTTGAGGAGATCTTTGTCGAGCAATTCATCTTGTGCGGCACCTTCGGAGGTCGTTCTTGGTGATCCATGATGGAGCTCTTCTAGGAGGACAGCTTTCTCACCGAAGAGCAACTTGAAGGGCGTGATGCCCGTGGCCCTACAATCAGAGGTGTTGTGTGACCAGACAACAGGTGTGACTTCGGCCCATTTGCCGAGGGGTTTATCTTTGAGTTTCTTCTTGATTCCTTCCAGAATGATGGCATTGGCTCTTTCGATGAGGCTGTTGGACTGAGGGTGTCAGGCCGACACGAAGCAAATCTCGGTGCCGATCTAGAAGCAGAATTCTCTGAAACTGAAGCTGTCGAATTGGGTTCTATCATCAACAGTCAGGTTTCTGGGTACACCAAAGTAGTAGATGACTTGTTGCCAGAAGAACTTCTAAACTGTGGTAGAGGTGATCGTAGCAAGGGCCCTAGCTTCTATCCATTTTGTGAAGTACTCTACTGCGACCACCACGTAGTGGAGGTTTCCCGGGGCGGTTGGCAGCGGGCCGACTAGATCCATCACCCATCGTTGAAGGGGCCAAGTCGGGCAGATCATTGTTGTCGGGGCTCCTAGTATGTTTGAGTGATGTGCGACCATGTGGCAACCCTCGCAGTGTCGGACGAGTGAGGTGGCATCTGCCAGAGCTGTTGGCTGGTAGAAAGCTCACCGGAAGGCTTTTCCAACCAAGGCTCGGGGGCTGTTGTGAGACCCGCATATGCCTTGATGTATCTCTTTGAGTATCGTGATGCCTTCGCGGGCACGGATGCATTTTAGCCATGGTGCTGTGACCGAAGCTTTGTAGAGCTGTTGGTCTATGATCTTGTACCCTTGCGCCCTCTGCGCGATTCGCTTTCCTTCTTCCTTGGATTCGGGCTCTAGGTAACCCTTGATGTAGGCTGTGATTCGAGCTCTCCAATCTTCATTGTGGATGACATTGATTTGCTTCGCCGGTGTTATGTGACCTTCGGTTGCGGGAAAGGCGAGGGTCTTGTAGAAGATGTTCGGTGGCAATGGGGTTTCTTGTGCTGCAACCTTTGCTAGCTCGTCGGCTTCTTTGTTCTCGCTACGGGGGATGGATTTGGTAGTGATGCCCAGGAAGAAAGTTTTGGTTTTCTGGATGAGCTATAGATACTTCTGGAACTCTGGGTCTTTTGCTTTGAATGATTTCTCAATGTGCCCGCTATGACCTAGGAGTCTATCCTGATGAATGTGCGGTGCTCTGACATGGCACGAAGCTTGGTGAGGGCAAGGAGAAACCTCGTATTCAGTGGAGTTGCTGGTGCAGGGAACTCTAGCCTCGCTGCGTATCTGAGCTTGATGCCCGAGGGTGAGGTTAGGATAGCTGCGGCGCCCGCGCCTGTGGCTCCCCAAGCTCCGTCGATGTGCACTGTCCACAGGGGTTCGATCTCATCTTCCCTATTGTGTTGGTCAGGGGTCCAATCTGTGACGAAGTCTGCGAGTGCCTGGGATTTGATCGCGCTTCTGCTGACAAAGGTGATGACATAATTGCTTAGCTGGGTGGCCCACTTAGCTATTCTCCCAACTTCTTTAGGGTTTCTGAATATGTTGTCGAGGGGAAACAGCGAAGGTACTGTGATTGGGTGAGACTGGAAGTAGTGCTTTAGTTTCTTAGCGGCCATGATGACCGCATATGCTACCTTCTCTAGTTTGGAGTAGTGCTTCTTGAGGCCTTCGAGGATCTCAGAGACGTAGTAGATTGGGATCTGATGTTTCTAGTGTTCGTCGGAGGTCTCCTTTACCAATACTGCACTGACGGGGTGGGCGAAGCAGCTATATAGAGGAGTAGCGGCTCCCCGGGGTTTGGACTGGCGAGGGTTGACAACTTGACCAGGTAGCTCTTGAGGTCTTCAAAGGTAGTTTGCTATGCTGGCCCCCAGTTGAATGGCTCAGAGCCCTTGAGAACTTCGAAGAACAGCAACCCTCGCTCTGCTGATCGTGATATGAACCTGCTGAGCGAGGCTAGTATGCCGGTGAGACGCTGGGCTTCTTTTCTCGAAGTTGGAGGTTGCATGGTTCAGATGGCGTCGATCTTAGTTGGGTTGGCTTCGATGCTTCTGGCTGACACCAGGCAACCTAGCAGTTTTCCCTTGCTGACTCCGAACACGTATTTCTCTAGGTTTAGTTTGAGCTTCGCTCATTTGAGGTTGGCGAAGGTTCTGGCTAGATCGTCGATATGATCTGATTTGAGCTTGCTCTGTACTACGATATCGTTGACGTAAGCTGAGACTAAAGGGTCATCCTTGTCGTCATGCGTGCAAAGGTTGGGCCTGTGTTGCGAAGACCTTCAGCCATTCTGTGAAAATAGTATGTGTCGAAAGGCATGATGAAGCTTGTTTTATCCTCATCTTCTTTGTTCATCCAAATCTAGTGGTATCCAGAGAAGCAGTCGAGCAAAGATATGAGCTCGCAGCCTGCTGCTGCGTCGACAAGGGTGCTTATTCTTGGCAGTGGGAAATCGTCCTTCGGGCATGCTTTGTTTAGGTTGGTGAAGTCGACGCTCATCCACCATTTGAGGTTCTTCTTTTGGACTAGCACGACGTTGGAAAGCCAGGTTGGGTACTTTACCGGGCGTATCACCCCCGCGTCCAGCATGCGATTGACCTCTGCCCTGGCGCCTTGTTTTCTTTTCTCGGACATTTTGCGGAGCTTTTGTTTTACTGGGGCATAGTTCTCTTTGACATACAGGCTATACTCGATGAGTCCTCTATCTATGCCCGTGAGGTCGGAGGCAGACCAGGCGAAGGTATCGCTGTTGTCACGGAGAAACTGGATTAGTTGAGTCTCGATCTTGCTCTCCAGTAAGGCGGAGATGATGACCTTCTTCTCTTGGTCATTGGGAAACAGCTGGATTTTCTTTGTTTCGTCCTCGGGCTGGGTGTGCGAGGGTAACCATGACACGTCCACCTTCGGCTCGACTTCACGTTGCTCTTTTGTGGCCTCTTCTTGTGCTTCTCTTTGTTCCTTCTCTTGCAAGCAGTAGACATTCTTCTGCCCCGGGCTTGCCGTTTCCTCTGCCATTCTGGTGGTGGTTTAATCTCCGTACACGGCGATGATACCTCCGAGAGTGGGCAACTTCATGCAAAGGTAGCCCCGGTGAATGGCTGCGCTGAACTAATTAATGACCCCTCTGCCGAAGATAGCGTTGTAGTTGTAGGGCATGTTCACCACGTCGAAGGTTATGTTCTCAATTTTGGAGATGCGCTTGTTGCCTATAACACCTTGGTTCCCAAAGAAAGACCAGAGGCCGTCATATGTGCGCCCAGGAAGTCCACACATATAACAGAAAATGGGATATCAGAGAACAATGTATTTATATAGCAGAAACTTATTTATATCAGCACTTACAAACATCAGAGTATCGCGGAATTGATGGCTACAACTTATCTTCAGAGCTCCATTCTTCTCAGGGACCGGACTGGGGGCTCCGTACACCAAACACTTCTGGCCCTCAACATATTTATCCTTCTTTAGAGTAGCACCTTACTACAAACTATAGAAAGGGTGAGTTTCATGTTGAAACTCAGCAAGTACAGGCGGAGAGTAATGACATGCAAAGCTTAAACAAAGGTAAGGTTGAATGGTAAACTACGGTAGCATTTTATTTATACAACATAATACCTTTTAATTTAAACAACCTATTACTATCAACTTGCTAGAGAAACCCAACCCTTATTAAAGGTTCAAGTAGAAATTAAGATTCATATAGTATCCAAGATATAGGCATATATCCATTAAAATCATTAACCTTGAGATTGCCATCTCAAACAACACAGGATTGCCATCCCGTTCAAAAATAGAGGTAGCCACCTCCTCAAACAACATCACCATGATTTAACAATTTATTCCATTGGGCTAAATCATGTGAGGATTTGGGCCACTCATGACCGTGAGCACGGACGATATACTGATTTTAACTCTGCGCAAAGCTGTACACTTTCACTCTAGATTGTGATTACTCTTTATGCTCGAGGGGATCAGTCTCTTAGCCCATTACCAAGATAGGCTGGCAGAGTTCACAACGAGGTTCTTCACAGGGTCATAGGCAGTGGTGACTCGATCAGAAATGACCCAAGCACATGGGAGACGTACTCATAGAGGCCGTCCCCACTATGGATCGTCCAGGAACTCCCATGCTACAACTTGAGACACCCTTCTCGCCATGGCAATAGCACCCGTCGGTAAGCCACCCATCTGCCTATGATGGTCCTGCTAATAGACCAAGTCAGTGCCCATTAGCCTAGAGATGTACGGAAGTCCCAGGTTGCCGCTCCACGAACAGGACCTCAAGGGGGAGGAGATACAGATACCCTCGTCAACATGAGTCCCACTAGTATCCGTTCCCCCATCATTCACCGCCAACCAATGATACGGACAGCATCAACTACTCCAACTGTCGAAGCCAAGAGCCCATGGCTCCAACATCTTTATTAAGAAGCAAGTTTTAAATGAACTTATTAAACACGAAAGGTAAGGTGAGCAGAGCAGTAGCTGACCTACAACCTATCTATAAACCCCCATGGGAGATATCTGGATAGTGTGGCTAGTTGGTCCTATGGTTTAATGATTTAGGACACATGCATGAAAGTAAATATGAATTAAACATTCATAGGAGAAATATGATCAAAAGGTGCCTGCACTTGCCTTAAATCCAAAGTCTATCTACCCAGTAGACTTTACTGGTTCTATCTTCTGGTCTCCAACTCCAATTGTAACCTGTCGGTCCTCAGCTCCTGATCTTCAGCACTCATGAATTGCTCTTCGTCTATTCGCAGCAAACAAGCAACACAAATAGATGAAACTAAGAACAAACATCATACAAAAGAAACACTGAAGAAAGAGTGAACTACATGGTAGAGCTCATTACTAAGATCGTGAGAGGGTAAGAATGACCAACAAAGGAGCTATCGTTGTGATGGCACAACTAACGAGGTTGATCTAGGCTATTCGTGTGTTAGAAAGGCATTGATAGATCTTTATTCTAACCCATGAACAAGTCACATTTTGAAAAGCCTAGATGGTAAACGTCACTGTGATCGCGTAGCTTACGTCGATACGAGTCTAACGCGACAAGAACAGGCTTAAAAGGAGTTAAGACGGGAAAGTTATGCCCAGAACAAGGTCAAGGGCAAAACTGTAATTAAATAGAACTACAAATCATATTTTAAATAAATATAAGACTGCGTTTTATAAAGATTTGGACCTGAGGCATAAATACCAGAGTCCACAGGGTCTAAACCATAAGACGGTAAGGTGGATTTGAACAGCGTTAGACCTAACTATAAATAAAGGGAAGAGCAGGGGCTTTTTGTAAAATAGCCAATGCTGACTGCGGCTTGACCGTGTTGACGCGGTCAGTGCACATGTGGCTCTTGCGTGGCAGCCACGTCGGCTGACACGTCAACAGGCGTGGGGCCTGTTGACCCACGTTGACCGAAGGTCAACAGCAGATCTGAGTCGTTCGGCTCAGATCGGACGGTCGCAGTCATCCGGCTGGCGATGGTTGCCGGAGTGGCACCGGCTGTGGCGGCGTTCGAGCGGAGGATCGTCGAAACAATGTTTCGGGGATCGGATCGGCACGTGGGTGGCACGGGAACGACGAGCGCAGTCTCGCGGGCTCAGCCACGGGCAATGCAGCAATCAGAGCAGGCCGGAAAGGTGCCACGGCAGCGGCGCGCCATTGACGCCGGCCGGAGGTCGGCGGCGGGCGGCTGCACCACACGGTGGAGCTTCTTGAGCATGCGAGCGTGTAGCCCACGCAGAGGTGAGCGTATTGCGCAGCGCGCCATGACGGCAAGCGGCTGGATGCGACGAGACGCGCGGAGAGGCGGACGGGGACCGGCGACGCATCCACGGTGAAGTCACGCATGAGTCACGAAGCGGAAGAGAGAACAAGAACGGCACCGGCGGTTTCCTCACCTCGGGGCAAAGCTCGTGATGGTCCTATCGTCGGCGAGGACGCAATGGCGGCGAAGATCGACGAGGCGGCGCTCATGAGCTCAATTACGGCTATGGCGACGCGCGCGAGCTAGGGCACCGGGTGGCGACGGCTCAAGCTAGTGTTTCGAAGGGGCTGCGGCGTGCAGGGGCGTGGCCTTTATAGTCGGTGAGGAACATCGGGGTGCACGCGCCCGAGCGGGGATCGGGCGGCGACGGCGCGCCTCCGCGCGATGCGGAGCAGAGGAAGGTGGCTGATGCATGGGGCCGAAGGACGGGGCCGACCTAGCAGTGGCTTGCGGCGGGCCGCAGGACGGCCTGGCTGCTGACACTGCTGGCTGGCCGGTTGGGCCGAGGCCCAAAGGTAGGGAGAGACTACGCGAGGGTTAGCAGGCCGAGAAGATAGGCCGCTACGCTGCTGCAGCTGCTAGGCTTGGCCCGCGAGCTGGCTGGGGCTGCGGCTGGCCTTGCTAAGCGGCTGCGCAGATGCTGCTACCACTGGTGGCCTGGTTTGGCCACTGCTGCCAAGCTGCTGCTTGCTGTGGTCAGCCAGAGATGGTCGTGGCCGGCTGGAGCTGGCCAAAGCTGGCCAGATCTGGCCAGTTGTGGCCAGGGAAGGCTATGGCTGGCTAGGGACAAGCCATGAAGAGCTAGGGTAGGCTAGTGGAAGCTCGGATAGGCTAAGGCAAGCCAGGGATGACTAAAGACTGACCTAGGCCCACTAGAGCTAGATAGGGGATGGTGTCTAGCTAGAGCGATGGCCAACACTATAGAGGAAAAAGAAAGGCTCTCTCTCTATCTATGCAAGACAAAGGATTTTCCAAAAGAATTTTTTTCAAAACCTTCTAGAAAACTTTTGAAATCCAAACTTTGAACACATTTTGAAATGGGGCTTTGAAGGCTTAACTTTTCAAATTCGAAAAGACCCTAGTCGTGACTTGCTTGAGTTTTAGAAATTCATTTTCATACACAAGCACATCAAAGCAAGGCACCAAGCAAAACACAATTTTATTGACTTCATAAAAGTTTTATAAACCCACACTTTTTATCATTTTATAATGATAACAAAAGAATAAAATCTTGGCTAATTTTAAAGAAATTAATAAATCCTTTATTTTGTTTAATGTTTTCAGTTCACAACCCAAAATGGAAATTTTGGGATGTGACATCGTTGAAAGAGACTGGCAGGGTGATCTTGTCGATCGCCCTGACTTGCTGACCTTCAAACCCGAAGAGGGGGTGCCCTACCGATTGTAGTTGATTTCTGTTGAGTTTCATGCCATCGAAGGTTGACGCGAACAGGATGTCGCCTGAGCTACCGTTGTCGACCAGGATCTTCATGACAGGCCAACCGTCGATGTTCATTTTGATTACCATTGCGTCGGTGTGCGGGTATTCTTTCGGCTTGAGGTTAGACCCGTCGAAGGTGATGGGTATGTGTGACCAGTGTGCGTTCCTGTGCGGGCCTTCGGTGGCTACATGATGAACCCATCTGAAGTGCTCCCTTCGCTGCCTCTTATTGCCGTGGTCTTCGTTAGAGTCTCCAGAGATGGCCAAGATGACTCCATAGGTCGAAGTCGGATCGTTGACCATCGTCAGGATTGCAGGATAGGGCGGGTAGCGGGGGTGGTGTGGGCAGAACCTGGGCTGGAGCTGCTTGTGGAGGTGCTGTAGGGTGGGTGACTGCATAATGTTGCAGCTCCTGGCGGGGATAGTAGGCCTGAGCATGCTAGGCTTGTCTGTATGGGAGGTGAGCAAAAGTTGGTTGGGGGTAGTAGAATGGCTGGTGATATGTTGGGGGAGCTTGGTTGTTGGAATTGCGGCCCTGATGTCGATTCTGATGGTTGGGGGGTCATCTCCTAGTGTGGTTAACTATGTCCATCGAAGGTGTGGCGTTGGCTTGATTGTCCCTGTACTCGACCCCTTGGCGAAATCGATGCATTGCTTGGTGTAATGTTCGCTTTCAATGCCGCAGAAGTGGCTGTAGTGCCCCTGCTGCCCCTGCTGCTTCTGAGGGTTAGGGTTGGTCGGCCTGTAGTCTGCGTGCGGTGTAGGTAATGTTGCCTGGTGTGGGTTTTGCCTAGCTTGCTGTGGTGGCGGGTTGTTAATTGCATTGACGTTGCTAGGCCCCGCGCGAGGGTTGTCGTTGCGTTGGTTGTAGCCACGTTCTCTTTGCTGACGCTGTGGTGGTTGGCGTGGAGATTAGTATGATTGGGTCTTGACACGGTCGTCATTGTCTGCTCAGATATGCTTTTCCATGATGTCGTACAACTCGAGGAGGGTCTTGGGCTCTCTCCTAGATAGCTTGGCTGAACATGGCCTCGGCTGGGTGCAACTGATGGTGGCGATGATCATGATCTCGTCTGTGATGCCGGGGGTGTGGTCCTTGGTTTGGAGAAACCTTCACCAACAATCCTGTAACGGCTCATCGAATCCTTGCCTGCAGCTGAGGAGCGTTGTGGCTTTGGCCGTGGACTTGCTGACCCCCTTGAAGTTCGTGCACAATCTCTCACGAAGGTCGTCCTAGCAGCGAATGGACCCCGGGCGAAGGTGGCTGTACCAAGACTGAGCGATGTCTCTAGCTACAATGACGAAGGCCTTGGCCATGGTGTCCTCGTCTCCGCCGGCTGCGGAAACTACGGCTTCATAGCTCATAAGGTACTGTCTTGGCTCGGTGTGTCTGTCGTACCGTGGTAAGTGCTACAAGTTGAACCCCAGTGGCTAGTCGGTGGGCTAGAGGTCATATGAGAGGGGGGACTTGGAGTCGTAGACTGGTAGGCGGTGGTCGGCTCTGGGCCCCGGAGGTTGGTCTTGCTGAGCTTGACCTGCGCCCGGATACAAGATGTCGGCACGAAGGTGCAGATCTGGGAGTGGTGGGGGGATCTTGGCACTGATGCTCATGTTGTTGGACATGTGGAGGTTGGACTGGCAGGGACGGAGGTGGAGCTTGGAAACCTCTGCCGCCGGTGTTGGCTTTGGCTTCTGCTGCTGCAATGCTTTGCTCGATCTTGCGAAGCTCTGCTGCTGCCTGCTCAATTTTGCGTCCGGTGGCCGCTGTCCAGTTCTGCCTATTGATTTTGTCCAGCTATCTCTTGCTTGTTGTAATACGCTCGTTGAGCTCGTCGAGCTGCCTGACCAGCTCCTCTTCATCCTGGCCATCTTCGCTGACGATGGTCCCGTCACTACCTCCGCCAGAAGTATGGGGGTGGGGCTGCCTGATGGTGTTCTGGACCACTGAGCTTCGCTGCCAGGCTCCGCTTTGATCGGTGAGGGTCTCGGCTGCCTGTTCCTCCGCTTGCTCCGCTGTCGGGTCCATTGCCGGAGGTGCGGTTGGAGCGTCGGCCTCTTTGGCCTGAGATGAGCTAACCAGAGCTCCCGTTGTGTGGGACTTGTCACTAATGTTTGGGGCCATGGCTTCTTGTTCGAATCCCCACGGACAGCGCCAACTGTTGTTTCCCGCACCTGCCTTACTACCTTCGCCGAACAAGCCGGAGGAGGAAGGGCAAGGGTCTTACCACATAGGGGAAGGAACGTAGCACGAAGGTGTGATGAAGGTACAGTGGGGCCCATAGAACGGTTCGCGTTAATTGGCACTGGAAGTGCCACAGTGCTCTCCCTTTATAAGGTGCCTCTCCCTTGGTATTTATAGGACATACCAGGGTTGAGTGCTTTTTTACCCTAGGGTTTCCCTTTACATTACGCTGCCAATGGGCCTTGAGCAGGGCTATTTTAGTACACGGGCCAACTCGCCTAACTACCTCCTGGTTTCAGTCCAGGCGCCACGTGCTGGCCTCTCGGTACGCCACGTGTTAGCCTCTCGAAGCGCCCCGCGTCGGCCATCCTGAGGTGCCACACGTCGGCCTCCCGAAGCGCCGCGTGTCGTACCGCCCTCTGCTCGCGTCAAAGCCGCCTCCCGCAGCCTCGCCATGTCATCCGAAACTCTCGATGGACCGTCAGTACCTGTAGGACACAGGTCCAAGTGCGACCATCCAATGCTAGGGGCGACGCGTACCTTCACCGTGGCGAGGGACCTCAGCGGAGGTCGATACCTTCGCTGCCGGTGCTCATCGAAGATCTTGGTGTCCCTTCAACACGGAGAGGCACCGTTGGCGGAGGTCTCCAACTCTGCGGTCCATCGTGCCGGGGGTCTTGGCCCTTTGCTGGGCCACGGAGCTGCATGGGGGCTCCTGGCGGAGGTTGCTCCCCACCCCCCCCCCCCAACAGAGATGGAAGCAAAGTCAAATTCAGAGCTGACTCAACTGTGTTGTGGTTATTCTTTAGTGAAGAAATGCAACTTGGGGTCGGCTCGAACAAGAACCAAGTCATTCTAGTGATCTAACCAAAAGAAACAAAACTTTCTATCTCCAATCTGCACCTGGAGCCATGCTCTTGAAAGATTCCAAAAGTTTCAAGATATCTCACCACCAAAATGAGCCTTTGGGATTATTGGTGTGGCGAGGAAGGCGCTCTCAGAATAATATCGATCCCAAACCAGCTGGACCTATGGGATATTCAGAATTTTAGACGGTTATAAAACTTGTAGTATAGCATATGACCTAAACTAATTATACAAGCTCTAGTGATAGAATGGTCTGCCCTTGCATTGGGTAATTGTTAGCATACGACCTTGTAGCTGTGTTCAATTTAGCTGCTACATGTCTCATGTTCATTCGTTCACTTGGGAGTAGACGTGCAAGAAAGAGCAATTCCAACGAGAGACATCAGGCATCGACAAACCTCATTTTCCCTTTCCACTCTTACTAGCACAAAGCGCTTGCACATGCACTCTTCTTGTAGATGAGAATCTATGATATGTGACATCTGTTTTGGAAAGTTCTTCTCCACAAAGCTGACAATGTTCAGTTCGCCCTCAAACATTGGATCAGTTGGCCTTTTGCCAATTAGCATTTCCAGAAGTATAATATCAAAACTGTAAACATCCCCACTAGTTGATGCATAAACACTTTGGGCATATTCTGTAAAACAGATAAAGTAAATGATTAATGCAATAAAACTTAGTAGATACTCATGTGCATAAAAAGGGTTACCTTTCACAAGTATGGGATGCGGCAATAATCTTACCTGGAGGGATATATCCTATTGTTAACTGTGACTGAGCCATTAGAACCCACGTGTCCAAGATTTCTAGCCGTAGGATCATGAAGAAGTCTTGAAATGTCAAAGTCTCCAAAATGGGCATTCATGTCATCATCAAGAAGGATATTAGTTGGCTTCAAATCGCAATGGATGATTGGCCTTCCACAGTCATTGTGTAAATAAGCCAAGGCATCAGCTATGCCAACAGCTATGCTTATTCTTTGAACTAAGGTCAAACATTCTGCGGCCACACCAGCACATCTGTGATGCAACCACGTGTCCAAATTCTCATTAGGCATGAACTCATCTCCCACAGATAAAAAAAATAAAGAGTAGACACTTTTTGTGCGATAATTAATTGACTCTGCCGTCTGTCTGCCCTTGTGAATCCCCGTCCGCACGCAAATTAAGCCTCCCTAGAGGAAAGAAAAAATCCCCCACAAATAAAAAGTAAAACAGTAAGATTGTCTGCCTCCCCCGTGCGACAATGTTGGATCGTCGTTTTGCCCCCGGCCTCATGCGATCCCGGCATCCCGTGATTCCCGGCCGGCAGATGAAACGCTCGTGAAAAAAAAATCTCAAATTGTCGGGCCAAATAGGAATGAGGGGAAACGGACGTTCATCCGGGCGTAATTAACGCTCATGAAAAGATTCTAGCATCTCCGGCCAATATAGGAAGCAAAGAAATGGAAGGCATGCGAAAAAAATATGTCTCGTCTCTTTCCTAGAATCACAAGCCCAGATTTTGATTCTCCCCTTCCATCTTTCCTTGTAGCGACAACCGCACAAAACATAGGCGGATGGGATCAGACGCTAGCTATCGCGCAAGAACCATCGTCGCTCTGGTCGTCATCGATCATTGTAGTGGATCATCGCGCAAGCCGCCGTTCAGCTCCTTCTGCTCGTGGAAGAAAGGAAAGGAACAGCGTCCGGCAGCCAGCCGCCCATCGTGCGTCACCGCCAGGCCCAGGCCCTTCCCACCGGTTCGCCAGCCGCCAGGTGTGCCAATACCTTGTCATCCCTTCCTGCTGTGCCAAAGTGTGTAATCAAGCAACTAATCCTTCGACTCCGCCGGTCCGCCCTCGCCCGGATCCTCGATCGACGCCGTCAGCCCATGAACACGCCTCTCTTCGATCGACGCCATCGTGTTCATGGACCCCAGGCTGGTGGCAGCTGAAGGGCGCGCACGGCCCTCCCCCGATCCGGTTCTCCCGCGTGTCATCATGGTTGTGGAGGCTGGGCAGGCGGCAGCCGAAGCCGACAGGGTGCACGCAGTCCTCAACACGAGATCCGGCGAGCCGGTGCACCAAACACACTGGCGGGCGCTAGCTAGCCTGATTTGCCTGACGTGCGCCGCAAGCATCCTTCCGTAAGCAAGCCAGTCAGCTATCTATTCCAGCTGACAAACACCTCCTGTTCTTTAATTACTTCTTTTTGCTCCTTCTTTCAGTTTGAATAGTCAAAGATAACTCAAAATAATGATCTGTTCAGTAATAAGGAAGCTAGAGTTGCTATGTAGTACGAGAGGAAATTCTTGGTTTCAGTTAGCAGCGATTGACTGTTAGGGCGTGTTTGCGACCCTGGTCCTTGCCGGCCTGGCTAGCTGAACTGGGCCTGGCCCCGCAGGCCTATCCCAAATGGTCCATCCTCACTTGTTTGTACACTTGCACTAAATAAGCCTGGCCCAAGCGAGCTGTTGTTTGTGTCCTAGCGATCAGCCGGGCTGAGAGGCTAACCGCCGCCAACTGCCAAACCGAGAACATGTTTGGCAACTTGGCTGTGCGTGGCTTGGCCTAGGCAGAAGTATGTGAATAACCATTTGATCAAAAGAGAAAGATTCAAACACTTCTCTAAACAACAGTAAACATTTCATAATTGAACCGCACACAATAATTGGACATGTTACAGTTTATTATTTCAAATATCATTGCTTGCTACAATGCAAAATCAAACAACAGAAAGAAGACTAGTACCAGAATTGAAGTTTCAAGCCCAGCTCATGAACAACATAACAGGAAGATCAATAGTTAAAACCCTAACCCAGCAGAACAACAAGTTAAAGGAGCACAATGTAGCAAGCTAATTAGTCCATCCACATTGTCATCATCGGCCTCACCACAACAGTTTCACTTCTTGCACATGAACAAGAGATAGCATAGGACAAGTACAAGCATAAGTAACAACAAGATGACCACATTTTTCAGACACTCATGCTTATCAACATAAATGGGATCAGTGGGTAACAGCATAGGTGCTACTGATGACATTGCAGATGAATCATCAGTGGGTACCCTTTCATTGAAAGCTCTTAGAGCTTCATCATAGCTACCATACTTTTGATATATGGCCCCTTCTTCCTTTAGCACTTGCTTAGCACACTCATACCAACTGAAATAAATACCAGGATTCTTGCCTTGAAACACCACATAGCAAGGCGCCATTGTCCGAAAAAAATGACATCATGTAAGTGCTTCTCATTGGAGGCACTACAGAGGGAAAAAATTGTGCCTCAGTTGCATGATCAACTTGAATGACACTGGGCACGAGTGCGGAATTGAAGATCTCCGGTTTGTTATGACACAAATCAGCGATCCCAAATCCCTCACCAATGAAGAGCACCATCTACTTTGAAACAGCAAATCTGACATCATTGGCTTCAAGAACACAATATTGGCCTCAGCTCTGTCATTGTGTTGGATTTAGATACTTAATTTTAGTCATTGGTGGATGCCAACCAAAAGAAAACAAAATGCAAACAACAGCATTGAAGTTCCAGAAAACTTGCAAGCCTGCCAATCAACACTTGTACTCACAGGGTTGCACTCACTGCCATCAGTCATCATGGATGTTGTTTCAAAGCAAGGCATGTGAGCAAAGTGTTGAAGGCAAGCATAGAAAAGTTGATAAACCAACAACAGATCAAGAACACAGCAAAATGGCATCCACCTCATTTTCAATGTTGCATCATTGGCCATCAATTTCTGAGTCCTTACACCAACACATATAAACCAGATATGATGAAAGAAAGAACTTATAAGTAATGAACAGCAAATAAGTAATGAACAACAAACTTAAACATCCAAATAGATGCAGCCAACAAAGGCTGCAATAAGGTTTTACAACAACTTGTTCAGCCCAACAGTGAAGGGCTCAAATGGTGTTCCTCTAACATATTGTTACCTATTATTAGCCACCCTCCCAGGCAAACTAAACCAGAAGTTAGGTGCCACTAGACCAAACCATCCTGCACAAAAGCTCCACAGCAAACAAGTACTAGCTATAGTCAAAAGAAGAGAGAGTGGGTGAGAGGGGTGGAGGAACTATACATCTCAACAGTCAACCCCCTCCTGTCCATGCAGACCATCATGTAGTGCAGCACCTACATGAAGTAGTTCTTGGCTAAGAAAGTCTGCAGCCAAATGGTCCTATGGGCATCATGTTCACAAAGCCCCTTCCTTGGGCCTTGTTGTCCAGAAGAAAGGTGTAGGCACAGATAAGGGTTGACTTAGAGAAGCCAGCCATCTCCATCACAGCAAGGTAAAGATTGGCATCAACATGGGCAGGTCCAGTCTCCCTAAGAGCATTAGCCACATTGTTGACAGCATCTGACATGTTGGTCAACATCAAGATCTCCTCCTCAGAGAAATTTCCTCTCTTCCTCTTCCCACCAGCAGTGGCCTTGCTACCCTCTGTAGTATTTGCTGAGGGGGAGTAGTTCAGTTGCAGTAGCAGATGGGGTCAGAGGAGGACCCTCAACCTTGGTGGCTACACTATCAGCCTGGTTCTGCCCTAGGGCTTCACCAGACCCAAGTGCAAACCTGCCAGTGGCTAAAGCATTGCCAAATATGGCCTCCATCTTAGTGTAGAACCTAATTGGGGTGTTTAGGTATTCAGCATCTTTAGGACGGTCCTGAGTTTAGACAGGTAATGGTACAAACAAATGCTATCCTAACAATATCAATAGAGGCAAATGGCTACCTTGCAGTGGCCAAGGTAGTGGTCATGGTCTAGCATGATAGCATTACAGGTGTCATCCCACAGAGCACCACTAAGTCCTTGAGTTTGGACACTTTTTCCCACTTCTACCTCTATTTCCTCAAGTGGTTGTACACTTGAGTAGAGGTCACAACCTCACCACACTAGTCCTTAAGGGCTTTGGCCACATGATTCACATCCTTCTCCTTGAAAACCTTGTTAGGTCTGCTACCATCACTAACAAGAGAAATTTCAAAGCTTCAGTTTTGTTCTGCTACCATCCAGTTGTGCAAAATGGCACAGGCAACTACAAGCTTCAGTTTTGTTCTGTACTTGTGGAAGGGCTTGTTGTCCAAAATCCTAAACCTACCCTTCAGTGCACCTATGGCCCTCTCAACAGTTGCTCTAAGTGATGAGTGCCTTAGATTGTACAGCTCACTGGCATTGGTGGGTCTATTGCTGGGCCCATACTCAGATAAGTGGTACCTCACTCCCCTGTAAGGTGGTAGGAAACCAGGCTTGCATGCATACCCAGCATCTACCAAGCAGTATTTACCTACAATTGGATATCTACTGTGAGAGTATGTGGCATGTGTTAGGCAAACCATATTTGATTCTATGTTGTGTGCAATTACCTTGTGGAATAGTGAACCCATCCTCCCTACCAATGGCATCTGCCAGGACAGTTGCATCATGGGCAGAACCCTCCTAGCCAGCAAGAACATAAGTGAATAGCAGGTCACAATTGACAGCAACCATAACATTTTGTGTGGGTCCTTTTTTTCCTACCCCCTGAATACTTGTTGGCTGCACCTAGGCACCCTTGCCAAGAAATGTATGCCATCTATGAAGCCAATGCACTCCTAAAATATATGTGTAAGTGACTTGACCATAAGAAATTCAAATTCTATACCCAAGCAAGACATTTACCTTAAAATAAGGATACCATCTAGGACTGCTCTGGATCTTAGGATGAGTTGTGGTGCTAGGTGGCTTGATCATTTCATTCCTAAGCTCACCCACTGCATACAAAACCTAGTGGAAGTGTCTGTGCACAGTTTGGATGGACCTCCTAAAAGAATGGTGAACCACTCTAAACCTTTGGTTGTGCCCCACAACATGCAAAAACATGGTTACCTGCTCCTCTACTGAAACCCCCCTCCCTATCACTGACCAGACTCCTTTCTCTGAATGTTTTAACTAACTCAAAAAGAGGGATCTCTCTTCATCCTAATCATGGAAATGCAGTCAGTATCAGTGGAGTGGTAAATCATGTCAGGTGTTCTCATTCTGTGTTGCTCATTTGCATCCCTAAGAAGTGAAAGTGCAGCTGGGTCAAGGTGGGGTGTATCTGGCTTAGGGGTTTTTCTTTTAAGCCTACTAGAAACAAAAGAAACCATCACAACAGTCAAAGAAGTTGTCTGTCTACACAGCATGTCACGGCTCAATGAGGGATCCATCTACAACCATGCAAATATGAAACAAGTATTCAGCACATCAGACCCTGCTAGGCATCAACGTGTTCATGAAATGAATGAACAACAACATGGCATGGCTACATCAAGTAATGATGCCCCCTAGTGCCAAAAAGGACTACATCATCGACCACATCTCATGCAAAAATAACAGTGTGAATAACCAACATCAAGTACCAAATCTTAACAGATCCAAAGGAACAACAGTATCAGGTACCAAATCTTAACAGATCCAAAGCAAGAACAGTACCAGGTACCAAAGCATAAGGGAATCAAAGCATCAGCAGCACGAGGAACCAAAAAATACCGTCATCATCAGCTACTGAACCCTAGGAGAAGATATAGGGGGAGGGGAAGAAAGGTTGTCCATTTCACCTTGGGCTCGGGGTGCTACAGGCGCAGAAGAAGCAGATCTAAAAGTAGAGGAAGCAGATCGAGCTCGAGTCGAAGAAGACGGGGACGGAGTAGAGGCGAAAGCACCAACGCCGCCGAGTCCCAGCAGGAGCCCGAGCAGCAAAGCGGCGAAGAACTCCCAAGGCGCGGAATGGAGACAAAGAATGCCGGTCGTCGCCGCCGCCGCTGCCTTGTACATGAGCTCACCACCGGTCTCTCAGGAGGGAGTTGGAATTTACCAGGTCGAGAGCAGGAAGAAGAAGAGGCTGGGGGAGCGGCCGCCATCTATAGGCGGCAAGATTGGCCACCAGTTTCCCCTTCCCGCATGGGGAAAGCGCGAGCGGAGGTTTCCCCTTCCCGCGCGAGCCCGCGCGAGCCACCCGCCGCCGCCCCCGAAATCGCCCGAAATCGCCCTAGTGCGCCGCGCGCAGCCGAGCTCGCCAGAAACGAACCCTAGCGGCGTTTCCCTGGAGCCGGGCTGCGGCGTCGGTTTTGCACGCGGCGAGCCGGGCTCCAACTCGGGCCGAGGCCGCAAACACGAGCAGGTGCAGCCCACGAGCGCAAGGCCGGCTTGGGCCACCCTCGCAAACGCGCCCTTAGTAAACAACAGTGACCACTTATCGATCACCGTTACCCGTCAAGCAAGTCGATGACATAGCAAAGACTGGACATCAGTTTTTTTATAAAAGAAAGTGGATATGAGTTTTTGATAGGCATAAACTGAAATGGTGAAACTGCATGTTAACTGAACAAAGTGGACGTGAGTTTGTGCATGTTTGCATTTTACCTTGCAAAATTTCTTGAAAATATCTTGTTGATCATTCCAAATAATCTGTACCTTCCAGTTATCTCTATTGGCTCTTGGGTGACTGAATGACTGAATGGTGAGTGTTCCATGTGTTGCTGATATCTATTTTTTTTATTTGGTCTTTCAGTCTTTGCTTGGCCAGCAGTGCTCCCCTGATTATAGAGAGTTACAGACAAGAGGGTCTGCTCTGATCTGATTTGTGCATGGTATGCTCGCATCTTCAATAATCATCATCTTCTAATATGCATGAACTAACCTGCTTTGAATAGTTTGCTTTGAATAGTTTCTATGCGATGAGATAGGAACAAAAATGCATTTCTACTGTTTATGAGAGTTTGTCTGGTTACAGAATTTAAATGTAACCAAAAAATAGTTCAACCCTACACTATACATAAAAGGATTTTGTGGTGTGACATCACTTGCAAAATTCCTTCGTGGCAAGGCTATTCACCCTTCTATGGTGGATCTTTACTGTGTGATAGAAGTCAGCCTGCCGATGAGTTGATGTGGTTCTTTACCGTGTGACGGAAGGCATGCCGGTCCATGACTAAGCAAACTTGTAGCAATTTTATTGGAGGAAAGTCTCCTATGAAGCTAGCCACCAATATTTGTAATAATTCAATCTTCATTTATTTTGTTATATATTGCTTGCTATTGAGAAAGAATAATAATGGACGTTATTTGCCAATATGTCAACACCATTTTAGAAGAAAATTTTACTTTTATTGCCAAGGATTGTTCTCTGTGACACAATATTTGCAAATGCAATTGTAGGTCTTTTTTCCCTGTGCAAAAACCGGCTTAAGGAAAAAAGAACAAAGCAAAAAAAAAATCAGCTTAAGTGATTCATGTGTGCTCTTGACATAATACTCTCCTATACCCTTACTAAATGTACGGTACAGTTTGTGCTGCGACGCCATGCTCTCCGTTACCATGTTAATTTACACACTTTGTTTTTTTATTAAATGTCAATGTAACAATAATATTTAATTTTATAATACTGTTATCTGATAGTGCGATCTGTAGTTTTTAGTATAAAAGTTTAGTTATCCCGTAGCAACGCACGGGTATGAACCTAGTAAACTAAAGCTAAGAAATCATTGCCTTTGTTGTCTATTGTCGTACATGCAGTTAGGATTGGAACAATGTTTTGATGTTTGATGGCTCTCAAAGCTTCACATTCTGATAAGAAACTTCTATCTGCACATTGTATCCCCAAATCAAATACCTTAATAGCTACTTGAATCTTAGCTTGAGTTAATTTCCCTCTGTATACCGAACAATAGCTTCCTCTCCCAATTAGGTTTAACTCGAAGAAATTTCTAGTAGCTTCAGCTACATCCTTATAAGAAATTCTAGGGAATTTCTTACCAAAAGAAAGCTTCAGGGTGTAGCTGGTTCTTGATGTCTTCTTCCCAAAAAAATATGACATAAATAAACATTATGAGTGACATGAATCCAACTATGGGGATAAATATGTTAAACCAAGTGCACTTGCTTTCTATTCTCTCAGAAAATGAAGGGCGTGAGGGCATATGGAGATCAAAAGCTCCTCCGCAAAGACCCGTATTACCGTCAAGATAGACAGACGAAGCATTTCTGAAAATTCCATCGCCTGGTATTTCTCCTTGGAGATTATTTTAAGAAAGGTCCAGAATATTGAGCAATTGCATGTTACCTAGAGCAGCTGGAATGGTGCCAGACAAGTTGTTGTGAGCAAGATTTAGTATGTTCAAGCTTTTTAGATTGCCAACAGATTTTGGAATGTTCCCCACGATAAAGTTTTGCTCCATGTCGATGGTTACTAAGTATTGGCATAGTGCGTCAAATCATCAGGAATTTCCCCAGCAAGCTTGTTTGATGCAAGATCTTGGTTGATAAGTTGTTTAAGGTTGCTAATCTCCAGCGGAATAATCCCTTCTAGATTATTATGACCAAGCTTCAGATGTAAAAGCATTGCAGGGCTAGCTACCCAAGGATGATGGTAGGGGACCTTCAAATCCATTGTTGTCTAGAAAGAGCTCTAATAACTTCGTACGATTGCCAATGATTGGTGGAATGGGTCCTCTTATATTGCTTTTCCTAAGATATAAAGATTGCAGGTTTTTAGGTTTCCAATCCATCCATCAATGGTACCAGTGAGATTATTTCCATCTAATGATAGTTTAATTAGCCCAGCAAGTTTTCCTATACTCGATGGGACTGCACCTGACAGCTTGTTTCCACCTAAAATTAAGTACTGAAGACTAGACGATAAGTTACCGACTGAATTTGGTATGACCCCCTGCAGCTGATTGTTAGATAGTGCTAGTACCTGTAGAGCACTGCAGTTTTCCAACGCATGCAGGAATTTCCAGCTTTCACTATATTCTGCTTCGAGCATGTTCTGCCCAAGGTCGAGTCTAGATAAATTTGAAAGCTTACCAAAGGAACTAGGGATTTGTTCAGTGAAGTATTTAGATTGTAGAACTAGTTGTTTTAGCATTGAAGCATTACCTAAGGAATCTGGTATGCGACCTTCCAGCAAATTTTGGCCCAAGTATAGTATTTGTAGATTAAAGAGGCGATCACCCATATTGCTTGGTAGCCTCCCACCTAGGTGATTTGTATCCAAATCTAGTCCTTGAAGTAAGGACAAATTAAATAGGCTTACAGGGACAGTACCTGATAGCCTGTTTGCACCAAGGCCCAGCCACGAAATATTTGAAAATTGGTAAAGTTCATCTGGAATTGTTCCTTCAAGTTGATTTCCTTGAAGAAAAAACTGTTCTATATGGGTGATATTACGAAGGGTTGGTGGGATAGTCCCGGTAAGATTATTCTTATTAAGGGCAAAAAAGACTAGATTGTTAAGGAGACCTATTTCCCGTGGAATTGCGCCATTGAGTAAGTTATGGTAGAGATGCAACTCCTTGAGGTTGGAACAGTTTGTGAGCGTGTCTGGCATAACCCCATCTAATGCATTGTAGCTCAGATTAAGGATTTGCATCTTCTGGAGATTGTTGAGATGTGGTATTTGGCTAGTGAACTCATTGCTAGACAGGTCTAGCGTATGAAGGGATGTTAGGTTTCCAACGGATGGAGAAATCGAGCCTGACAAGCCTAAGTTGAAAAGTCTCAGTGCCGTTACTCGCCCGTGGTTCTGGTTGCATATGACACCATTCCAGTTGCAGTAGTGGGCGCTAGTGTTCCAGGAGCTCAAGGATCCTAAAGGATCTGTAGTGACTGCCTTGAAATCAATCAAAGCGAGCATGTCCGTGCTATTCTCAGGGATAGTGGAGCAACAGGCATTGCCCACTCCATGAGGCATCACTAACAATATTGCTAGAAGCATAAGCATGGTGAGTTTCACGGTCTGGTCGTCAAACATTATATTAGCACCCTTATTACCTGCAAATACGTAGAAACCGTATACATAAATATTGTGGCCTACTATGTTTACCGGGAGAGCTACTTTATACCAACACATGACCCTCTAGCCATGTACGAGTATGCGAAGCACTACTACAATAGCATGAAATGGAATTGCATTTAATCAGTAAAGTAAATCCAGGCACAAGGGGTGTAACTTTGTCAATGTTGGAATTTCACTGCAAACAAGACATGGTCTACAAGGTTGACAGCAGAGCACAAACCTAAAGATTGCTCAAGCAGCGCTAGTATAGTACCACACAGGATGAAAGACAAGAACGCACCTCTGCTTTGCTGAAGGCCTGAATTGTACAGCAAAGTTAGTTTTCCTGCGATTTAGAGCTCAAACCGAATGCCTTTGATTTCGCCTGGTCGTGTAGGTGTCGCAACTGGCTCAGGTCGTGAGACCCCCATGGGTTTAAAAACAGATTACAGTGGCATTACATCCACACAGTGCATCATCCGATCATCGTCAACACCTTATCGTAGCTTGACCGCCGTTGCAACGAAGACCCGGAGTCCGTCAAACTCACCGTTAGCGCCACTTTTCAGCATCCATCTCGTTAGTCGTCGTTACCCACCGCCGCCGTCGTTGTATGAGCTGGACAAAACACAAGATTGTCTCGGTGTGTCCGGCTTCGAGGCTTCCAATCCCAGAGATTTTTTTGAACAAGGGATCCCCATTTCCATTAACTAAGTAACGGAATTCCAATCCCAGAGATGACTAGATGAGAATAAAATATTCCGACCTGACACTGTATCAAGACTGAGGAGTACAGATTGTTTAAACACTACGTAAACACTTCTTTTGCATCCTCAGGTCTTGGACTGAACTGTCTAAAACACTGGCTCCCTGTGACTGTGACCCCCTCGCGTCTTGTATAAACTCTACGAATACGTATCACTGGAACATGACAGAACGTTTTTTTTTTATTTGAGAAAACCAGCTGTAGCTAATGAATGGGCCTTATCTTGCTAATGGGCTGAATCGTGCATACTAAACCACAATTTTGCTAATGGGCCGTACTCACCGGTTTCTTACTCAGTTTACGTATCCTGGGCAGGAAAGAAAAAAAAAATGAATCATTCTCCCTCAATGCAATCTTGGGCCATCATGCTAATTGGAGGCTATCGATTCATCAGTCATCACACATCAATGGACAATCTTATACCCTAAAAAAACATCTATGGACAATCCAAACAGACCTGGTATGCTCTGCGTGCTGTGAGAAATTTCTACGAGTCCAGAAACAATTCAAATCTTATATTCAAAATTGAAACAAAGACATGTCATTTCCTGCCTTTTATTTATTTATATATATACACGCGCGCACAAGATATGACTGCCTGTACAAGATATATAGTGTGGGTTCTCTGGTGGCTCGGTTGGACTCAAAAACACAAGAAAAGACACAACGATGTATTTAGGTTTAGGCTATCGAAGCCCTATGTCCAATAGTAGTTGTTCTTTGTACAGAGAGCATCCAAATCGCTCAACGCTATCATATGGCTCATCGACGGTGATGTTGCTTCCTTGTCGAGCAAGAAACACCCATCTCTCTAATCGGGTTGCCGAGGTGAGGAGCGCCCAGTCACTCCTCTCTACTAGCTCCACTCTCTATGTGAAGCTTAGGGTGTGTTTGTTTCTGATTCTGGAGCTACTGATTCTACTGATTCTTCACTATTCCTCTCTCACTATTCCTCACCTGATTCACCTGATTCATCTGATTCTGAAGCTGAAACAAACACACCCTTAGAATAATCTGGAGAATTTTGTTCACTCTTTCATCTCCCCATCTGTAGGAGAGGTTTGTGGGTTGAGTCTATAGTCTACATGTATTGGGTCAAGAGGGTGTTGTTGCGACATTAATGGACCTCGACATTGTCGTGGAGTCAAAGGAGCCTCGGGTGACGTCCAACTGCTCCGTCCTAATGCTTTCATCATCATGGATTGTCGGCTTGGACTAGCCTCCGCCACGTGAGCCTTCTCGAGGTTTCCTCGAAAACAAAGGAGCCCGGCCTATGGGTCGACGAGCGAGCCCGGGAACCCCAAGTCCCTGCAACCGGTGGAGGGGTTTGTCTTCTTATGCCACACCACATGTGTGACTTTGTTGTAGGAGTGGGCAACAAGTTCATGTGCCTGTCGGTCTGGTGATACCGAAGATCCCCAAGACTAGGATGCTCGATGAGCAGTTTGATGCTCGGGGCTCGTGATGCCATTGCTCTGGGGTGCCCCTAAGCCTTGAGCCTCCAAGGGCGTACTCTGGTGTCGATCGATCCTTAGCCAAGGGTACATAGAGCGAACCCGATGAGTATAGCCCCTGAGCAATCCTGGAGGGATCGGTTAAGGGGGTCTCTATCAAGAGCCTCTCTCCCATATACTTAGCATACCTCTATGTTTGGTTTTCGTCAGAAGGTTATGTATTGGGAGATATCTTTTCTCCGTATAAATCAATTCAAACAGGAAGCAATAGATAAAGTAGGTAGGTATATATATGTGGTGTTCAGCTGATGCATTTCATGGTTTTACATTCTTAGTTTTACCTTTCACTCATAATTGATTGTTTCTTATATAAAAGAAGACCATGTGGACACTGATCAGATATTTTATCCAATGAGTTATTATCTAAAAGGTTCGAGATGAATTAAATATTATGCACTTCTTGGGATGGTTAATGTTGTAAGTCCTTGTTATTTAATCGGAATGGTAGGATGTGAGGACTTGGCGTAAAAAGATAGCTATTAATTTGAGTTCTCAGTATTGTTGTGTTATGAAATGATGTGAAACCAAGGCCAGCAACTCATGTTATTCTGCCAAAAATCTGCCTTTGTTGTAATTAATGAAGAAATCACACCTTTTCCCTCAAAGTTCAAAACTCTTCTAATCCATTATAATAACTTACATATACATTAAAGTGTCACAACCCACAAGGTTAAGAAATAGAACTATCTAACTTAAGCTTGTGTGGCTTAGATTTGTGTGATGAAAAGGAACACAATTATGTCAAAGATTTTTGCTACGAAAGACATGGTTAAGCACCATTGGCCTGGCATCATCTATTTTTCTTTTCTTTTTTTCCTTTAATGGTTTAATTTTGATGATGCTTGTGTAGGGATCAAACATGAGAGAGCGAAGAGAAAGGAAGGGGGAGAGCAAGCGAGCCATCCTCTCTACTTTTATAAAGAGGTGGGAAGGGAGGTCTTCATTATTTCCCTTGGACATGAGTACTTGTTTACTTCTAATTGTCTATGTATATGTTCTTTGGGTTCATAAATTAAAATCTATGTCTGGCAGGTTAAGTAAAGTTGCTTTTCCATCTTGGAAGCACATCATAATTTGTAATTTCTCTATCCTTTGTCCCTTTTAAATTGATGGGTATGTTTTACACATAACCCTTAAAGTCATCAAATATATGGACCATGTATTTTATGCTACAGACACCAAAAGATTTTTCTCTTCCCCCGTTGAAAGATTTTTCTCTTCCCCCGTTGTAGCGTACGTGCATCTTTGCTGCGAACTATCTGAAGCAAATGATTTTCTCGTTTTAAAATGGAAAATCTTTCATCTACTCCAAATTAGAGTAGCGTCTTTTTTGGCACCATTGACCTTTCAACGACATCGAAAGCAGATTTTCATAGTCAAATGAAGACCTCCAAATCATATATAGGAAAAAAAGAGCAAAATTTCCTCTTTTTCCACCTTTGCTCACGGATATGCAGGAGGAGGAGATGGGGAACCATGGGCCCCTGTTCTTCCTCAAACCAATACTCGCCCGTGGTTCTTCTGGTTACATGTGACACCACTCCAGTTGTAGTAGTGGGTGCTAGTGTTCCAGGAGCTCAAGGATTCTAAAGGATTTTGGTTCTTCTGGTTACATGTGACACCACTCCAGTTGCAGTAGTGGGTGCTACGTGCTAGTGTTCCAGGACAAGGATTCTAAAGGATTTGTGGTGACTGCCTTGAAATCAATCAAGGCAAGCATTTCTGCGCTATTCTCAGGGATCGTCGTACAAAGATATTGCCAACTCCATGAGATATCACTAACAATGCTAGTAGCATAAGCATGGTGAGTTTCACTGTCCGATCGTCAGACATTAGCGCCCTTGTTACCTGCAAATACGTAGAAACCGTACAAATAAATATTGTGGCGGACTATGTTGCGGTTAAGCTATTTTGTGCCAACGCATGGTCCTCTAGCCGCTGAAGTATTTTTAGATAATATAACGAGATTCCAGCCTCTACATCGAGTTTTGACGATATAAAAAATAGTAAATTCAAAGCAAAGGTGTACGTAGCTTTGTCAAGGTTGGAATTTAACGGCAAACAAGAGATCGTCGACATTCGACAAGCTAGATTGACAGAAGAGCACAAACATAAAAGGAGTGCTCAAGCAGCGCTAGTACCTCTGCTTTGCTGAAGCCTACAGAGCAAGGCGGCTTTTCTGCGATCCTGAAGAGCACAAAGCGAATGGCTTTGGTTTTGCTTGGTGGTGACTGGTGTCTAAATGTCTAATGTTTGAGCTGTTGGCTTTAAGTTGGACGCATAGCTCGCATGTCACAGGTGGTTCAGGCTCCCAAGCCCCATGGGATGGGTTTAGAAACAGATTACAGCGGCAGAACATCCACACACTTGCATCATCCGTTCGTCGTCACTACACCTTATCTTAGATCGACCGCCGGCCGTTGCAACGAAGACCCGGAGTCCGTCAAACTCACCAGTTAGCGCCACTTTTCAGCATCCATCTCGCCAGTCGTCGTCACCCACCGCGGCCGTCGTTGTCTGAGCTGGACAAAACACAAGATTGTTTCGGTGTGTCCTGCTTCTTGAGACTTCCAATCCCAGAGATGAGAATGGAATATTTTCCGACCTGACACTTTAATTATCAAAATACTGAGGAGTTCAATTTGTTTAAACACTACGTAAACATTTATTTTGTATCCTCAGTCTTGAACTGAACTGCCTAAAACACTGCCCTGTGACCCCCTCGCGTCTTATAAACTCTAACGAACTAGGTACCCCACATGTTGCCACGAGAACATCAGACATTATAGAAAAAAAAAGCTTGGCATAGTATAAGAAGAGTTTATATTTAAGGCATGCAGGAGGCAACAACAATTCATAGAGGACATTAGATGTTATAGAAAAAACTTTACGTAGAGATGTTATAGAAAAATCAAACTTTGCTGCAATTCATGTGGACGACCTAGGGAGATTGGAGGTGGAGGATGCATGAGAAATAATTGATGTGTTTTTTTATAAACCGCTAATAATGTGTTTTTTTTAGATACATGTCAGGAGAAGGCTGCCGCAAATAGTGGAGGGGAGCATGCATGGCTAGAAGAAGTGGAAGATAACATGGCTTAAGAAGATGTTAAAGAAATAAGTTAGTGGAAAATAGTAGAGGAGAGCATGCATGGTCAAAAGGAAGTGGATGATGATGTAGCTTAAGGATATGCTAGAGAAATAAGTTAGTGGGATTTATCTTTATAGGATGACATAGCACAAGGATGAGCTAAAAAAATAGATTAGTGGATCTTAGCTTTATATGAGTTTATATGAGCATGACAGAACACAATTTTTTTTTTTGAGAAAGCCAGTTGTAGCTATTGAATGGGCCTTATCTTGTTAATGGGCTGAATCGTGCATAGTAGTCTTATATGGTGGCTAAACCACAATTTTGCTAATGGGCCGTACTAACTTGTTTCTTACTCAGTTTACGAGTCATGGGCAGAAAACAAAAGGAATATCCACTAAAAAAAGGAATATTTCTGAAAAAAAAAACGAAAAGGAATGAATCAATCTTCCTTGATGCAATCTTGGGCCATCATGCTAAGTGGACGCTATCGGTTCATCACACATCAATGGACAATCTCATACCCTCAAAAAAAAAACACATATTAATGGACAATCCAAGCAGACCTGGCATGCTCTGCTCATGTTGCGCTGCGAGAAATTTCTACGAGTCCAGAAACAATAAGATCATACATTCAAAATTCAAACAAAGACATGGCATTTCCTGCTATTTATTTATGAAAAAAGTCTAAATACTAGCATCGGTGAACATAATCCCGCCAACTACAAAACCATACGTTTATTTCTCTAAAGCTTAATCCTCAGTCTAAATGACCCCTTGGCGGTATGGGACGGTCTGTCAAGCCTCCACGTCCACCCATTTGACTGGTCCACCCACATCGTCTTAACCCACTCCATCTCGCCACCGTCGCGTGACTCCACTGGGTACTCCCGCCACTTGCGCTCGCCCATCGGCGTGCGACCCTGGCCGTCGAGGAGCTCCGGGTCGACGCCCAAGCTCCAGCCGGTGGCGCAGGTCCGCCCTGGCAGCGTGCGCAAGCACTCCTCGGATCCCAGCCCCACGACGAAGTGCGCTCCATGAACAGAGATGCCGCGGCAAAGTCCCTGCGCGCCGTACTTGCTCGCCGCCTTGCCGCAGGCTGTGAAGCTCCATGAACTGAGACACCATGACGGAGTTGTCTCCTGCCCCATCCGCACAGCCGGTGGGGTGTACTCCCTGTGCGTGGCTCTCGGGGTGCCGATGACGATGACGGATCGGAGGACCCGGACACGAGGCCACATGGGAGGAAGATGACCCGGCCCTACACGCGCTGGGAGACCACGAAGGGGCACTTTGGCGGCGGCGTCGTGGGAAGAGGCGACGTCCAGCAGCGCCCAGGGGTCCCCCATGAAGGACGCGGCATCCTCCAAGCCATTCGGGACATGAGGCCGAGCGCCCCCGCCAGAATGGCGGACCACGCCGCAGCAAGCGCGGAGCAGATCACCAGGCACGACGTCGCAGACTCGGCCCTCCACATGGACGGCAGCTCGGACGGTCTCGAGTTCTACTTCACGTCGCGCTCCCACGCCGTGCGCCTCATCGAGTTCGTCTCGTCCGTCGTGCCCGCCTGTGTCGTCGGCACCTTGACGAAGGAGGCGTCGCACGCCCTCCTCTTCGTCCCGGTCATCGCATGACGGACCTGTGGCGCCCGCCGCCCGTTCGTCCTCCACTTCCTCCCTATCCTCGCGTTCGCCGCGCGTGGATGTCCTCCCTATCTGCACGGGCCCGGCGCCAGATGCCTCGGCGGCGACGAAGTTCATGAGGGTGTCCTCGCAGTTGCGCTCCCAGTCCACCATGCTGCGCGCTGCTAGCTTCGGCGAGCACGAGTACGCGCTCAGGAGTTCGGCGCCAAGGAGCATAAGCTCGATTAGAACCATGGAGTACGGACACGGCTGCGCTGCAGTATACGCCCACCTCCTGCGGGCCAGGTCCAGGTGGTGCGACCACAGGAAGAAGCTGACCAGGGGACCCGGGAGGAAGCATGCGTACCCGGAGCTAGGTCCAGGTGGTCCGACAACGAGCTCCGACCGCGTGGTGAAGCTGAGCTGACGAAGCGGCGAGGGCGGGGGCGAGACGACGGGGTGGCATGGACGGGCACGCCGTCGTCGCTGCTCCGATCGCTGACTCGCGTGGGCAAGCCATGGACGCTCCCCCCACCCCCGTCCTCTCACTCGCTGCTGCGGCCGCCGTCACGCGGAGGACCCGCGACGCTCGTCGCCTACCTTCCTCTTGGTTCACGCATTAAGGCCATCGGGGCTGTGGCTTGCCACGCTGGGACGCCAGGCAGTCAAACCCGGCCTCTAAAACCGCCCAGGGAGTCGTTTAGACCGAGGACCAAACTTTAGAGGGTCAAACAGACGGTTTTGTAGTTGGTGAGATTATGTTCACCGATGCTGATATTTCAGGGGGTATTTAGACTTTCTACTTTATTTATATACACACGCGCGCACAAAGATATGACTGCCTGTACGAGATATATAACAGAAATTGCCCGTTCCAAACATCGACTCGCGTTTACCACAAGATGCAATCGCTGAATGCGACAAAGGTTCGACGATCGGAAGGAGTGGCGTGCAAAAGTGGGCCTCCATCGGATTAGTGGAGCTTTTTACTCTATGATGATGATAAAGTCAGCTCCCTCCCCGGCCCGGCCTTTATCGGAAAAGCAGGCGAACGAAAGTCCTTTTCCGGGAGCGTGCGGGCATGGACCAAGCCACCAGACCGCTATGGCACTATCCTCGCCACGTCCCGTGTCTTTGTCCTGCTCTGATTATCAGTATCAAGTATCAAGTACCAACACAATCCTCTCGATCGACTCTCGCCTATACTAATCTCTATTTAATAGTACAAATGTTAACCGTAGATGTGTTTGCATGCGACGACGTCAACTGTCGACACGACATCTGAATACAAGTAGTAGTGGCAACGAGATGGATGAATTGGGTCACGCGAAAAGCACCACGTGACTATAAGCGATCGCAGGTGTTTATAATATTTATATTTATAAATTTTAAAAAATTTTAAAACTTTACATAGCAATAGTACCAAACTAGATGGTCATTGTCCTAAAATTTAAGATTTAAACAAATTTTATAAAAGTTTATAAAAAACGAATTTCTCTTATTCTAAATTTTATCCTCTAATAAATAAAATTTATTTTTTATATAAATTTTTATAAAAATTATTTAAATCTATAATTTTAGAACAATGTACTCTCATTCTCTTTGGGTCACGACGCAAAAGCAGCAGCGGCGCCTGCTGAGTGCTGAGAGTTGAAGACGCGACGACAAACGTACGCGCCGTGGACCACGCACGCACGCACGCATGCATGCATGCGTCGTACGCGTTGAAGTCGGCAAAGACACGGACGTACTCGTCCAGAAACATGCAATTCTTTTTTATGATTAATCAATATTTTTAAGCTATCGATAATTATATATTAAAATATATAAATATTTATATTAAATAACTAATATTATCGTAAAGATTTTTAGGTTTGATTTTTTTAATAAATTTATTTTAAAAAAATAAATATTAATATTTTTATTATAAACTTAGTTAAAGTTGATACAGTTTGATAACGCGCTTTTCACAGTCTGCGACGGAGGGAGTACTTATGCGTGCACGTTGGAACGGCAGTGAACATCCATCCACCCCACCCGGCACAACCAAACTGACACGACTGCACATGGGTGTGCGAGCGACCGCTGCTACTGCCATGACTGTGCGCTAGCTGCCAGCGCCCAGCTGAGATCAATCAGACAGGGCCTCAACTCTCTCGGACTTGTTCAGTTCACTTTAGAATTTTTTACTTTTTTTTATTATAATAATATTTAGTTGTTTATATAGAGCATTAAATGTAAGTAAAAAAATAATTAATTATATAGTTTAGTTAAAAATTACGAGATGAATCTTTTAAACCTAGTTGATCCACGATCGAATAATATTTATCAAATAAAATAAAAATAATACTATTTATCAGGTTTATTTTTTTTCTAAATCTAAACAAGCCCAAATCTCAACGGTCTCCGGTTATCGTCTGACAGAATACGGAACCGCCGGCCGAACCGGCGAGGCTTTGTTGCAGGGTGGTGCTCGTGCTCCCGTGCGGCAGCGCCCTGCGCGAGAGAGATGCACGGGACGGGATGGGCAGATGCCCCCGTGCGCGGCGCGTAAAAGCGGGCGCGGCGCGGCCCCCTCGGCGGGGGGACGCCGTTTTTGAGGGGATCCCACCAGGCTTTTTCGACGGGGAGAAAAAAAAGGTCAGCGACGACACCGGGCCTGCCTGGAGGCCTTTTCGCCTGCGCCGCATGGCCTTTCCGTGTGGTGGGGTGCCGGTGCCGCGGCCGACGTACGGCCGGACTCTGCTCGCCCGCCCGCCCTAGCTCGCCGCGCCGTCCCACCCATGCATCCATCCATCATCGCCTTCGGCCTTCCCGCCCTTTCCCCGGGCCGACGAACAGCGTGTCAAACCATCATCAGCCTGCACGCCTGCTTCCATCGATCCGGCAGGCCGGGGAGCTAGCGGCCGGCGGGGGCGGGCGGCCTGCGCTGCTGCAGGCACCGTGTCCGTGTCCGCGGACTGCATGCGGAGGCAAAGGGCACTCGATGGATCGCTGGATCGAGTAGCAGCAAGCAGCGTCGATCAATTCGTGCGTCGCAGACTCGTCGTACTCCAAAAACACTCCTGCTGTTCCATACGGTGGCGTACAGGATCTGCGCGTAGCTTTTCGTAACCTATGATTATTTCCCTGAGACCCTGACCCTGTTCGATCTGGCCACACTGTGAATGATCTTGCTGCAGCGTTGTGGAACGGCATCGAGTATGTGCCGCGAATTTGCCTTGGCCTCGAGCGACCGTGGCGTTATTGGTATGATGCGTGCTGCACTGCTGTTGGAATGCTCAATGCGTGCTCAGCTCCAACCTGTATTGCCGTGAAGAATGTATACTCGAGGATGAACCATCATCGGGTTTTTCTCATTCTTTGAAAAAAAAAAAGGTAAGGGATGGACAAATGGCGCTACCGCAACATGAAGCCAACACGCTACGTGTATTCCTATATCCCACCACAGAAACATATTATTGGATTCGGTCGCGCCTGGACTACAAAAATGAAGGTGCGTGTGGAATGCGCAGCATTATTAGACAACTCGCTAATGAGATGAGATAAACATGACAACAGGAAAAGGATATCTACCTATTGATCGGTTAAGACTTGTTACTCATTTGTTTATGTTGTCATATATAAAAATGCAGAATCCTTGTTGTCAACATAAGCCATGGACGTGATGTCATGTTCTAGAAAAAAAAAAGACTTAAGCCACGATCATTATTTTAGCCTTTCATAACCAGAGACGAAAATTAGCATCGTTCCTAATACTACGTAAACAGATATACGTGCACCTGGTTTCACGACTAATTAAATAAAAAGCTTAGTAGGTCAAACCAAATATACTAATCATCCATACCATACGCATACTCGTGCTCTTACTTTGACGTCGACCCATTCGGCCGCCCGGACGATAACCAAAGATTAGACCCCATCCAACAAGAGCCCTGTCAAAATAAAGCTACCTGATCGATGCAAATTTTTAGCGGTGTTTTGTAAACTTACTTCAAAGAATCCTCCTCCCCTACCCCCTGCCTGACACAAAGCTCTTGCCATTTTCTGGGCTGACACCAGAAAGCAACAGCACTACAACAATCATGTTTAGAAACTATGTACTTTATATCTCGTATTATTTGGTTGGACTTGTATGTTAGATTATTTGAAATGATGGATTATCCGAATTATCTAAAAAATATTATTTTAGATTATCTTGTTCGTTGTTGCGATTGTTATTATATGCATCACACGTGAATGTGTTCCTAGCTTGAACGAGTATTCGGAATTTTATTTTATAATTTACATTCACACATTCTCATTTTCCCAATACTGGACCGTACATGCATCGGATCAATTTCAAAGCAAACAGCCGAACAAGATATGTCATTGAAAGCAGGGGTAAAGTGGGCAAACACAATTACAAAGCACGACTCTGGAGCTCAGAATATCATTTTAGCAAAACACCTTTAAAAGACAGCTTCAACTCTACTCAGAGCCAGCTCTGGCTAGATTTCTAGAGTTGAGCTGTTCTGTCTGGAGTTGCCAAACACGCACGTACACACAGCCATCGTCACAGCCATCGTGTGGCATGGCATGGCGCCGGGTGATGGCCGAAAGGTTAGAGAACAAATGGCCGGCCATTTTGGCGCCGGGGGTGTGATTATGGAGTGATAACCCGAGGACTCCCCGGGCGTGCTCGTGCGCGGGCGCGCGGCTCATGGGAATCTCGGGCGCGAGATTGTCTTCACGTGCCGGATCGCGTTCGGTCCACGCCCGCCCATCGTGCGCCGCATGGGCACCGGATCCGTATCGCTCGGTGACTGTTCCTATTAAAAAAAGAGTAAGCCACTATTTCCATACTCTCTTCATTCTTTTTCTAAATTTGTATATGTTTTTTTTTCTCAGCTTATATCCATCTTGATCCGTCCTGTGTTAATGACCGGACCCGTCTATTATTATTTATTAGCCCCACGATCACGACGGGTCAACGTGGTTGGTACCCCTACGTACAATTTGAACCGTGCAGATCCCCTGATTGAGTGACTGCGACGCTCACCTGCGTCCACGCGTACTTTGATGCGAGATTTTGATGCGCACGAACTCGCCATTGGTTTTGCTCGCTAGTTGCTCGCGGTAAAGGACCAACCCGACCTGGTTTTTTGTGCTCAGAGGTCATCAGAGCTACTGAACGGTGCGGTAGTACAATGGCTACCCGGCCTGCTCGCTTCTTGTTCTTGAGTTCTTGGCTTCTTTCTCCCTTGCCTGTGCACGGGAGAACAATTTTGATGCCATCAGACCAGAACACCGGAATGGACACTACGCCATTACGGTTTCCATGCGTGCACGTACAATACTTAATTAATGACTGGCTAACTCGAACCCAGTTTCTGGTACAACTACTAGCACAGTGGATGTACAACGATGTAGAGCTAACAGTCCATGGATTTTGATGCACCACCGTGTATATACAACCATACAGCTGGTACTCCCATATATGTTGGGCAGTACACGGTTGGCAGATGGAGGGATGCCTATCGGAGATCTGAGAATAAATGTTGGCCGAAAATGATGGCACGAGGCATGCTGCTTCTGCCTGCATATTATGCTTTGAAATCGATTTTTAGGTCAGAGCTGATAGGAACAACCATGACAACTTTGAAATCGATATGGTCAACGCTGATGTATAAGAAGAGTGATCATAATTCGTTGAACTACTATATATTTTTTACTTTGAAACCATATCTCTTGTGTAACCTTCTAGATGGAACTTGTATTTTGAGTTTTCAATTGCTGGTGGATTATATTAGAGACACTGCTAGGTCATGCCGTGACCAAATATTAGTGCTTCCATTCAAGTATAAAATGTAATGTAAACCATTTTTTTTGTTATGTATCATTCACACTTTGACTATTACTTTATCACAAATGTATCACTTTAGCATAATCGTCAATATTTGGACATGTTAGAGTCGTTGCATAAATATTAACAAAAGCGCTGAGCGAAGATAGAAAAAAATCAAAAATGGTCTTTCGATAGAAAACCTTGATGATGGAACATTTCGTTGAACCACACGAGTCTACCGAGCTATTGTATGGTAAAAGAAGTAGAGAAGAGGAACATAACCGCTGATAACGGGACAGATTAACTACCGTCTAAACAAAATAATCAATACCACAACACGTGTCCTTGATCAGAATCGTGCCGCAACACATGACAAAAGCACCAAAAACTAATGACCTCGATTTAGAGGCTTCGGTTGCTTGGCCTTGGCAAACCTTGTGGAAGGGATGGACCAGTTGGCAGTTGCCAATTCGTTGCACTGATGAGTTACGACCGGAACAAGTAGGCTTGCCACCAACCGGTGACCAAACCATTTTCCTTCCCCTCCCGCGTAAAACCAAAAAACCAGCACCATTTCTCGTCCCAATTTTTTTTTCTCTGGGCTCGTACTAGTCAAAACCCCCTCCTCCGCCGCTCCCTCCTCCACTTATTACTCTGCTGCTGCGCCTGTCTCTCTCGCAGCACAGAGGTCAAACCAAAAGCGCAGCCCCGCCGCAACCCAGCCCAACCCACCGCCGCCATCCACCACCGCTCTGCCTGCAATGGCGGCTCCGCTTCCCCTTCAAAACCGGCTTTCCCCTCTCCTCCTCCTCCTCCCCATCTCCCCCGCAATCTTCCTCTAGTACTGCCCTGCTGCTCTCATTCTTCCAGCAATCGAAGCTTCGAGTTCGTTACTACACCTTACACGAATCTGCTGCTGCGAGAGTGCCGGAGAGCGAGCGAGCAATGGAGGGGGCGTGGAGGAAGGCCAAACGGGCGCTGGGCGCCGGCCTCTGCGTGCACCTCCCCGCCGTCGCCGGCGACGACGACCGCGAGGACGACGGTTGCGCCAGCGAGCGCCGCGCCTCGGATGCGCTCTCCTCCCTCGACTCTGCAGCGGCGGCGGCGGCGGCGCACGCGTCGGCGCCCAACACGCCGGCGGGCGCGACGGAGGCCGCCGCCGCGCTGCGGAGGTCCAAGTCCGGAGGCAAGTCCTCCAAGGTGAGGCTCCCCCCATTTCCGCCCTTCCCCGCGCCAGTCTATCCCGTCATTCCCGAGTTAGTAAGATTTGCGCTTGCTTCGCCGGCAACTTGGCGCGCGAGTGGGGAGCCTAGATTTGGAATGTCGGAGGCGTGAGAGGCCGGCTTCCCGACCGCCTGTGGTGTTTTTTTGGTTGGAGCTGGGTACGGATTGGAGCAATGTGGCTTCGCCTCATCATCGCCTGCCTGTGAACGATTTGTCTCCAGATGCGGTGCGCTCTTGGTCGGCAAAGTTTGGATGATTTGATGGGCGGCCTGGTTTGGATGCTCGTGCTCGGCGCTCAGCATTCTTGTATGCATCTGGTTTTTTAATGCCGGGTGTTTGTCTTAAGCTGCGCCTGCTAGTCGGGATGATTCCTCTTTGTCATTTGTTGCTTTGTCCTTGAGTCGAAATGTTCCTGCGGATTTGCTTGCAGGAGCATCTAATCTGTTCATGACAATAGCCCGGTTTAACCTTTTCCCAAACATTTCCACAAGAACATTTCCAAAATAGATGCGCCTTTACAAGATGGATGATGTCACTTTCTATTGTGAATATTCCGATCCATGCTATTTTCTCTTGTAACCTTGTGCTCTCTTCTGATGCACAGAATCTCCTGTTTCTTTCTCTTCTCAGATATCAGTTCCAGAGAGTTTTTGCGAACTCAGAGTCAGTTTGCTAGTTTTGCCTAGATATCCTTCCGAGGCCCTTTGAGACGGGTCAATGCCTCTTGCTTTCTTGTCCCGTGTGATATGCATAGCTTAACGTAAGCTTCTTTTCTTCTACTGCCTCAACTTGCTCCTCCCCGAAAGGGAAAGTTAGCTCCTTTGCTGACAGCAACCTGCCAACTTCCCATTGTGTTCACGTGTATCATCTTCATCCCTTCACTAATCTCTATTTTTTTTTACAGTTTTAATTTCTTGCTTTGGTTGCTGTCCATTAACTGTAATACCAATTACTAACATTTTGCATTCATCTGTTTTTCTTATTTAAAAAATCACGTACCTGTATATGGTTGTCATGGCAAGTGCGTGAGTTCTTTAATAGGAATCTGAAATTTTCGTGATATGATGGTCGTGTGGTTTTTTTTTGAGCAATTGATGATCGTGTGGTTGAGTCGAGGCATAGGTGCCTTCATTGATAATGTCATGCCTTTTTGTTTATAATGGGGTGTGTCAGACTTTGTTATAATTGTGTCTGTAAGTGATCCTATTTGACCAGCAACCTCACAAGTAGTGGTTTTTTTTCCCATAGGGTTGACATTTATGCACTCGACAGTTCAAAATTTGCTTGTCCTGGTCAAAGGCAAAGGCTACAATGCTAGTGCTAGAAAATAAACATTACATTATTTATTTCCTTATGTTGAGGCCTGCATAATAGTCTCTCAAATGACTAGTAGACATTTTAGAAAACCAACATGGGATACATAGTTGGGTCAAATTTAGGATGCAAGTTTGACATTTTTTTGTCTGTTTGTCTGGACAAGCTTTGATTTTTCTGCAAAGTGCCGCAAACTATGACCAATATCAATAATTTGCTGCATGCATGTTTGTGTGTTTTCTTATACACCAATGGGTAGCAAATTCGTACCTTGTGTCAATGTGAAAAGTCAATAGAAAGTGCTGAGTTTAGTTGTTCTGTGATGGTGGTTTGTTTGATCTTTTGCTTACTCGAACTCCTTTAATAAATGCTATTCTTGTGGGTTTTCTTATACAGGCGGTGGTAGGAACTATTCAATACAAATATTTTATTATGATTTGAATCTATAAAATTAAGTATGTGTAACGTTAGTTATGATCTCTTTGTTTGTTCCATCCTTCTTTCTAAGGATAAGGTAAATAGAAAAACTAACACTTTTATTGTTTTGTCAACAGAGAATGTGTGCAATTTGTTTTGATTCCATGAAGCCAGGTCATGGACAAGCCCTATTCACTGCTGAATGTTCTCATATGTTTCACTTCCACTGCATCTCCTCCAGTGTGAAACATGGAAACCATGTATGCCCAGTTTGTCGGGCAAAATGGAAAGAGATCCCCTTCAATCGCTCATTATCTTCTATTGTTCCTCGTGGAAGAGGTGGACTGAATGTAAACCAAGCTCGATTACCCCAGCAAGATGCCTACATGGCTCTTCTCCGCCAGGTTCCAAACCGTCAGCGAGAAGGTCCAGTCTTGGTTACTTCTGAGGCAGCAGACTTCAATGATGATGAACCTTTGCAGAAGATGGAGGCTGCTAGTATTGGATCTAGTAGAACTGTTGAACTTAAGACGTATTCAGAGTTTTCAGCCATTCAACAGTCATCTCAAGATGACTTTGCTGTTCTGATCCATCTGAAAGCCCCATATGCTAACCCAGAACAGGTCACAGGCAGATCAGTCAATGCAGCCTCAGTTGGTTATCCTACATCCCGTGCCCCTGTTGATCTTGTTACCGTGCTTGATGTTAGTGGAAGTATGGCAGGCACTAAACTGGCACTCTTGAAGCGAGCCATGGGTTTTGTTATACAGCACCTTGGTCCATCAGATCGCCTTTCAGTCATTGCTTTCTCGTCTACTGCCAGAAGGTTGTTTCATCTCCGACGGATGTCACACTCTGGCAGACAGCAGGCCCTGCAGGCTGTCAACTCACTTGGTGCTAGTGGTGGCACAAACATTGCTGATGCGCTGAAGAAAGCTGCTAAGGTTATTGAGGATCGAAACCATCAAAATCCAGTATGCAGCATCATTCTCTTGTCTGATGGCCAGGATACATACAATATTCCCTCGAATATTAGGGGTGCCCGGCCAGATTATAGTTCACTAGTTCCATCCTCCATTCTAAATCACACATTTCGCTCAGTGCCAGTGCATGGTTTTGGTTTTGGAGTAGACCATGATTCAGATGCTTTGCATTCGATTGCTGAGGCCTCTGGTGGTACATTCTCCTTTATTGAGGATGAAGGTGTGGTTCAGGATGCATTTGCTCAGTGTATAGGTGGCCTTCTCAGCGTTGTTGTTCAAAATATGCAAGTAAATGTGGAGTGTGTGCATCCTGGTGTTCAGATTCGCTGCATCAAATCTGGTAGTTACCTGAGTAAGGTGGCTGCACATGGCCGAAATGGTTCAATTGATGTTGGTCACCTCTATGCCGATGAGGAAAGGGACTTTCTACTGTCGGTGAGCTTACCACATTGTCGTGAACAGACCACAGTTTTGAAAGTTGCTTGTGCCTACAGAGATTCATTGACCAATGAAGAGATCAAAATTCAAGGTGATGAGGTAACAATCTTGAGGCCTAAATTTCCCATATCTGAGCCAGTTTGCATGGAGGTTGACCGTGAGAGGAACCGTGTCCGTGCAGCTGATGCCATCGAGGCTGCAAGGGCTGCTGCTGAGAGAGGTGCTCTTTCTGATGCTGTGTCAATTCTTGAGGATTGCCGGAGGATACTTTCAGAGTCGTTTTCAAGCCGGAGTGGCGACCGCCTGTGCATGGCCCTTGATGCAGAGCTGAGGGAAATGCAAGAGAGGATGGCTAACCGTCAACGCTATGAGGCTTCAGGGCGGGCATATCTGCTGTCTGGCCTTAGCTCGCATTCTTGGCAGAGGGCCACTGCACGAGGTGACTCCACTGACAGTGATACACTTGTTTACTCCTACCAGACACCATCCATGGTTCACATGCTACAGCGCTCACAGAACCACTGCCCTTCTCCTCAGGGCCCATCACAGGTTCAACAACCTAGGATCTTGGTGAAACCCCAGCCAAGGTAGAAGGTAATGGAATTCAGCATTATCTTGTGAATCAAGGGCACAGTTGTTGGTGAAGAAATTCAATTCGTATGGCTGCTTAGTAGGTAGTTCTCTAGCACCTTTGTTTTGCTTCTCTTGTTCAAGTCATGGTGGTGGTATACCAGAGGCGGTGAGGTGGGCTTAGAGGTAAATATAATCTGGGGGTATACTGGGGGACGGTAAGGGTGGGGCTTTGGTGGTAAATACATTGTGGGGGGTATACTCCTGTGGTGTTAAGAAATAAGTAGACTACTAGTAGAGGGGCTGGAGAAAATTGTGTAATAGCTTCAACAGGTTGGAGCTAGTTGGTTTAGTGGAGGTCAGTTCATTGTCAATGTCTGTTTTTGCATTGTCTTTGGTGATGTAGATAAGAGGGATTGATCTCGGGGCTGTATATCATGGAATCTCTTGCATTTTGATGTTTTGGTGGGTGTCATTGCTATTCCATGGATTCAAACATTTAATTTTATTAGCTGGTGTCCAGCAGCACATGCCAGTTGTTTCAACTTGCAACTTGTGTTCACTTATTATTCGTGCTTGTTGCATTGGTTGAAGTTGGACTCGGGTTTGATCAGGTTCTGCCGTGGATATGATTCTGCACGTCGACTGAATCAATGACTTTTTGCGATGACATGTATTCTGATTCATGTCAATTGATTCAGCAGTTCCGTATATAATCCAAAACCATTGGCCCAAATGTTGATAAAAAGCAGAAGTAGACAAGGTTAACATGAATGAAATCTAATAAATTGAGAAACTTTTAATATAAAAAGTAGCACCAATTGTAAACTGTATCTATGCATCATCTACCACTGTTAAACCTGGCGTCTAGAGACTACAATGTTTCCGCCCTGTATATAATGTAAACAAAGAAGATAATTTGATAGTGCTAATGTAACTTCTACTCCGACGACTCCTGCGGCGTCCTGAGCTGCTTCCTCACCTGCTGCCGTCCCCTGGGCCTGGCCGGGTCGTCAGGCAAGGTAGGGGCATCAAACCTCACCGTGCACGGCGGCGAAGCCTCGCCACTGCCCAGGCGCGCCTTGCACTCGATCACCATCTGGTTCTGGTTGCAGTACGGGTACCTCGCGGGAGCCATCAGCTTCACGTCCACGACCGCCTCCCCGCGTCGGAGCTCGTCGGTGAGCGCGTCACACGCGAACCGCGGCACGGGCACCGCGGTGCCCCACGCCATGACGGATCCCACCTCGGTGGCGTTCTCGTTCTGGCCGCAGAGCCCCGGGACGGGGCCGCTGGCCAGGCGCACGCGGCGGTAGGACACGACCGCCGTGGTGCCGCGCGGGACGCACGCGGTGCTCCACCTGCGCGGCTCCTTGATGCGGACGGTCAGGTCGAACGTCGGGTCCAGCAGCGTACTGGGCGTGCCCGCGGCGGCGGCGCCGGCGGCGTCGAGGCCCGAGAAGCCGGCCACGGCGACGCTGTACTCCGGGTACTTGCCGTTGTCGAAGGACTACTGGTAGGGGTAGTAGAGAAGGGACACCGCGAACAGGAGCGCGGCCAGCGCGCCCAGGAGGCACGGGAGGATGTCCCAGCAGAGTTGCCTCGCGTTGCTGCAGCCGCCGCCGCCGTTACCGCCGCCGTCGATGAGCGGCTCGGTTCCCGGCGCATGTGCTCCCATGGCGACGCGATGCCCTTGTTGATCGCTTTCTTGTCTCTCGTCGGGTGATCTCGTTGCGTGCAGGTGTAGGGGTTGCCGGGTTGGAACCGGAAGGCGTTGGCTTGGGACTTGGCCCTGTCTGTCGTGATTCGTGGGCTATTTGTATACGGGAGATATGAAGGCTCCACGAGTTCGGCAATGACACGGCCACGTGGACGGGATGATCGAGACGATCCTGTACGTACAAGGCCTGCTATGCTGTGCCCGTGTACGTTTGTCAACTACAGAAAAACTTTGTCTCCTGCTCGGATTATTTGTCCCTGACATACCCGGGTACCGACGTACTACGTAACAGCATGAGTCATTGCGTGGTGCTCCAATTGCGTCGGCGTCGAGGAGCGGCTCCGTTCCTGGTCTTGGGTCGTGCCCTCCATGGCGAGGCGAGGAGAGATAATGCCATGAAGAATCTTGTTTAAGACTGAAGTTATTTCCGAACGTGATCTGAACCACATTGTACAGGCCTGCAAATCTGGAAATCATGACAGAGTAATAAAGAGAGACAAGAAGAACGATATATTCGTATTTGGATCACCAGCCATTCCGTGAATCTATCGATCAAGAGAATGTCTCTACGAGTATATCTATTCTATCTTTATATGACGGGCCTAAAAAGAAGAAGTGTTTTTATGGCCGGTGAGATTATCGTGCCTAGTACGTCGCCACATATCGGCTGCGCTCAATATGCGGGATTTCCATTGGATTAGATCTTTCGCGCCGGCAAATGTGCAATGCTGTTGTGCCTGTGCACTCCACGGACGTTATATAAGCCCACACGCGGCCTGCAGGCTCCCTCATCCCCTTCGAATCGATCACAGAAGCCATAGATCGAAAGTCTCAAATCGTCTACTGCATGGGCGCGTCTCAAGTCAAAAAGCCTAGACAAAAACAAAGTTACCCATGGGCGCGTCCAGCGAATCCTGCACCGCCAGCAAGAGCGGCAAAGTCTGCATCGGCGTCTGCATCGCCATCCCGGCGGCTCTTCTCGTGGGGCTATTCGCCGACCTGATCGACTCCGGCAACGCGCCGATCTACTCCGCCGCGATCACCGCCGTCTCGGGCCTCGACCCGGAGACGGACCTGCTGCGGCAGCAGAGCACGCGGAGCCCGGTGTTCAACCTCACCGTCGGCGTCGCCTCGCACGCCTGGTGGGAGGGGGCGCGCATCGCGCCCGGCACGTCCGTCAAGGTGTCCTACTCGCACCTCCGCCTCCCCATGGCCACCGGCCACGTGCCGGACGCGCAAGTGGCGCCCGGGAAGTCGAGGGTCCTGCCGTCCGTCGTGGCGAGCGGGCGCGACGTGGCCGTGCCGGGGTTCCGCATGGACAGCCTCGCCGAGGAGATGAGGACCGGGCAGGCCATGTTCGAGGTCGAGCTCATGGAGAGCAAAGACGACGGATGGCGGCAGAGGGCCAACGGCTGGGGGAGGGTCGGGGACAACATTAAAATGTACTTGTCATATTGAGGAGGAACTCAGTTTCATTTTCTTCTTTCTTTTTTTCAATGTCATTTAAGGAGGAACTCAGTTTCATTTTCAATGAGCGCCCAGATATGAACTACCTCTGTCCTCTCACGTATAATGAGTGTTGCTTACTAGTGTGCTTTCAAAGGTTTGTTGCTCAGGGTTTTATTAAGAAGGCATTTTGTATTTTCGTGCATACATAATATATGTAGTTTTGATTGATTGTCGTACAAGAACATATACATGCCGCTTTGCTAGCAGATTTTTTCGGAAGTAAAATAGGGTTAGATTGCGAAAAAATTTTAATATGATGAATAGTAACTCTTTTGTCTTATTTGATAAATATTGTCTAATCATGGACCAACTAAACTTAAAAGATTTATCTCGTGATTTCAAACTAAATTATGTAATTAGTTATTTTTTTACCTATATTTAATGCTCTATGCATGAGTCTAAAAATTGATGTGATGGAGAGATAGTAAAAAAATTTGGCAATCTAAACAAGGCCTAGATACTACTTGATATGCTGAACAACTACTTCCTACTTACATGGGAGGCAAATGGTTTTCACATATTTTCATAACAAATTCAATAAAAAGGATATTTTATAAGAGGAACTCCAAGATCTTATATTTTTCATACCGATACAATTCATCCAACAAACTCTTCAACTAGATCTTCAAGCATTGTCAACTTCTATTACTAATCAGTCCTCGCTAGTCAAAGATGAAGGTCGGAGTCAAAGATGAAGGTTGGAAGACTCTCAAAGGTCGGAGTCAAAGAAATTTGCACAAGACATATAAAGAAAGGGACTGTTTTGGGAGGGCTTCCAAGGGCTTAACGAAGATGTTGTGTGTTATTTTTTTTTTTTCAGACAATGCTTTTCAAAACAGCTTCACCTATGAAGCTATTTTTCTCCTCTTCTCACAAAACAATAGAACATGAGGAAACTGAAAATATTAGCTTTTTTGGACTTTATCCCTCATTTCTTTCTCATATGCATGCATAAAGCTATTGGTAAACATTTTCAAAACAGTTCAGCTTCATCTAGAGCTATTTTCTAAAAAACAGCTTCACTAGTAAAACTAAGCCCTTTTAAACACGGTTATTTTTGTTGTAGAGTGAAAATATATATTTAGTTAGCTCCACAATCTCCACAATTGAGGATTTAGAAAGTGAGTTTAACAAATCTATTGGAGATGCTCCGAAGAAAAAGTTGGAGATGCTCTCCATAATTTATTTACTATTCACGACTTCAAACACCCTTAGTTAATTGTAATCCATATTTGCATTAAGTATTCAATGTTAAGTCATAATTTGTGGATCAACATAACGGAATGCGATATGTCAAATTATAGAGTCCACGCTCTGGATATTCGGAGGTGAACTCCATGGAGTAAATCTTCATCCACTAGTAGCAAATCATGAAGCCGCCAGCACCCGTCCCTCCCACGCCGAACACGCACGATGACTGCGATTCCGCCCCCGGGGCTTCCTACTCACGGTGGTGCCTCCGGCCAGCAACGGCAACGAGGATGTAAAACCCCAGACGACGTCCGTCTTCTCGTATTGATCTGGATCTTAGGCAGCCTCGGGGGTTGCGCCGTCCTCCTTGGATTAATGGGCGGTCTTGTATATGAGGCCTGGAGCGTCAGGGACGAGGCGAAGCAGCCGCGCTACCACGTCGCGGTCGACGGCGTCGCCGGCCTCGACCCGTCGGCGGTGCCGGTGCTGAGCCAGCGGCCGACGCTCGACCCGGAGTTCAACCTCAGGGTCGGCCTCGCCTCGCGGAGCTTCACCAGGGGCTGCTGCTTCCACGACGGGTCGGCGGTGCGGGTGTCCTACGGCGGCGTCAAGCTCGCCGGCGAGGCGCTGCCTACCCTCTGCGTGGGCCCACGGCGGTCCGCGGAGCGGGCATCCGTGGTCGCCTGGGGTAGCGGCGTGCGCGTGCCGCGGCTCGTGAGGGCCGCGCTCGCCCGGGACATGATGCGGCGCGGCCGAGTTCGACGCCGCGCTCACGGTCATGAAGCCCATGGAGGACGGGTGGCAATTGGTGACATGCAAGGTCCAGGTGGGCCAAGCCGCCGCCGCGTCGTCGTGGGCTTCCTGCGCCGTGTCTGTAGCGGATGCCCCGTCGCCGCTGACGCACAAGGATGTGGGTCTTGTGAGCTATGGCTTTTCTCCGGCGCCGGATAACGGCGGAGCGGATTGATCACAACTTTAAATTGGCTGGAAGAAATCGACCGTGGGGTCGCTCTGGCCGGCGTGTTTATGAGACACTGATGGAGAAATTTATTTGTTTGATTTGATGAACTTCTGCTCGTGTCCAACACCAAAGACACGCCATGAGTGATGAGACAAGGTTTGAGATTTGCTATAATCACGAAGTGTCCAAAAAAAAACTTGATAAACCAGCATGCAAGAACCAAAAAGCTCCGGAGTGCTTTCACAGTGGATTGTTTGGGATGGTTCAGCAATTCCACTATTTCCCTCTTGGGCAAAAATGAACGAATTTTAATTTCTTTTGGATACGAAATAATCGTATCCAATCTACTTTTATACTTCGATTGAGACCTTGCGCGGATTCAATACTAGCTAACACGTACGGAGAACATCATACTTACAAAACTTTTAGGCAGGGGACGGCTCTGCATCCCCATGAATCAGAGCTCAGAAAGCCCCATCGTCCTTTGCGAGGTTCCCACCGGCGGCCTCGTCCTCCTCCTCCTCCTCGCCGATGTACAAGTACGGGTTCTTCTCCTCCGGCTTGAAGTTATAGAAGACGAACAGGTAGAAGGCGAAGCTCGCGGCCTCGACTGCGACGTCGACAACCCACCGGTACCTGTAGTTGAGCACGGCGAGGAACACCGACACGATGATCCGGGTGAAGTAGAGGTAGCCGACGACGACGAGGTAGAAGCGCTTGAAGAGCATGAGCTTCTCGAGGTCGCGCGCCGCCTTGCCGTCGGTCCTGGCGGCCTCGCGCAGGCCCCGGATGGACCAGAAGATCGGGAACACGACGGCGCAGCAGCAGACGACATCGACAAGCAGGAACACCCGCGTCCACTCGATCCAGCCCCGCCGCGTCGGGCCCGTCTCGCCAATCACCACCAGCAACAGGTTCTCCATCACTTGCAGCGGGATCACGATCATGAGCACGCTCTTTCCGGGCTCCTGGAGGTATGGTTTGAGGAAGGACCAGCCGGTGCCGATGAGGACGATGACGGTGAAGAGCAGGACGCCCTTGAAGAAGCTGAAGACATAGAACGCCACGTCCCAGCCGTGCGACTCGCCGGTGCGCTCGATGAACCACGTGTCCTCGGCGGCGCACGCCGATTTGAGCGCCTTGAAGAGCAACAGCGCGCCCATCACGGCGTGGATCCGCCCCGCCGTGGCGTGCTGCCGGGCGCACGTCCACACCCACCCGGCCAGGAACGCCAGGTACACCGCTGCCACGCCCGCGTAGATGCCCGGCAGCGGCTGCAGTCCGACGGGGAGGTAGTCCCTGATCCACCCGTCGCCGGAGGCGGAGGCGTCACGGCGCACGTTGTACATATCGGTGCGCACGTCCATGGTGACCTCGACGCCGTCCTGGCAGTTGCTGAACACGACGGCGTACGCGTCGGGGTAGTCGATGGTCACGGTGGTGGTGACCCCGCCCGGCGGGACGTCGCTGAGCCGGAGCATCGGGAGCGCGCCGTCGCTCGTCAGCAAGCAGAACCCGCCGCCGCCTTCCGGATCGGCGGCGTAGTACTGTGTCAGGTTGTTGATCTCCGGGAACTGGGCGCCGGCGATGAGCACGAATCCCATGAGGCTGGAGTCGACGCTGGCGAGGCGTGACGACCCCGGACGGAGCTGCCACGTCGCGCGGCGTATGGAGACCGCGGCCCTGCCGCCGCTCGCGAAGCCGAACTCCTCGAAGAAGATGATGGGCCTGGCGTCGGACACGATGGGCGTGGTCTTGATGTCGGCGTCGGCAACCTGCACGAGGAGGGCGGCGGTGGCGACGCCGACAGCCACCGCGACGGCGACGGCGGTGGCGTCCATGGAGTTTGCCCGCGAATGTAGGTGCATATCGTCATGCAATGCTAGCTGTAGATCGATCGTCGTCCTGCATGCATCTCAGACTTCGTTGGAGAATAGGAACCATTGCGGCACTTGCATGGCGTTCGCTCGGGGAACAACGGCAATGGAGATTTGGAGATGGATAAGCGGCTCATCGATGAGCATGGCGCGTTTTACGGAGGGCCACGGAGGAAAGGCATACTTACCGTAGGCGAATGTCGTTCAAAAATTAATGAATGATGAAGTAGAAGAATGTTGTACCCTCCGGCCACAAAATGAAGAAGAGGCCAAATACATTACATGTAGGATAGTAAAGTTGACTATGAGTCTACGACTATATGATTTTGGACATTTTCGGATACAATAAAACATGAATAGTCTTTTTATTCCAACCTTCGTCTGAGCTACCAAATTGCTAAAAACAAATAGCAAAACAAATTTCAAACAAATAAAGCAAGGTAAGCACTTAGTAAATCAGAGGACATAGCAATTAAAATGCCAATTTAAAACAAAATAATGTAATATAAATATTTGCTAAAAATTAAAGGAAGACATATGCAAATGGGCAGACTGGCCGCTAGTTGACCAAGAACCGTATCCTGTTTGTATCTGATGCAAGATGTTGATACCATCTGCCATTTGGTAATTAGTGGAATTCTCTGATACTAAAAAAGGTCTGCCATTTAGGTAATAGATTATTATTAGATATAGATTATGTATGCACGAAAAATACAAAATTCCTTCTTGATAGCCAGCGGCACTGATTAAGATGCACGAGAGGTTCATATCTTGGCGCTTTACTTTTTACTTCTCCATATATCTCAAACAAAAAAGCAATCCTGAATTACATTGAAAAAAAGAAGATGAAACTGAGTTCCTCCTCATAAGCTAATGGTGTCCCCCGCCCTCCCCCCAGCCCTCGGCCACGTCCTGCCATCCGGATTCACAGCTCTCGATGAGCTTGACCTCAAACATGGCCTCCCCGCTCGTCATCTCCTCGGCGAGGCTGTCCATCAGGAACCCCGGCACGACCACATCCCACCCGCTGGCCACGACGGACGGCAGAACCCTCGATTCCCGAGGCCCCACGCGAGCCTCCGGCACGTGGCCGGTGGCCATGGGGAGACGGAGGTTCGAGTAGGACACCTTGACGGACGTGCCAGGGACGATGTGCGCGCCACCCCACCGGGCGTGCGAGGCGACGCCGACAGTGAGGTTGAACACCGGGCTGAGCGTGCCCTGCTGCCGCAGGCCCGTCTCCGGGTCAAGGCCCGCGACAGCGGTGATCGTGGTGGAGTACAATGGCGTCTTGACGGAGTCAGCCATGTAGGTGAATCCTATCGCGGCGCCAACCAACATGGCAGCGAGGCTGGAGTAGATGAAGAAGAGGTGGCAATTTTTAGAGGGGGCAGCCCCAACGATTGCATTCTCTCCCTCCTCCCAAGCGCCTCCCTGGGGGCGACTCGGGAGGCTCCACACTGTGCCGCCCAACTCCTCCCTCCTCCCGGCTCTCCTCCGGCCGCCGCCGCCGCCCTCTGGCGCGTGGCGGCCCGTGAACGGCCCCCAAAAAACCGGCGCCGGTCGTTTTCCCCTTCCCACCCCCTAGCTTCCCTCCCCCCTCCACCACCCCCTTCCTCTCCGGCGAAACCGACGGCGGCGGAGGTTGTCGGCTGGATTCAGGCCCTTATGGGCCAGATCCTGTGTCTGGTGGTGCGCATCCCACCTCGGCGACGGCGTTTGTGGGCGTCGGCCTTCATCCTCGACGGGCGACTTACGGTGGTCGGCCGGACCCGGGGTCGTGGCTCCGGTGGCCGGGGCGACGGCGGACGCCCAGATCCACGCCCCTCGGGGCCGGATCTGCCTAGTGGAGGTCCGGCGCTGCTCCTGCGCCCGGGTTTTGCTGCCGGCTGGGGGACCGCATGCCCTTCCTCCTCGGGCACGGCTGGTCGCTCCTCAGGCGGATGGGCCACCGTGGCCATCCGTCATCTACTCCTGGAGACCGGCCACCTCTTCTTGGTCATGTTCCAGTGCCTTCTCTCTTGGCATTGGTACGACTCAACTGGGCGGTCGGTGGCGGCTGGGATCCTTCCCCGGTGGCCGGCAGAGGCAGAGGGCGGCCGGATCTAGGCCCCTGGGGGGCGAATCCGACAAGTGGTGGTGCCCCTCCCACTGCTGGCGGTTGGCGGTCTTCCATGGCTCTGGCTTCGGCCCTCACAAGTGAAGTCGGGTGAAAACCCTGCCCTCGCTGTTTGCACGGCGAATGGGCTAGCGGCGGTGGCGCAAATGCGCGTCACAACCCTCCTGGGGGCGCCGCTGAAGGCTTTGTTCCTGCGGGAGCCGATGGAAGGTGGTGCCTACTGCTCTACGCCCTCGTCTCGTCGTCTGCAGGTCCGGTGAGGTTGTGGATGTCACACCGAATGGACTATATCAGCGGGGTGAAAACCTTGCCCGGTTCGTCCGGGCCGGCGGCAGTGGCGCAGCAGCGTCATGCCCTTCTTGAAGGTGTCGTCGTAGCTATGTCTGTCTCGACCAACTCATGTCGCTCTCGTTGGAGTTATCGATGCCTGTGTGTGCCCGAGGTCATCTTCACATTGGTTTGTCAAGTGCTCGGTGTTGTTGTCGTCGTTCTACCCCGCAGCGGCTACCTGGTCGTTGGCGGAGGGTTCTCTATGCTGCGCAGCGGCTACCTGGTCGTTAGCGCTCTACTTCGCAACGGCTACCTGGTCGTTGGCGGACGTTGTCGTTTATACCCCACAGCGACTACCTGGTCACTGGGGATGATCCTACCACCTTGGCGACTTTTGTGTCGATGTATTTTCTTTTGCAGGCACAGTGGGTCAGTGTGTTGGGGTGGAGTTGTCTCCTCCCCCGTGTATTCTTGCTGTTTGTCCATTCAAGACTTTGCCGGTAATCCTTGGATTACTTATGAGCCCCTTGTATCCGTGTTTGGCCTTTCTTTGACCTTTCCTCTTAATGAAACACGGTTAAAAGACCCGTTCGTGAAAAAAAAAAGAAGAGGTGGCATCTGTCGCTCTTGCTGGCGCCGGATTCGCCGGACGCGCCCATGGCTAACTCTGTTCTGTCTAGCTAGTAGGGATTTGAATTGCGGTGAACGATTTGCCTCTATGGCTTCTTCGATTTCGAAGGGGATGATGGTGGACGTGCAGGCCGCGTGTGGGCTTATATATCGTCCGTGAACTGCATGATCGCGCGTATTGCTAGAGGACTCGCTCGCTGTCCACGTACTTACAAGAGTCTTTTTATTTGCAACAGAGTCTGTGCAGGACACGAGTGCACGGGCACAACGGCATTGCAGATTTGCAGGCCTGTGCTGTGCAACATCACGTTCGCCTCCCATACGTGTGATTGCCTAACTCATGGCGTGCGTCGATCCTATCTATCAGAAACGGAGCCGCTCCTCGACGCCGATCGACGCTGGACGCAATTGGAGCACCGCGCGCGTGCGTCCTGGGCAGCACTTACTACGCGGCGGTCGTGTCCTGTACCGCGGCGCGCAATGGCAACCGGCCCCGTCCCGCGGTTCTGCGCCCGGCGGAGCACCGCGCTGCCAATGCCAATGCCGCAGATCGAATGACCGGCGAACCGGCTTGCCGAGGTGAGGCCGCCGTGCACACAAAAGAGTGCAAGGACATTTGTGCCGTTAAGGTTTGCATTGAATAGCATTATTAAGATTTAGAAAAGGCATAATAGACGTTGGCAAATGTTGCTCAAAAATTAATTAACGATGTTAAGGGGAAAAGTGTCGTACCCTCCGGTCACAAAATGAAAAGGAGGCAAAATATATTACATGTAGTATATAGTACAGTAGAGTATGACTATATCACTTTGGACCTTTTGGGATATAATAAAAAAATGAATAGTCTTTTATTCCAGCTTTCCTATGATCTTGTACCAAATTGCTAACAAATAGAAAAAGAAGTTCAAGAGCGCACAGACAAATAAGGGAAGCTAAAGCACTATATGGATTGTGACAGTTTCTATCATGGTTGGCGTTATATTGTAGTGAACCATCTGCCATTTGGTATCCATAAGTAGGGAATTAAAGGAATTCTCTGATACTACAATGTGGTAAGCAATTCAGCATCGTTCAGAACGTACAAGAAGAGAAGACAACGAACCACATTACATATACATAGGTACTGTATATAAACAGCACATGATTACTTAAGTAAAACAAATTGTCTGACACGACATTACCAGTGGCAATACTTCATGAGTCATGAATCTAAAAATAATATGCAAACCGAAAACTAGGCAAGAGATATAGTACTAATATTATCTAACAAGCTGATCTCACTGGAGCATCAAGATGAGACCGACAACCGTCGCCATTGCCGCCGCGATGGCGACGCCGGCAGCGGCAGCGATCACTGTGCCAACACCAGAGGACGAGGCGTCGGAGCACGAGCACCCCAACGGCCTGGGGCACCAGCCGGCGCCGCCGTGGCCCGCGCCTGGCTGTGTCGTCGTCGGACCTCCAGGCGCGGAGGCCGCCGGGCCGGGCGCCGCGGCCAGCGCCGGGTGCACCATGACGCGCACGATGAGCCTCTGGCCTTGCTCGCAGTGCCCCGTCTCGCCGCTGATGAAGCAGAAGAAGCCCGGGCGGTCGAGGCGGAACCTGGTGGCGCCGTCGGCGAACGTGGCCAGCGGCTCGCTGGCGTTGCAGGCGTCGAAGGCCAGGCGGTCCACCACCAGCATCGAGTCGTTCACGTACTTGAAATCTGCGACAGGATCAAATCAACCACACGCAGTTACCGATCATACACTTGCATCGCATCAATATATGCATCATGGATGGTGACATGGTTCTGATTCCGAGGCTACTAGCTAGTTACTCACAGAGGTGGTCGCCGACGTGGAAGCGGTTGTTCATGGCCCACCAGTCGTAGTTGGTGTTGGCATCCGGGACGCGCCACCCGCGCGGCCCGCCGACGCGGAACTCCAGGCCCGGCCCCGGCGGTGGCGCGGCTGCTGCCTCCGCGGCGGCGGCGACGCCGGGAGCAGCGAGGAGGAAGAAGACGCCGGTGAGGATCATCAGCGCGGGGAGAACGACGCAGGAGCTTCCGGCGTCCGTCGTCGCCATGGATCTAGCCTGCACTTGCTGCAGCGGTGCACCTACGGTTCGGGGGAGCGTGGCTTGGTGCTCTGGCGCGCTTGGTGTTGCGTTGCGTGGGGTGGAAGTGGAATGGAATGGAATGGAACTGCAGGCGCAGTGCGGCCGCGTTTTAGAGGGGCTCGTGCAGACGGTTGCATGACCTGCTGGGTCGCGTAGCATAGCGTCGCGTGGCCGGTTGTAGTTTGACTGCGCGCACGCGCGCGCGCTCTGTGGATTGGTGGGGATGGGGAGTGGGAGCGTGCGCGTGGCGAGGGGGAGCGAGGAGCCGAGGACGTGGGGGACGAGCCAGGGGCCGCGCGCGGCAGTTAACGCTCTTCGATCATGGCACCATCGCTGGCTTGCCAACCTCGATGATCCACGCGAGCGCTGCACTGCACTGCAATCGTGCAGTGTCATGGCGGTGAGTGGTGTCCTTCGAGAGCTGGAAAGGCCCAGAACGTACAAGGCACGGATCGCGAGCAAGTGCATATTTTTCACCGCCGCGGGGGGTGGGAGTGGGGTGTGGTGTGTGGGTGGGGGTGGGAGGGACACAGTGGGTCTCTGTCGCTGGGGAGCCGTAGGGCATCTAATAAGGTACAAGAGAGCGTAACATAACTTCTAAATTTACATAGTAGTCTCATTTATTTCATAATTGGAATAAAAAAAGATAAAATACAGCAAAATGGCAAGGAAACCAAGTTTGCAAGGTTTGGATACCCATTTTTCGTGAAGTCGATGTTTAGAGTGTCCTAAATCTGTGAAACACATTTGTTTGAAGCCTAAACATGCAAATTTCTCATGCTTTTTTTAGGGATTTTGCAATGGGAAAGAAATAAAAACTCTACACTAACTCGGGGTCTTGGGGCTACTCTAGTTGACTAACCTGATGTTGAGAATCGGCCTTTTCATGGATCGTCAGATCCCTTTTTCCGTTCCTGATCCCAAGAAAGAGACGTATAGAAGTTCTAAATGCAGATCCCATTTACCTCTTCTAATCCCTCGAGAACACGTATGAGACACATATATATGAGGGGAGCCATCTTTTATTTATCATTATAGGTATACATGTAGTCCCTTTGTATAGATATAGCCTTCAGACCATATAAGATAGACTCGAAGGTCCATATGGTATGAACTCATTAATTCTTTAATCAAAGGATTCTTAACACCTGAGACGCTAACTTTTCCAGATGGGCCTAATTAGATACGTACTATGGGTGTTTCGTGCCCAAACAAACCTCAAGACCTACCTGGAACTATGGAACGGTGCAATCGGATCGTATTCTGAATTTGGCACTCATAGCGTCGGATTCCACGTGCCACGAGATCCGTGTCGGATTGACGGATTCACCAAAAAGAAACAGAATTCCTATCGGGCTCCCTCGATCGGTCAAGTCGTTTGGCTTTCGGCCTTTCGGGTAACTCGGAATCGGAATCCGTTATTGACTCGTTAGTCGTTACATATACTCCGGCGCCATAGCATGTCGCACAGCCTAGCTGCTCGCCGCAGTTCAAGGCGCCGCATCTCGCACAGCCAAGCTCGCCGCAGTTCAAGGCGCCGCGTCTCGCATGCAAGCAATGGACGAGGAACCGGGACCGGAACCGCCCATGCCAAACGATGTGTCGATCACGTCCGACACGACGCGGCTCGACGTGGTGCTCCGGCCGCCCGGCGTCTGCGGGCCGCGGGTCGAGCTGGTGCTGAGCCTGGCAATGATGGAGTGCCACAATTGGGTCGGGATCGGGGGCCGTACGGGGCGGGTCCGCCGTCCCAGGCGCCTGAGCAGGACGGTATGGATGGCCCTGGACGACGACGGGCCCGACGACTACCTGCGCAGCGGCGACGACGACGACGACGACTGCCGCCGCCGCATCGGCGGAGCGATCGAGCACAGCCTCAGGAAGGAGGAGGAGTTTCGCTGCCTGACCCCGGCTTACTGGTACCAGGCCGTGCCCGTGGGCGTCGAGCGCGCCATCGCCGTCGCCGTCGCCGCGGAGGCGCAGCGCGGCGGCAGCGCCACGTTCGTGGCGTTCGTTGACATCCGCGTCCAATTCGAGTTCGTCTACTCCGAGCCCAAGGCGCTGCTGCTGGCGTGCGACGAGAAAGACGGCGGCGGCGGCGAGGCGCCGTCGTGCTCCATGTGCTTCAAGGAGATGTCGCGGGGAGCGGACGAGGTGACGGACCTGCCGGGGTGCACGCACAGTTTCCACCGCTGCTGCATCGCTGAGTGGTTCCACAAGGCGTCGACGTGCCCGGTGTGCCAGCGCGATCAGTTGCATTATCTCCCGCCAGATTACTGGGATCTGCATGGCAAGATGACCATTGATCCTGACAGTCTGCGGCTGTAGTAGTCGTTTGATTCGTAGTACCACCCAGGAACCCCTCGAAGATGCCTTCCGCGGCCATCACGTACACCAGCATCGCGTTCATGCCGATCCACTGCAGCGGCGCGAAGATGTAGTGCAGGCTCACGATGTCAAACTACAACAAAGCAAGAGTTCTCCAGCCCTCCAGCCCTTCAGACACAGATTGTACGGGATCGTGGACACGGCATTTACTAAGAAGTAGAGCACGGAGAACACTACTCCAGCGGCACCGGCAGTGACGCAGATGTAGCTGAATGTGTAGAGCTGCTTGTTAAGTGGGATTGCTACAAGGAAATGCGTACAACAGCTGCTTGTTAAGCAGAACTCAGATGTGCTAATGCATATGAAAGATGACCTGACACTTGAATCTTTTGAATGCTTTTAACATGTGAGAAGTGTAGAATGATTCTGGGCCAACCCACTCGTGTTGAGTTTGGGGGAAACTCTGGTACATATATACACTGTATTGGGCTGAGCTTATTTTTACAAACATGGCTCAATACTCCCCCTCAAAATGGATGATAGTTATCTATCATTCTCATCTTGCTACATGCTACATTATATTCTTTTACTCCTAAACCTTTTGTCAAATAATCAGCTATTTGACCACTTGAACTAATATGACTTAACTCTAGTATGTCATCATCTAATTTCTCTATAATAAAGAAGCGATCTATCTCCACATGCTTGGTTCTATCATGTTGAATAGGATTATTTGCAATACTGATGGCTGACTTATTATCACACTAGATCCTCAAAGGGCCTTTTCTTAGCACATGTAATTCAGATAAAAGATTTCGTACCCATAACATTTCACAAAGTCTAAGAGACATCGCTCTATATTCTGCTTCAGCTGTTGAACAGGATACAATAGACTGCTTCTTGCTCCTCCATGACACTAAGTTTCCCCTAACAAAGACGCAATAGCCAGAAGTTGATCTCCTATCATCAAGACAACTAGCCCAATTAGCGTCACAATAGCCTTCCACTTTTAAGTGGCCATTACTCTTAAATATCAAGCCCTTTCCTGGGCTATTCTTTAAGTATCTCAAGATCCGGTATACAACATCCAAATGTCCACTTTTTGGGTCATGCATGTATCGACTCACTACACTTACTACATAGGATATATCAGGTCTCGTATGACAAAAATAGATAAGGCGCCCAACAAGTCTTTGATATCTTTCCTTATTGACTGGATGACCTGATTCAGCACATAACTTGTGATTCAAATTGATTGGTGTTGATACAGTTCGACATCCAAGCATACCGGTCTCACTAAGCAAGTCGAGAACATACTTTGTTTTTGATAGAACAATACCTTTTGGGTTTCATGCAATCTCAATACCTAGAAAATATTTGAGCTGACCAAGGTCCTTGACCTCAAACTCTCTACTTAGATTCTCTTTGAGGCATTTGATCTCTGTTTCATCGTCACCAGTAATAATGATATCGTCCACATATACAGCCAACACAGTGACCTTGCGCCCTGAATGTTTATAGAATATAGTATGATCCTCATTGCATTGTTTGTATCTCATGGCACATAATGCACGTCTGAACCTATAAACCATGCCCGGGGAGATTGTTTGAGTCCATATAAAGATTTCTTAAATCTACATACCTTTCCAAACATATCTGGATTAGAATAACCAGGTGGAAGCTCCATGTACACCTCCTCTTGGAGTTCACCTTGTAGGAAAGCATTTTTTACATCTAACTGGTACAAAGGCCAACCAAAATTCGCTGCACAAGATATCAAAATTCTCACAGTACTCATCTTCACCACAGGCGTCTCATTGTAATCAATGCCATATGTTTGGCTATAACCCCTCGCAACAAGTCAAGCTTTGTATCTTTCAATCTTTGCTTCAGGAGTCTGTTTCACAGTGAACACCCATTTGCAGCTTAGAACTTTCTTTCCTGCTGGTAGTTTTACAAGATCCCAAGCTTTATTCTTCTCAAGAGCTCTAAGCTCCTCCATCATGGCCTCATGCCACTTGGGATCTTGTTTTGCTTCTTTCCAATCTCTACGAATATATGCAGATTGTAATGAAGCAATGAATGCTCTATATGCCGGAGACAATGATGCGTATGAAACATAGTTACTTATGTCATGCTCAAAACCACACCTCTGTGTAGGCACTCCTGCATTGACTCGTGTACCTTTTCTTAGTGCAATGGGTAGAGTATCTGAGGAGTTTTCAACATCAATCTCTAAGGTTGAAGATACATCAATAATTTTTGGTTCATTTTTGTGCACTGGGGTGGAAGGACATTGTTCAGATGTTGGTGTTTGGACCAACTCCATTTCCTCTTGTTGGGATCTAAACTTCTTTCTTGTATACACTTTCGATATAACTCTATTTTGCAACTCCATATCTGTTCCATTTGGTTGAGTAGGTGTCAAACCACCAGTTGTCTCCTTCATTCTTCTTGGTTGTTCCACAATATTGTTCTCTCTCTCTAGACTTATCCCTTCTACACTTGTAAGATTAGGGTCACCCATTGGCCATGGAATTGTTCCAATAACAATTTCCATTTTTCGTGGTTAGTGATCACCTTATATAGTGTGTGAAGCTTCGTTCTCCCTCTCTTGACAATCACCATCTATGCCAGATGAGTCCAGGTCAAGAAATAAGGAACTCAATTTGTCTTCTGTCCATAAAAGGCTCATGCTCTCTGAATAACATCTATACTGACGAACAAGCGTCGCTCACTAGGACTCCAACACTTGTATCCCTTCTGTGTTGAAGAATACCCCACAAAGATACACTTTACCGCACGTGGATCAATCTTTCCCACTGAAGGTCTATGGTCTCTAACAAAGCAAGTGCAACCAAACACCTTGAGTGGTCAATAAATTCATTCTTCTTAAATAGCATTTCATAAGGAGTCTTCATATTAAGTAATCTTGATGGGATTCGATTGATAAGATAAGTAGCAGTCAAAACTGCCTCACTCCACAAGAATTTTGGAACATTCATTGTATACATAAGTGATCTTGCTACTTCCAAGAGGTGTCGATTCTTCCTTTCAGCTACTCCATTTTGTGGAGGTGTATGTGGACATGAAGTTTGATGTAATATTCCCTCAGTCGAAAGGAAAGTAGCAAATTCATCGTTCACATACTCTGTCCCATTATCAGTTCTAATCATTCAAACCTGAGTATTGAACTGATTTTTGACACATGCGCAAAAATCCTTGAAGCACTTGAGTACCTCACTTTTATGCTGCATGAGATAAACCCAAGTCATGCGAGAATAGCAATCAATAAATGTCACAAAATACTTCATTCCACTAACAGAGACCACGGGGGGATGTCCAAACATCAGAATGGACTAATATAAAAGGTGATGTGTTACGAAGTCCTTTACTAATATAGGAGGCTCTCGTATGTTTTCCAAACTCACATGCATCACACACCAATTTCTTCTTATCAACCTTGCTCATAATATCAGGAAATGCTCTGGACATAGTGTCAAAGGACATATGACCCAATCGACAATGTTTAAGTATCACCTTAGTCTCCTCTTCACTTGTAGAAATTGCCAGAGCAGTACATGTGGAATTATCTATCCTTCTATCTAAGAACCATAGGCCATTACGCCTAATGCCACTCCTAAGCATCTTTCCTGTCTTTCTATCTTCGATTAAACAATTTTCTCGATCAAGAGTAACATGACAATTCATATGATCCACCAAAGCACTTATGGATACTAGATTAACAGAAAAAGAAGGAACATATAAAACCGACGATAGTGTAATCAAAGGATTGGACTGTGCCCACCCCTTTAATAGGTTGAGCAGTTCCATCAGCTGTTTGAATAGTTTCTTTACGCGTAGTAGGGAAAGAATTATATGATGAAAATTCACTTGATGTACCAGTAACATGTCTAGATGCACCTGAGTCTAGTGTCTAGTTAGCTTGAGATGTACCTTTGTCGACCAGAGCAAGGTTGATAATGTTGCCCAGACTTGTCGCAATTTGCTTTGACTCCCTTGTATTTGACTTGAGTTTTGAACTTTTTGCCAAAAATACTTGAGCCAACTTGTCAAGTTTTTCTGGAGTAAGAAGTTCAGCTAACTTTTCAAACACCTGTTCAATCCTTCTACTCTCAGCCATTGTGAAAAGCTGTACAGATTGCATAGCACAAGCTCTTAGCTTCTCTGTTCTGCAGTACACCTCCTTGTAGCACCTTCCAGCAGCAGCCACAACTCAACCTGAGCACCACATCAGCCACTAGAGTCTCCCCCTTGATATCTTGTTTACTTCTCACAAATCAAGAACAAATACCAAATCTACACAGGGGCTTCCTCATAGTAAACCTTGCAATCTTCCATCAGTCCCAACTCCAATCCTCTTGCTTTTCCACTTCCAATCAGTACCCAACAGCAATGCCTCCTTGTCTCTCAAGCAAGCAAGCAAGCACCAACAGGACTACCACTCTTTCTCTCTCTCCCTTCAATCCACTGCTCGAGCTTCTCTCTATTCTCTAAGACATGAATTGATCCAACACAAGTAGATATTTCCCTTCTTCCTAATGCAAATCTGCCGCTGGATTGCTGTTGGTCCTCCACACACCCAGCAACCTACAGCAAACCACCTGCTCCTCTTCTTCCCCACGAGCAGCAATAGAGCAAGCAGGTCACCTCCTCCTCTCTTCCTCGCAATCAGCAACTGAGCAAGCAGATCAGTACCTGCAATTTGTAGCTACAAGCACCACAATCAAGGGAGATGAACAGCACTGTGCCTTCCACCACCTCGGCTGCCGCCAAGCACCTTCACTTGCGCGTCCAGGCAGAGCACCGTAAGAACAGCTTTGCCCAGCTTCAGGTACTGCTTTCTCTACTCAACTCCTTCAGGGATCGAGGTTCCCTGCCCTCACTCCTCTAGAATCACCACCACGGAGATGCACCTGATGGAACCAGGCTCCGACGCCATGTTGAGTTTGGGGAAAACTCTGGAAACTTGCACACAGACTTGCTAGTCTTGATACATACATATATACACTGTATTGGGTTGAGCTTATTTTAACAAACATGGCCCAACAGTAAGACTGGAATTTTAGAAACAACAACACGTGTCACTATGTCAGTAAGCGTGTTGTGATCTCTGCTTTTTGACACCACACAAATAGAGCTGAAAACAAGAGATAACAATAGTATCACCTTCATGTGGACAAGCACACATGCCCGTAGTGAACACCGATGATCCTACTCAACACCACAGAAAGTGAGCCACAGAATCTACAAATGCTCCGTAATTCCCCCTCCCCCCACGCGTCGCCTCCTGCACGAGCGACTCGGGCGGCACCCTAGCCGTCGCCCGTAGCCGCCCCCCTCCCTCCTCCTCTTCCCTCACTGCCACCGGAGGGCGCCGCTGGGAAGCCCGTGCGGCTCCCAAGGAGGGCGCTGGTGGGGCTACTCCGGTTCGGCCTGTGATGCCCTTTGTGCGAGGAAGGGCGCTCGGCCCACCGACTGACAGCAGACGCTAGCGGTGGCGTTTCCCGGTCGCTGGGGCACGAATCTAGGGCCCCCTTTGCCGAATCCGGCAAGGGGGAAGGTGGATTCGGTCGCTCGGGGCTTGTGGCGGCATCGGCTTGGCGGGCCTCCGGCGGCATGTCGGGTGGCGCCCGCAGCCAGGCGAACTGCGGCGACCTGCGAGGTGGGCGACGGGGGACCGGATCCGGTGCTCGGGTGGCCGAATCCGGTCCCCAGTGGGCCGATGGGGGAGGGGTTGGTGGCGGCGGTCGGCAGCTCATGACAGGCGGCGCGGTGGTTGCGGGAAGGCCGGCCTATTGTGCTCCCGGTGCTCCTGTGTGGGGTGCCAGGCTCCTGGATGTCCCCGTTTGGTGGAGCTCGATGGGTGCTATGCTGGTGGCTATGGCCACTCTTCAACGGGGGCGAGGGGGTGGTGCTGAGGGTCGCCCACTGGCAGCGGCTGCGGTGGTTGGTGGGGTTGCGGTGGTTGGTGGACCCGCGCTGGACTCGGTTCTGGTGGTGAGATGCTCTCCGGGGGCTGTGCGGTTTCTACGACGATGTCGTGGCGGCATGGCCGGTCGTGGCATCGGCACACCGGTGATGCCATAGTGGTGCTACTGCGGTGCCGGTCCCAATGGAGGCCGCTCTTCTCCGTGGAGTCTCGTCTACGGGCCGATGGGGCTGTTGCCTATCGGGCGCAGGGGCAGTGGCGGGGTTCCCTCCCTCTCCACTTTCCCCCTCTTTTCTTCTTCGTGGCGGCCATCTTGTGGTGGTAGCTGGGGTTGTGCTGGCATTGGGGGCGGTCTTCGACTATGTTGTCTCCCCCATGCCCCCGACTGCCGTCATGGGGCGGCCGTTATGAGGACGGAGGCCATGGTGCCCTTCGAAGTGTTGGTCCGGGGCGCCGCCCCGGTTTCGGTACTTTTAGGGTAATGGTGGTACCAGCGACGGGAGCTCGGCCGGCGGCGGTGGTCGGCAGCGGCTACGGCTTCGGCAGGCGGATGGTGGACGTGCACGGTGGCAGGAGGCTGGTGTTCAACAGGTGGTCTGGCGGGGTGCTGGCGCAGCTTTGCGGCTGCTCGCGTAGCCGGTGCGTCGACCCAGTGAGGCTTCTTCTAGATGGCCGGCAGCGGCGTCTTGGTGGCTGGCGGGGACCCTATATCTTGACCGATGTCCGTGCTGGGATTTCTTTGAGCGAAATCCTGGCGACGGCGACACTTGCTGGCGTCGTTCCCCTGTTGAGGGCATCGTGTCCCCAGCACGCTCCATGGGTGAGAACCTTGTCCTGCTGTGGACGTACAAAAGCGGTGCTTGGGCGTCGTAACCTTCTTGAAGGCGTCGTTGCGGAATTCGACTCGGTTGGGATGTATTGGGCAGTGCTAGTTCATCGTTTCTGCCGTAGTGTCCGAGGTTGGTGCCAGCAGTGGTGTAAGCTTAGCTTGTTTTTAGTTATTTTATGTTTTAGTTGTTTTCGCTAGTCTTTAGTTGCTTGCTGCCTCAGTAGTGGAGCTTCTAGTGGTTTAAAATAGAGGCTCGTGTCGACGACCCAATCCGATCGAGTTTTTGAGGCTTGTGTTGATGTCCCAATCCGACCAAGCAAGGAGTTGAGTGGACGCTAGTTGTGGCACGAGTTGAGTTGATTTCGTACCTAGGTGTGCAGATGGAGTAAGATACCCTCCACATTTGTATGATTTTTCTGGTCCGGTTTTTAGTAAAAAAACTAGGCTGGCACTTGTCTTTTCTTTTATTCGTCTAATAAAAATCACGATAAAACTTTTGCCGTCCTTTAAAAAAAATCTACAAAAGCAATACTGTTAACCTGAATTGGTAGATGAGGAACGCACTTCAGCAGGCCAATACAGGCAGATTTACCTTTAACATTCAGTTACCATTTGCTACCGCTACTGTAAGAACTTAACTCTGAATATGCTTGGGTAACAGATGTGTCATGACAGGTACCTTAGTTTCCTTCGTGTTCGAGTGGCGCAACACACCATGCTGGGGTATCTCGTTTCTGAAAGGACCCTCATGTGGGGAATCATCAGTGCAGGCCTGCATGGGCCAGCATAGACTTAATCAAGCACCGAAAACAGCAGTAAGCACCAGCAAAGCTTTGTTTTGTCAGGAAACACAAACCCTGTGCCTTCTCCATGCTGGTTTCTGGTACATGTTATTTTGCGGTTAATGTAACCTACAGCGTTGCAAGGAGGGTCACCCAAACATTAGTGAAAACTGCAGATGAGTTGTAATATTTCAACCCCCAAAAAAAAAGGTAGCTAACTTTTGAATCGCGAGAAATGAAGTACACCATCAATGACTGGAGGAACCACATACCGTTAAAACTTCCCCATAGTTTGGGCTGTCAGCATTTCGCACTCTGAACTCCCAATCAGGAACATAAATCCCACAGACACGGGACAGGTAGATCACTAGGATGCTGCATGCAACAATCCTTGCAAACCCGCACAGCAGAGCACAAACATAGCGTGTTTTAATGAAACCTTTCAGAACTTGAAAGAAAACCAAACCCTGCATATACCATTGAGAAAAATACATTCTGAATATACAGAAAACCTGAACTTGATCCTGAATCTGTGCACCTTTTGTGACAATCCCTAGAACTGCAACCACCAAATATGCAAGCGCGATCTTTTGCAGGAGCAAGAACCAAATTACTTAGATGAGGAATATTTAATCACGAAGTAGTTCACGACCTAGACTTATTATAGGGTCCCTTTCGAAGTCGCTATCTTTAATTGGCACCTATTAGAGCATTATCGTTGTCATTCTTTGTTAACCAAATCTTCTCTGTACCCATGGCGGGGCACACGATCTGTGTCTGCTTCCGGATCCTAGCTTCTATTTTTAAGCAAAACAAGATCTAGGGGGTTCTTGGATGGTGACTACTCTACAAAATTCCTTCTGTTTTTAATGCTTTCATACACTCGTAGCTGGAATCCCTTGTTTGTGCTGTTTCCCACTGCATTCCAACGTGAGTTGATCGGAATATTTGTCCGTATATATAGATTGGCAATTGGCAATAGTTCGCTACAGGTATCAAGATTCGTTCATCTGATTTGCTAAAGAAAAGGTAGTACTGTTTCTAATGATTCACTGATGCAGTTTCATAACTGGGTCGTGTATCCGGTGTTGGATTTGGAGGTTGCAGAGATGCCTGCGTCGTCGTTCCTTTCGCCGTTTCTTGCATGGAGCACGGACGACAAATCATTCGTAAACGCTTTCTCAGTGATAAGTAAGATTAGATGCTTCTAGCCTAGTACTCCTAGCTAGATAGCAAACCTGAATGCTTGCTGGAGTAGCAACACATTTATCAATACCCCCGGCAAACGGCAATTATATGCCGCATGTAGATCATCGACAGCGCGGCGCATTCGACCTTCCCTTTCCGGTACGGATCGGATCTATCGGAGGCCGGCCGGCCGGCGTTTGTGCGCCTCGCCATTTAACAATCCTCCTTGCCGGGACAACTGTCGCCGGCTGGCCGGCCGCGCCGCTCGTAAAGAACCCCTCCCTTGCCCGAAACGGCAGCTAGCCACGACCACGAACGCCGCGCTAGTTTATACGTACTCCGCCCCCCCCGTACGAAAGCGTCCGGCGCGCTTTGCCTTACTAGCGCGCACCGAGAGTCGAAAAGAGCGGCGATTTCTTCTTATTCTGGCGAGATCCTAATCCAAAGCGGGCTAGCGCGCGATCGATTGCAAGCAACGGCAGCTCTGCGGCGTAGTGGGATGGATAGATATGCTCCTCCGGCTTCGCCCGGCGCCGTCGTACGGCCGTGTGGCGGGGGGGCCGCCGGCAGGTGGGCGCGCGCACGGCGGGCCGGGAGAGCACTACAGCGCATCATCGCCGCGCCGGTCGCCGGGACATAACAATTCCATCTAGTACGTACGCTGCTCGGAATGTTACGTCACACGTGGTTTTGTCGCTATAGCAGGAGGCGATCGATTTTAGCAATGTCGTCGTGGAAGGATCGTCGATCCGTCGGCAGAAGACTCCACGGAAAGACCGTGCCGTGTACCGAAGTCACCCCTCCGTTAATAAAAGTGAAGTCTATAATCTATAAGGTATAGCAGTAGCGATAAAAAAATAACCAACTCTCGAGTCGACCTGGACCTGGACTGCTGTTCTCCCACGATGATCTAGTAGTGGTCCACAAATTATACGATGATCGATGACCTGCCAACATAAGATCTCATCGGAGTACTATAGCAATCAGATTTTTCATAGACCACGTGTGAAGTCACGTCTGACAACAAATCAACTACCATTCCATCCCTCTGCGTGCATTGTCTTAGCTTGAAAAATATCCTGTCCCCCCGACCAATACGCGCAGCAACGTCACACGTGTTATATAGTACTATTAACATTAACAACTGTACTATAGTCGTCGTTGGTCCTTCCACTCAAGTCGACGGCGGCGGGGCGGTCCTAAAATTAAAGCTTTTTCACTGCTTATTAAACGTCACTAGCTCATGTGTACCGTTTCCACAAAAGCAATGTGTATCCCAGCGAGTTGGCCATTATATAGGCTCTGATCCCTCTCTAATTACTGTTCAAACCGTGTGAGGAGATCAGGTCAGACTAGATCACTTCATTTTGACAATATGTTGCCGTAGACGGCGGCGTACTGCCACCAACATCAAACTCATGCATGTGTCGTTCCGGCACGCAGGCATATCAAATATTGTTTAGCTAGGCTAACCCTGGTTTGGCAGCCTACGATAAAAGGATTATTGCCGATAACCGCGTACCATGATTTCCGGCCAACGTAACTTTATATACGGAAAAGTACGTCTATCCATGGCATCAAGCCATCAACACGTATTTAACCGCGACTACGTGCATTGGCAGTCGTCCCATATGTGCTTTGTTCCTCTGAAATCACTATCTCATCTCTTCCATGGAAGATATTAATGAACCTTTTATTGGTCTGTCTCTCTCTCTCTCTCTCTCTTTGTCGGTCCTGAGACGTCAACTGGTGGATATTGCATGCCCCCTAATAACATGATCTCTATATGCTATACTACGGGCGATGTGCGTGACTTCTGGTGTGGAGTCTACCCCAAACCCAAAGTCCTTTTAGCTATTCCTACAACAGTGTCACAACTCACACACGTGTGACACAATCACACACGTAGTACAGCACACAAGAAGGTAATTACAGCTGCGCCGCTTTAGTTCCATCCTATCCCCTCCTTGAGAAAACTTGCTTTGATTTCCTTTTTTCTATCATTACACAAAGAAAGGCAACGCACGCTGGCGATCAATGTTTGGTTATGCGAGCCACTTGCTTCTTAATTAATTACCTTCTTTCCATGGTTTTAATGGCACGTTTGGACGAAGTGGTAAGTTCTTTGGTTCGTCCCAATTGTGTTTAAGAAAATGACTTTTTAGTTACTTGTCTAGCGTACTTCAGTAAGTTTGCAACTAAAACATGGAGCACAAGACTAACCAACCATGTCCATTCTACTACTTAATTAATGGAAATTAAAGCTTTGCCGATAAATATAAGAAATAAATAAAATAATGGATGAAGTGTGTTATGAAAAAACACTTTTTATAATGATACTGTATAAATTTACCAAGTTGATGGTGAAATGATTTTTTTTCTACCCTTGTCAACCGCAAGTCCTTCGGAATGGTTGTCTCTAGCAACGGTCACCATGGACCTACCGCTGGAGTACGCTCTTGACACCTCACGCGCTCTGCAAGGCGATGCACCCTTCATATGTGGCCATGGCCAGCTCTAGCTAGCGCGTGAAGTGGCTCATGCAAGAGAGCAAATGCTATGCTAGCTAGAGAGGAAGATGGAGAAGAGGAGTGATATAGAGATGTTTGTTTCTCCTTGTTGCTTCTATAATTGTGACCTATGAGTAACCCCTTAGATTTCTCATCTTGATTGGTAATCCTTGCCGAGTAAGGCCCTGAATCGTATTACGACTCTTTTTTGTATGTATCTACTCCCCTTACTATTAATATAAGTCATTCTTACCGGCTCTTTCGATTTTTCTGTTTTCTTCAAAAGGTTTGGTGGAAATATAGAGTACATGGCAAAGGATGGTACTTAGGGTAAAAGTTTGACGCTATTAGCCCCCTGTTGAATTTCCTTCACGCTCCGCTAAAGTTTGGTCAATCCTAGGAACAGTAGCTAGGGTGCACGGGTTGTTGGCGGGCTCGATCGGAGCACCTATTTACCGTAGAACAAGATTCAACAAGAAACATTACTCCTGTAGTCCAACGTGCAACACGTTGTCCCGTGGTGCTACTAGCAGCTCGGGTGTTTTCAGATCTCACTAGCCCATCACGTCCGTCTAGCAAACGCCACCAAACGCACGGCATCGCTCTCATGCCCCTTCGAGCTTCGCTAATTTCTCCCCTCGCATCATGTCTCTCACGACCCCCAGAAACCTTGCCACCCGTGTGTGCCTCGAGCTCGAGGGCCGATGGAACCCCTTCCGATTCGTCCGCCGTCAACCCGGCCTTGTGTGCACTTTTTCCTCCCGTGCTAATCCTCAGCCAGCCGCTCCCATCAACGATCCATGATCCTCCGGAGCAAAGCGCCAGATGGTGACATCAGCGGCCACTTCCTCACGGTCACGGTCTCCTCCACACGCACGCACGCGCTCGATCTCTCGCTTTCTTCCCCTCCTGCTCGTTCCGTGATCTGGTTGTGGGCAGGGCACGAACGCACGCAGGGACGGCCGAAACCGAGTGATCTGAGCGCGCGCGCGCCGCACTGATCGGTGGTCTCGGTCGGGTCCAACGGGCTAGCGCGTCGTGCAGTCGTGCTCGTGCGTGCGTGCCCGCGGCGGCGTGCCGGAGCGCGGACGACTCACTGCCTGGGCTGACCCCGGGTCAGAGCTCGTTTTGCGCTGTCGTTGCGGCGCGGGGTGGTGGGGTTAGGCCGATCGGCCGGTCCCCCAGCCCGCCGTGTTGACGGCGAGGCGACTCTGCCCGCCCGATCGACTCCCCGAGCCACCGTACAGGGCAGCTCCGCCCCCGGGGGGGGGGGGGTGGTGGGCGGGGACCAGCCAGCCACCAGGTGACGTGCGGGTGCGGCAGGGCGCGTGGAGGACCGGACGTGGCGGCCGCCGAGCGGCCGGGGGACGACGACGTGGCGCGGCCAAAAGGGCGGTCGTCGGGTCGTGCACCGCCCGGAGGCGCTATAGCCGGGCGGGCGTTTGGCCTTTTTCTTTTTCTTGATGGCGACGGCGGCGCTAGCGGGGATTAGCGTTCGAGGCGCGCTTTTTCTTCCCGCAAACCGCGTCCCGGCCGCCGCCCCGGGCGGATAATTATAATCGCTCTGGCTTGAAGCCACCGGGACACGCGCAGCAGCGGCCAGGTGTTTAACGAGTTAGGCAGGCGCTCCGGCTAAACCTCGCGATCGCGGGGCAGATTTACGATTATTTTACTTCATCTTGATCGGTCTCGACTGCTAACTTTCTCCTCTATCTACCGTTCAGATTTACCAGTGGAAATATCGACTCCTGGTCCTGGATTTGCCGGCCGGCGCCTCAGCCTGGATCGGAGAGGCCGGATTTATTACAGTGGAGGAAACTTTCGGTTCAGCAGTTTTAAGATTCACCTTCTCGGCTTCTCTGGTTTATTTGGACGACTTGAGTATATATGAACTCAGCACTTGGATCGGTACGCATTAGTGATAACTGCAAGGAGGACGTCATTTCAAATTCAGATGTGGACTATCAAACTCTGAAGAAGGGCGGCGTACACGTGAAAACAGACATGGCCGATGTGTCTACTAGACTCGAGCCACATATACCAGGGTGTGGTAGGCCATAACGCAAGTTGGGAGCTCAAGTCAACTGCCAAACTACGAGATCAGCGATATACCGTGCATATATCGAAACGAGCTAAGCGTGCAGGTCAACCGTGTGTGCTTGCTGGTCCAGAGTCCAGCACAAGGAGCGCCTGGGATGGGACCAAAGCTATAGCAAGCGCTTGCTTGCTCGGCCTTGTTTGGTCTGCTGGTCCATGCACCATGTACTACTAATAATAATTGTGTTGCATATATACCTGGGTGTTGGGTGAGGGTGACTTTGCCTGCTCCCCCAACTCCCTCTGTTCGGTTCTCCTGGAACCGACTGTTCCAGGCCCTGATATCTTTCGTACCAGTACAGATCTGTGGAAGATCTGTATGGCGGAGAACCATTCTGTTACAACCGAACGGGTGTACGGACCTATATGCTGATTTTCTTGTAAAGTTCTTTACGTGAGATTGCATCAGAAGTATGGACCCGGTCACTGTATATTTCTGTTCTCATGTTCAGCTTCTAGATCAGCAGTAACTAGAAGCGACACGCCACCAGTAGGCAGAATCAACTGTAGAATGACTATTTGACACGGCCGGAGCGATTCATATAGAGATCATGCACTTCGTACACGATCCACAATGACTCCATCAATCGCGAGCAAAAAAACGGGGTTGCGATCTAGCTAGGATTTGCCGGTTGCTACCGCACCAGATCAATAGATAGATAGATGGCGCTGGCTACGAGCTAGGAAACACGGATGTTCTTTGTCCCTGTCGTGGCTACTCCACGCAGCACCGAAAAAAAAACAAGGCAGGTGCTAAGCTAGCCGCGCTTTCGGCAGGAAAATGCTACGGTAAGTCGGTAATCCGTCATCATATCCACCGAGAAAGAAGCGTAAACAATACAAGCTTACCAAAATTACCAGCGACAACACCAATCGCCGATCGAGGGCATTTCAGGCACACCCCGGCACTCTAACGAGGTAGTGGCAGTGGGATGCCCCTGACAGCGACGTTGGCCTCTGGCGAAGCGAAGGCCGTGCTGGGGTATATATGTGGCGATAGCTCACTCCGTTGCAGCATCAACCTTAAGTACTCACTCACTAGGACGACCTCGCTGGGAAGACAACTCGGGAGGATTAAGGATTGATTAGCTCATCACTAAGATCGTCATTGAGGTTGCGAAAGACTAACAAGCTCAACCTCTCTTGACTTGAGGTAGACAGAGAGCTAGAGCTGAGAGAGCGAGACAGGAATGGAAGGGCAGTATGGTTGGGGAAGAGAGGAGGGAGGGTGGAGGAAGGGGCCATGGACGGCGCAGGAAGATAAGCTCCTGGTCGAGTACGTCAGGCAGCATGGAGAAGGCAGGTGGAATTCTGTCGCCAAGCTGACTGGTAATGACCACTGTTACTGATTATTCTCGTTTGTTCTGACAGTCACTTGTCTCTTTACTTTTCTTCCCCTTGTAATTTTATTTACCAACTCACTATAGCCAAACCTACCTGAAGCTGCAAGTTGCATTTGCTTATTGAGCAACTTGATGCAGTCAAACCTCCAATTACATGGGAATTTAGATTCTATTTATACTCTTGCACATGATTTGCCAACTTGCTAAAGGTTGCCAGCCTGCTTGAGGAACCTCAGTTTTAATTAACCCGGTCGGGCGGCGTGATGCAGGTCTGAAGCGAAGCGGCAAGAGCTGCCGGCTTCGGTGGGTGAACTACCTGAGGCCCGACCTGAAGAGAGGCAAGATCACGCCGCAGGAGGAGAGCGTCATACTTGAGCTCCACTCCCTGTGGGGAAACAGGTAATAATCCATTCTCACCGATCAGCTGGTAGCTGGTCATCATTGATCAGCTGAATTTCTTAGTATAACTGCAAGTCACGTTCTGCTCTGATCATGTAAACACAGATGGTCGACGATCGCGCGCAGCCTGCCGGGGCGGACGGACAACGAGATCAAGAACTACTGGCGGACACACTTCAAGAAGGGGAAGCCGTCCAAGAACATCGAGCGCGCCAGGGCGCGGTTCCTCAAGCAGCGGCGCGAGATGCAGAGCCAGCTGCTGCTGCAGGGACAAGACCAGCAGCAGCAGCCCGCGAAACAGCCCGATCACGACGACGACGACGATGACGGCGACGACGCCAGCAGGGAGGCAGCAGCGCCGGCGGCCGTTTCACTGGCGCAGCAGCGTGAGGAGGACCTGAAGATGCTGCAGCAGGACATGGATGACCTGTTCTTCCAGTTCTGCCCAATGGCCTCCTGCACCTCGTCCTCCTGCCTCCTCTCCGGCGGCGGCAGCTCGACGGCGAGCGAGGACGGGTCCAGCGGGGATCACCAGCTCGACGGCGCCGGCGCCACGTGGGGGTGGGGCAGCCTGTGGAACCTCGACGACGTGGTGGATGACGTCGATGACGGCGCCTGCGCCTGGGACAGCAGCTTTCCTTTGCTGCAGGATAAAGGGCTCGCTTTCTACTAGCAGCTGCTAGCTGTGTACCCTACAACATTTTATAGCCCTGCTACAAGTAGATGTTCTTTTCGTCTTCGACTGCTTGCTGCTGCGGCCTATGTGTGTGTGGAGGGTGAGAGCGAGAGGTCACTCTGATTGTTGCGTTGGATAAGGATGCAACACCGACCAAAGCCCACTTCGAGCGAGTAGCATGTCTTCGTGACTTGTTTAACTCGTCTTTAACCACTTTTTTCGTAGAGGGATGAGAGAGTCTTTTTTTTTCCTTTTTTTCGAAAAAAAATAGATATAAGATCATGGCTTGTTGAAAGTGCAACTTCACTCATGTACTTCCATTTTACCGCCAAGCTCAACATGTATTTAGCTGCTTAGTTATGCTGCCTTGAGTTCTCTTAGAGCGTCTTCCCTGTTTGCTAGTGTATGGATCTCCAATAATTTCCAACAGTGGTGGCTCATTGTAATCCTGTAACTGTTTTTGTTTTCAATAAAAGTGCAGTAGGGGGAAACCCCTCCTGCTTACTCAAAAAAAAAATTCTAATAGTGGAACTACAGTGGCGATGTGGACAAGGACCGAAGAGTCAAGGGATCAGGGTTCTAAATAGCCCGAAATAACACAATTATAGTTTGATTACAGCTTTTCCATAGAATCTACTGCTGCGACATTGCTAATTGTTCAGGTATTTTCACCAATAACATGTCTTCTCACTAAACATTGTTATTTCACTTAGCTACGAAATAGTTTTAGCACCACCAATCCTGATGAAGACATATATTCATTCATTAGTCGAAGTCTCTCAGGTAGGTTTTTACATGTTGTTGGTCTAATTGGTCTTAAAACGTTAAATAATTATGGAACTATGGATCATTGAACATTGAATGAATTTGAATGTTTTGGTGTGTGTTCTTGGTAACCAGGTTGTTAACGCTAACGCGTTGGTGTTTGTAAGCTCAAGCTTTGTTTCTTTTTCTCCTGCTTAATGAATATGCGCAATGGCGTGGTCTCAAAAAAGAATGAATTTGAATGTTAATTGCACTAGTAAGTATATTGATTGATATGGTGAATGTTAAGTGATGAATGTGAAGAATTATTGTTCTAAAGCATGTAGTCCATCATGTGTGTAAATATTTATGTTTATAAAATTTTGCTTGGTCAAATGTTCTCTCGCATACTATCTAGAATTTTTATGTTTCCTATAAAGCCGCTAAATAAAATAGCTTATGTTATATCTGCTATATCCTTTTATAGTTTTTATAAAAGAAACCACGTGTGATTTAGTGCCTGTTTGGGACGATTCTCCCCAGGTGCTCCTCTGTTGGAGCCCGAGCCGGAAAAAGGAGTCGAAAAACTTCTCTGCATCTCTTAAATACACCAACAAAATCTTTTCTCTTTTTTTTAAAAAAAATGATTGATACAACTCTTCTATCAAAGTTGTTGTTAGATCTTGAGAAAGAACCATGCCACAGCCACAGGGACGAACTCGCGGCGGTTCTAGATTACGACAGGACACAAAATCCGGGCAGCAAGTGATCGGACCAGGAGGGGCACACCACGGTGGCGGTCAACCGTGTGGGCAGGCATGTCGAATTATTCTCTCAACACAAGACAACATCAATCGTTTGGTCAACTACACGAATCATAGAAATCAAGAAAGTAAAAAAATAAATATAGGGATACATTTGCGCAATTTAGTCACAGAAGGAGTAATTTTCACCGACTTCATGAATCCAATTTATGGATCAAAGATCTTTTGATAATAAAGCTAAGTCACGATAAAAAATAATATTTTAAATATTTTTTAAATAAAATAAGTGATTAAATATAAAATAAAAAAATTAAACGAACTAAAATATTTGATGTAAAAAATCACAGTCGCGTGCACTTACTTTGACAGGCGTGCACGGAGGAGAGCCACGGACCTTGCAGGCCTGCCCACTCTGATCCGCCGGGCCTCGCAGGCATCCTAAATAAATTCAGGGCGGCCCTGGTGGGCTGCGCGGGTCGCGAAGGCGGTAGATTTCATCCGTGGCCTCTTATACCCTCTCCCGGTCTCCTCCATAAACCCTAGCCGCAGGCACCGTGCTGAAGCTGAACTGCTGATCCGTCTTCCAAGCTCTGGTAAGTCTCTCAGTAATCCTTTGCCCCTGGTACAGTTGATACGTGCGTTCTGAGGCGGAGACATCGTTGGCGTAGGCTTGTGAGGTGGGGTGGATGCGGTTTGCGCCGTGTCCATGGATCGCTGAATCCAATTGGGGACTTTTGTGCCGTTGCTTTGGTCTTGGCTGGCCTCTTGCCTTCGTTGCACGGCGGGCCGCAGCTGCGCTCTGGGCGGCTCTGGCTCTCGCGGGGGCCCTGCTGTTGCTTATTCTTTGGATTTGTCTCTGCTTGAAAGCAAGGTTCACAACTGGAGTCCTTGTTTAAGCAAGGATGATGGTGTTAGTGAGATTTGAGGGTCTCTGTTTAATTGATTGAAGTTTCTATGCTGAGATGTAGGGTGTTCATGGACGGAACAATAAGAGAGTAACAATTTGGGGATATTAGAGGAATTTCTTTGTAGGTAGGATGTATAAGAGAGAGTAGAAATTTGGGGATATTAGAGGAATTTCTTTGTAGGTATGATATATAAGAAAACGCGAGGCTTTCGTGGAGAGGTGCCTATTTTGTTTTGGTTTGGTGGCTGCTGTTTCTTTCTTTCTCAGTGCTCTTGCTGTTCATCGACCGTGTCCAGCAACTGGATTCATCTTTGTTTTGGATCCTGGTGTAAGCACTATGAGTTTGCTGTTCTTTGTACATCCTTTGCTTTTGTTTGCTGCGATTCCTGTTATTATTGGGAGTAATTCCTTTTTGCTTCTCTCGTTCGATATATCAGGTATCATCCCTGCACGCTGATTCGAGATGTATCTCCAGTACTACATCAACGAGAAGGGTGACAAGGTCTACACCACCAAGGTTTGTGTATGACCTTGCGTTTAAGTTTCTCTGAATGGCTGATGATTTTGGATGTTATTTGTTAGCTTCTGCTAATTGGGTTATCTTTGTTCTTTCTTTGCAGAAGGAGTCGCCTCTTGGGGTGCCGACGCAGTCTGCTCACCCAGGTACACCATCTTTGTTCACTGGAGTTGCTTTTGTTTCTGCTGTTATAACTTGCCAGTTACCTGTCAAGATGTAATTGTTGGGTACAAGGATGCAGAGTAATGATTGTCTAATATTAGCAGTAGGCATGTTTGTAGACTTTGAGCCCTGCCTGATTTGTGTCGCGTATCCAATAGTATGTTTATCTTCAGTTTCTTCTGAGTTTAGGTTCTGGATATTTTGAGATGACAAATAAAAACTTGCTTGCTCAACTTGTAAACTGCATTCTTTTCCTGTGACAATTCCCTGTGCTTTATATGATCAATATGACCTCATGTGGCATTCACACAATTTAGGTTTCTGGTCAATATGATTGGCTTTACCATGAGCATTGTCTGCCAGATTTAAGCCTCATTCTGTTGTATTATTGGACTGAATGTAAGTACTCTGTAGAGAGATGGAACCTATCTTGGTTTACCTGAGGTGAACACTTGTATTGTGGATGTGTAGGACCAAATAAAGATGTAACCAGAACTGAAACAAGTGGAATTCGTTCTTTTTTATGATTGTATTTGTGGTTTAATAATTCTGGTCCGCATGGCCCTTGCATCATGATGTACTGAAATATTTCCTTGTGGTGCAGCTCGCTTCTCACCAGATGACAAGTACTCTCGCCAGCGCTTCCTTTTAAAGAAGAGATTTGGACTTCTGCCAACTCAGAAGCCAGCACCGAAGTACTGAAGCTTCAACTGTTGTGTCATGGCTAGTTGTTTGGAATGTAGAATAGGTATTCTGAGAACAGAAATCCAACACAGGTAGGCACTACTATGGAATCTCAGCAACACATTCAGGCTTTTTGTATTGCTATATGTGATTGACAGTTCGTGTCCTTAATATGTACTTGGTTTAATATGTTCTTGGTGTGTGTGCCAAAACATCGTATTGTCATCCTCTTTTGCCCTGACTGTTCATATCTTAGCTATTGTTCATTCATCATGTTCTTGTTTCCTGTGATAAAACAGGCAGAAAACCTTTTCTCAAAAAAAAAAAGGCAGAAACCTTACCCTGAAAAATATTTACCTTTGGTGGTAAGTTCAGTAAATGGCAATGGATCCAAACAAGGATCGCAACTGTAGGGTCACAATCGGCACAAGAGGCATTGCAGGTGAAGAAAGACATGAGCAATGCAGAAGAACGTTCAGGTTACCCATGTAGTCCCGTGTCTCTCAGGTTGCTTGTTTTGGCTAGGTTTCAACCGTGGCTGTGTTAACCGCCAAAACTGTACTTTTGCGGCCAGAATTGTATATTGTGTTTTGCCTTTAAACTATTTTTATTCTTAATTAAAAGGCAAAGCTCTTAACATTGGCTAATTTGCCCAAACTGAACTCAGCTGAATTTTTGGGTGATACACATTAACTAACTAGTGAACACATTAATCAACTTAGTTTTCCCTTCGCCAAGAAATGGATCCTTCACCTCAGAGGCTCAGACCTAGAAATTCGTCCCAGACCAAATGTGCGAGAGGTATAGCCGTGTAGCCGAGGTAATAGAATCTATATATCCTTTTTTTTGTTTCAGAAAAAAGGAATCTATATCATTGTTATGTCATCTAGAACACTCATGGAATAGGAAACCAAAAACACATTGGAACCAAAACGTAGAATTGGCATATAATAAGCGGAATGTAAAAAAATGGTCCTGTTAGAAAAGATTGTCCTGCAATAAGAAGACCATATTCATTAAACTAGTCCGTGCATCAATAACTAGCAAAACTGCAAACACTAGTACTCAATTTAAAGAATAATTCATGCAGGTACAAAAGCAATTTAAAGAATAATTCATCCCCACAGGCCCGGCCCGGCCCAATGGCATGCCGTGTCAGGCCAGCCCAGCCCGTTGGACATGTATACTGTTGACCTGAACGTTTTACCAATAACACTTCAAAGGAGGAACAGAGTCGTCTTCCTCCCGACGCTTCTTCCCTGCTACAGTAAATACCAGGCGAATTCCATCTTCCGGCCTTGATTTCGCCAATTCCTCCTCGTCTCCGGTGTCCACTTTGGCGCCAGGGTTGGGGAGGAGTTGCAGAATCGATGGCCAGTGTATATACCCTTCCCTTTTAGCTTATGTTTCTGTAGGTTAGGGTTAGGGTTGGAGGCTTTCCTGAGCTTCCCCGGCGTCAGCTATAGCGATGATGGGCGGGTTCCGGTGACAGTCTGTGGGCGATATGAGCACAACGACAGTACCATCTGCAGGAGGTTTGACATCGCTGATTTTTTTCTTCGTTTGCATCTCATGCGTTGGTGCTCGAACCTTCTGTGTGCTCCTTTCGGTTGTCTGTGTCCTTCTTGTCCACGGCAACTTCCGAATCCGTGACCTTCAATATGGTTGTTCTTCCAAGGAAACTCAGTGTTTTTATTGATAGTGTTTTCCCCCGGATTTTATCCCTCCAAAGAGGTTTCCCTTGGAGGCTATGGCTCCACTTGCTCCTTTATGCGGGCAGGTGTTCTTGGATCCCCTTTGTGGGCTTGTTGCTTGTTGGTCAGAGCTCGTCGGTGATGCGACTGGCGTCTGTTTTCGGTGAAAGTGGGATTTGCCCGGGGCGTTCAACGGTTTGAAAAGCACGATGTGCTACTGATGGGCCTTAAATTTCAAGACTTATTGTCGAATCAGGAATCGGCCGGAAGCTTCATTCTGGATCTTCTTCATTGCGGGAGATGAGAGGAGGACCAGGTTGCAGCAGCGATGGTCAGCGATGGCGAGGAGCACTGGATGCTCCTGTAATGGGCTTACATGTAATTTTATTTTTTTTCAGGAGTACCCGATCAGGGACTTGGTTGTAAATGTTCTATATCAATAAATCCAACCCTTTCAAAAAAATAGCACTTCAAAGGCAAAGAAAAAAAACTAGTGAACAAAACTATATCAAACAGAACCTATAGTGCACTAAATCAATAATGAAATATATTTTATATTAAAATTGTTCGAAGAATACAAATGTTGATCTATAAACGTAATCACCGCTTGAAACGATTTATTGATTCCTCAAAAATGAGATGCATTTTTTTAAAGAAAGAAACTTTGGTTGTTGCATAGTCTTCCAGATTTCGTATCCTCTTGGAATCCGGCTGCTGTTCAGTTCAGTTCCACTGTCACTGTTCTTGGGCCCTACCTGCCAGAGCATCCCCTCCCCTCGATCCCCTTCTCTTCGTTCGTCGATCCGAATCCTCAGCCGCCACCAACTCCCCTCGCAGAACCAGATCTTCTCCTTCCCTTCCCTGCCCTTCAAGTAGAAGGTCAGGGATCTGTATCCCGCAGCCTCCCTCTTACTTGTTCAGTTCACAGCTGCCGGGCCGAGCAATGGATCCGACTCCGACCAAGCAGCAGGCAAGCGCCATGGCGGCAAAGGCGCTGCCGGTGGAGCTCGTGGAAGAGGTGCTCCTCCGCTTCCCGCCCGACGACCCGGCAAGCCTCGTGCACGCCGCCCTCGTCAGCAAGCGATGGTGCCGCCTCATCTGCGGGCGTGGCTTCCGGCGCCGGTTCCGCGAGTTACACGGCGCGCCACCGCTGCTGGGTTTCGTGTGCCCGAGCGACCGTACCGCGACGGACCGCCTGTTCGTGCCGACGTCATCGTTCAAGCCGCGGCACCATGGCGCCCCCGCTTCCGCTGCCTGGAAGCCGTGCACTCGTGCCACGGCCGCGTCCTCCTCCGTTCCTCGCCGGGACCCGCCGTGGCCGCCCCGGAGGAGGATCTCTTCGTGTGGGATCCCATCGCGGACGAGCTGAGGAAACTGCCCAGATGGCCGCTGTATTCACGCTACTCGTGTGATGAGGGGAACGCGGCCGTGCTCTGCGCCGGCACGGTGGCTGACGGCGGTTGCGACCATCTCGACTGTCACCGTGGCCCCTTCATGGTCGTGTTCGTGGGGCCTGACCGGAATGATCGAGCGTTCCTTTGCGTCTACTCATCCGAAGCTGATAGGTGAAGCCATCCCGTCTATGCCGAGCAGCGCCATTGCTATTTTGAGAAGGGGAACAGCATCCTCATCGACAGTGCAGTCTACTTCAAGATGAGCCCTGGCCGACCTGCTATCCTCAAGTATGATTTTCTGACACGAGAATTGTCATGGATTCCCATACCATTACCTGGTGTGCTCGGAAAACACTTCCACATGGAGTCCACGCTACTGGTTATGGAGGGTGGGAGGCTAGGATTTGCCTTCACTCCTGAAATGCCCAAACTACATTTGTGATCAATGGAGCATGGTCCTGATGAAGATGCAGTATGGACACAGAGCAGAGTCATAGACCTTGATAAGCTACACCAAACACAGCTCAGATGGACCAATGTGGTTGGCTTTGCAGATACTGGAGCTGGTGGAGTCATTTTCATATCGTCGTACAATGATGATAGGCTTCTCTCTCAATCTAAGTTCTGGGAGCACCAAGGTGGTACGAGGGAGCTTTGGCGTCAGTCGAGTGGTTCCCTACATGAGCTTCTGCACTCCAGGTACATATTTGGACAGTTTCTAGGTTTTCCACTAATTTGCACAATGGTTCTCTACTGTTTAATCATGAAAAAATATGGTCTCTGCAATCAGCATATATGCGCTCAGAAAACATTGGATCGAACAATGTGCTAATCGAAGTATGATATCTGAATCTCTTGTAAAAACAGGTGGATTACTCCTACCTGCCTTTTTCTGTTCTCATTTTAGGACATATATGCTATTAGAATGTGTAGATGCGATATCTATACTGCTGGAGAAACATACAAGGTTATACCTGCATTGCATGAGCTTCTACAACCCAAATATTCGGGCCATGCCAATGTTTTGATATATGTTCCTCAGTAATATATCTCCGGTTAGATAATAATATCGCTTAATAACTTCAATAACATATAATTAAGATGTTCCTAGATTTGGACTAGCTAAGTTTCAGTTCATCCTAATGTTGTTGTGGATATGTTACCAATGAATGGATGATAAGGTAGTGCTGACATCGGAGGCAATCTGATGTCTCTTGTGTGATTAGCATGGACTGAGTGTTCATTGTTACCAATTTCTGGATGATATTGTGTTTTTTTTTCCTGCAGCACTGGGAGCAGTCTCTACAGAGGAGGGACCAGGAGCCGGTGAGCCAAGTGCGTAAGAGAAGCCCAAATTATAAGTGTGCTAGGCCAACCAGGAAGGAAATTATTAGAACAGACATATATATGGTCTGTAGTGGGGTAATACATATAATTCTCTGTTTTTGCTGCTGCTCTTGTTGCGCAGGGCTAAATGCTTTGTGGATCATTCGTATCAGGGAACAAATAGTAGTCTCTTTATGTCTTAGTTTATTAGTACCTCGTTCTTTCTTGGGCTCGTTTGCAATATGTAAACTGAATCAGGATTATCCTCTCTTTGTGCTTGCGAACTTGAGTTTGCAATCAAATTATGAGAATGATATTAATTCCTCTTGTATGAAAGTATGTCATCAATTTTGAACACTGACTGGCTGTGGAAATTCAGTTCCTACTTTTACAAGAAACCTGGGAAGGAAATTTAGTTTTGATATATATGCTAATCTGCTAACTCGAATGTATATAATTCAATTGATTGCTTCGTTTTAACATTCCCTGCAAATGCTATAATTAGGATGTGTGAACTGGGAGCACGATTCATGAACAACAATGAGCCTGTCCTTGAGGCCTTTGACTGACAACACGGATAAAAATAAAAATAAGGGTCAGAAACTTAGAATACAGAGGTTGCTCTCCTAGTGGTCCTCTGCCAGATTGATTTTATCGTTTGCAACAACTTTTGCTTCTGCTGTTATAATTATAACTTGCCTGTCAGGATATAATAGTTGGATATTTTTCTTTTGTTGGGTATATACAGAGTCATGGTTGTCTAATTATGAGCATTTGGCATGTTTGTAGACTTGTAGCCCTGACCGATTTGTGTCGTTCATCCAATAGTATGTTGTATATTTTCAGCATACAGATAAAAAAATGCTTGCGCAACTTTTAAGAATGGAGTTAAGAGTACCCGTATCTATCTGCAGATCATTCTTTGTTTTCCTGTGACAGTTCCCTATGCTTTATATGATCGATATGAACTCATTAGGAATTCACATAATCTAGAGTGCCATTCAATCATGAATGGCTTTACCTTGAGCACTGTCTGCCATGTTAAAGTTTCATTCTGTTGTATCATTGGACTAAATGTCAATAGACTGCAGAGACATAGAACCTATCTTTCTTTGTAGTTTACCTGAGGGGAACATTTGTATTGTGGCTGTGTAGGACCAAACAAAGATGTAACCTGCAGAACTGAAACATGTGGAAGTCGTTCTTTTCATGGTTGCAGTTGTGGTTTTGACTGTTCAATAATTTGGGTGCCTATGGCACTCGCATCATGATTTACTGAAATATTTCCTTGTGGTGCAGCTCGCTTCTCACCAGTTGACAGGTACTCTCGCCAGCGGTTCCTACTGAAGAAGAGATTTGGACTTCAGCCAACTCAGAAGCCAGCACCTAATTACTGAAGCTTCAACTGTCCAACCTTGCATGTTCACTTCCTGTCACGGCTTTTTGGTTGGAGTGTAGAATAGGTATTCTGAAAACAGAAATCAAAAACTGCTAGGCACTACTATGGCAATCTCTCCTGCACATTCAGGCTCTGTACTGTTGGTATGTGATTGACAGGTCGTGTCCTTCATATGTACTTGGTGCGTGGGTCAAAACATTGTCTTGCCGTCCTCTTTTGGCCCTGACTGTTGATTTGCTTAATAATCGCTCATTCATCATGTTCTTGTTTCCTGTGATAAAATAGTGCAACGGAAATGGGTAAGGTCCTCCTGTTTTCATCTCTACTAGCACGCCCACTAGAATGTAACATAGAGCCTTTCAACGGTTCCCGGTTGGTCAATTCACGTATGACTAGCTGACTGATGAAGAGCTGTTTTTGTCCGATGTGGAAAAGAAGAAATCTCAGGCATTTTTTAACTGCATATACCAAACTTTGAAATTCGACTTCTGATTTCCGAAACAAACTCGAGCATGAACATAACGATGTGAAAGTGGAAACTCGCATCTCATAGCTCAATGATCAATCTTGTTTACCAATTTTGCACAAGACTAATGGTATATAAAAATTGCACAAAATTACAAGTGCGTGTAAATTTGGAAGAGCATTGCGCCTACGCTGATTGTGGCAACAGAGTGGGCCGTCTTCAAGTCATAGCAATGGAGCCGGAGGTTTGCACGTGTGTAGACGCTAGTTTAAATGAATTTAGAGAAACACTGTGTGACATGATTACATGAAAATGGACCCGGTGCTAATTTAGGAGGGACAGGTTTGGACAGCTCGTGTCCAGTGCACTTTGCTACCATTAGTGCATGGTGGGAAAACAAGTTTGTAACAGAACCGACCAATTTATTAGAGCTTAAGCACATAATTCGCTATTAACCAGCAAACTTACATGATTAAGACCTAATAAATCCGGTAGTCATTCAACAATCTCGAAGGATTTCAAACATTTTCCAATACAGCCAAGACCGTAATAAGTCCAGCGGTCACCATTCACAAATTACATAAGTTTGCCAATAGCTTAATTTCATCGGAATTTATATAAAAATATTACAACACCTTTTAATAGAGAAAAGCGGAAGCAGTTTACTTTGACAACACTCACACTCACATTTTTAAATATGGTGCCAGCTCGAAGTCAAATCCAACAAAAGCATCTGAGATAAGATATAAGAATGACCGTGCCCAAGGTCTGATTGATTCCCGTAGTGGGATACAAACCCATCTTGCAGCCACAGCAACCTAGATGAATACCTGCAACAAGTGGGAATAAACCCTGAGTACGAGAATGTACTCAGCTAGACTTACCCGTCATAAACCAAAAATAAATTGACTCCAAGGAGTATGCAAGGCTTTATAAGTGGGATAGCTAACTCATTTAATTACGGAAAAGCTTGCATTAAGGAATAATTAATAAGAACCTTCTAGCAATGTATTTTAATCTGATTAACCTTATCATGCTACATTAGCACCTGTACTAAACAAGCATGGTAATAATTATCCATAAAAAGTAACCAATTTCGGTTGAGTATCTTTCAATCTCAACAGCTCAACCATCTCATCTCTTGTTCAAGTTCTTACTACGATGCCGCTGCTCAAGTCAAGTGTTCACTGTCTAGGAACGATGGCGATTATAATCGATTACTAACCAGCTGGCGGGTACTCCTCACACAAACCACACTCATCAGCCACGGTGAGCTACAGGTCACCGACATCCAATTCAGGAAAAACACGAGATCAACAGGTACCATCACATCCGGGCACCGTCCGGCTGCCAGCAGGGCGCACCATGCTATATTCAGGCCTTACAACCGCGTAACCCGTGGTCCCCCATCTTCACCAATGCGATGCGTACAGCAGGTCGACTCCCGGCCCAAATCGAAATTAGGCTTCGCGGTCGGAACGACTTATCCTTCCAGCTAAATGTGAGGCATAAATTCAATATGACTTGAGGACGTACAACGGACGGGGTCCTAGTTCGACACAAACGAGATAAACCACATTGAACCTCCAGTTCATTCTCAACTCCAATCCCGCCCGGTCTCGATTTATTATCTCCACATGGTTATCCAAGATAACAATGTATTCAACCATCCGAGTTACCACCTATAACTCGCGGATGACAGGAAATCACCCGACTTCTACCGATCTAGTTAAGCAGGGCTAAGCAAATAATCGTACCTGAACCTAACAGGGTTGAAGTATAAACAGTGGCAAGGAATATAAGTAATGCAGCAACGGTATAAAACAACGCCTATAACTTAATGCAGCAAACGAGTAAAGGACTCAAATTAGATATTTTGCAAACCACAGGGAGAATGCTCCGGGGCTTGCCTTCCTCAGAAAAGCGATGTTGATTCTTCGGTACTTGGATAACTTCTTGTTCTTCGCCTTATTCCCGATCACCTCCTGTGCGGGAACTTCCAACAAGTCGTCCTTTTGGCTTCTTGGCTTCATGACAGGGTTCTCGCATGCGATCCTGTATGATGCATATGCATATATAAATATAACGAATGCATACGGAATGAACATGGAGTATGGTGATGATCATGAATGCTTTCCATGAATGAACATGCTGCACATGATAAATCAAAACATATTACTTTAGTCTACCGAGTAGGTGCATATCCCTGTTTCATTCAACTAACCATCATCGAGCAAAGCACGCAATCGCATATAGAAGCAACATAAATGTACATACCCTACGACTAAGTGCGGCATAGATAAATTCATAACCAAACCACAATAATCACACCAATAGATTATACACTTAGCAAGAATATAGAAAACACATTAACTAACATGAAATGATAACCCAAAGCATTATTTAGCACATATTGAATTAAGGACAGAACTGCGTCATATATTTGTACTACCCAGAAAATTCTACAAAAATTATAAAAGATGCCACATACCAAATATAGGTTGCCATCCAAATTTTACCTCATTTGGATAAGCCTATAATTCTACACAAAAATCACAAGGCAGCACAAAACAGAGGACCTAAAAATACTTTGTACTATGAAATATACCAAACTGCATATATTATCACATCAAGAGCTACCTTATGACATATAAAGAGCCTACAAAAATTATCAACCCCAAATTAAACCGATAACATACATTTATGATTTTTCTCAAGAATAGCGCTAAAAGCACACTTGAACTACAAGTTTATATTTTTACACAGAACAAAGCTATCAAATACTTTTCTCTGATAGAGCAAGACATAAGAAGACTAACAAACTTGGTTTCACATTTTTCTGAGCAACAGGGATTTAGTTATGCATTTTCTAAGATATAAACAATTAATAGAGATAAAATAAATCTATATATAAAAGTATCACAAACATCACATTTCATATTTTTATCATGCAGATCTACTCATAAGAAAAATACTGCAAGTTGAACCACTCGATTTGGACTAAAAATGAGCAAGTTATGAATTTTACAAGCTATCACCAAATCTGAAAATCAAAAATACAAAAACCACTTTGCAGAAAGGCCGCTGAACTTTGTCAAATTCTCGAACGAAGTCCCTGAGCTGGTGAACAGCAAGCGTGCGCGCATGGCGCGATGGGGCCGGCCTCCACGGCGGTTCTCCGGCCAAATTGAGTGGGGGAAAAGCTAGAGGAGGTCTTGGAGCATCTATTGAGCAAGAAAAAGAAAGAAGATGGCGGCCGAATCGACGGGAACGCGAGCTCGAACTCGGCGGCGGCCATGGCCATGGCGGCAAGCTCCGAAATTCGGCCGTTCCTCGATGCAATTCGACAAATTGAAGGGTGAGAAAGGTAGAGGACGTCGAGACGAGCTCGTGGGTGGATTTTAGAGAAAAAGCGCGCGGCGGAGGAGGCGGCGTGGCGAGCGGCGGCGGCGCCGACGCGCACTGCATGCGCGCGTGCACACGCTTGCAGAAAATGGAGGGGAAGAAGTGGAGAAGAAGAGGAGAGGGGTGAGGTTAACTGGTCGACCTGGCGGGCTGCCGCCCCGGCCTGCCGGTCGCCGGCCGCCACGCGGCGTGCGCGGACGGGCGGCCGTGGGCGGTGCACGGCCGGTCGGTTCGATCGATCGATAGTTTTTTTTTTATATATATATAAAAGAGCCCTCTTTTAAAATAACTTTTAAAATATTCCGAATTAGACAAAACTCATAAAATAGAAAATGTAGCTATTGATGAGTAGAACATTTCATCTTTAATAAGTTTGGTTAAATTCTGCATAAATTTTGAAATACAAAAATCCAAAAGAAAAAGGCTTTGAAATTCAAAAATTAAAAAACAGCCCCAAATTCGGGCTTTCTCCACATTTTTGAGCATGTTCCACACCTTTTCATGAAAAGTGACCAAAACAACTTTTGTTCCTTATAGAATTCTCTACAAAACTTATTTAGGGTACACCAACATGCAAACACTCTAACTATTAAATTTTAATTAGTCAAACAGAATCACTCTATAAACGAATTTTAGTCAAATAAGCCATGCAAGCCTAATTAACCAAAGTTATAAACATAAACATAGGTTCATTTTGTGTCCTAAGCATGTCTAAATTATTTTAGTGAACATCCATCAATCACTTGAGTCACTTCATCACATTCACGTGCTTTTCAAACATAATTCGAACGAATCAAGCATCACACATAAAATGACAACTAACCCATTCATTAATATCATGTATAATGATGCTTATGCTAATGAATGCAAGTGCTAATGCATGCTTAACACCGAGGGTGTTACAAAGTTCATAAAAAGCAACGACGCAAATTCAATCACACAGTGATTTATATATCTTTTAGAACGATTTAGAAGGATTGCAACCATAGGGCCTTCGAAAGTAAATCACAATCGGCATAAGTGGCATTGCGGGTGAAGAAAGAGATGGAGCAATGTAGAAGAACGTTCAGGTTACCCATGTAGTCCGAGCCTCTCCCAGGTTGCTTGTTTTGGCTAGGTTTCAGCCGTGGCTGTATTCTCCGCCCAAACTTGTGTACCGTTGAATTATTGGGTCTTAATATTGGCTAATTTGCCCGAACGGAACTCCGCTAAATTTTGGGTGATACATGTAAACTAACCAGTGAACACATTACATAAACAGATGAGCATCAATCAACTTAGTTTCCCCTTCCTCCAGATGGATCTTTCATCTCATACCCAAAAATGGATACGTCTCTGACCAAATTGTGCGAGGGGCATACTGGCATAGGTAGCAGAATCTATACCATTGCGATATCATCTAAAACACACATGGAATTGGAAACCAAGATGTAGAATCAACTTATAATAAATAGGCGGAATGTACAATAGCCCTGTATGCTGTTTACCTCAAAAAAGCAACGATTATCCTGCAATAAGACCATATTGTTTAGACAGGTCACTGGTCTGTGCATCAATAACCAGCAAAACTACAACCACACGTAATCAAAAGATGATCTCTCCATTAAAGGAACAAGAGTAACAGCCACATGTTTTGGGGACAAAAAAGGTTATATTGTGGTGTGAGCAAAAAGGGTGTGTATTGCCTTGTGGCCAGGAGAAGAATGTATTGCCTAGGTCCTACTGAGTTGTAACAAATTGAGCAGTAATCATCTGCACTCTATTTTTTTCACATAGAAGACCTCTCTACTGCTCTGGAGAGGAAACCATATCTATCTCCCTGGATGATGGATCGTCATCTTCGTCTTCAGAGATATCATCTCCAGTGCTGGTGATATCCGTATTGCTTGCCTGTCTAACAAATTGACCTCGCACCCTAGGCCTTGTTTCAGCAAGTTTCTTCCGGTTCACATACCTCACCTTCTTGTCAAAGCAGCGCTCTTTTCTTTTCTGCCTGAATTTGGCAAGTGCTGCAGCCCTCCTTTCAGAGCGGTTGCATGTTTCCTCTGGCATTGGTGTGCTCGATGCCGAGGACCACACATTTTGTGTCGGTAAATGACTTGAGTGCATATTCATGCCAGCAGGATTAAACTGAAATGATGACATCATAGGTAAACCATGGCATTGGGGATAAACATTGTACTGAGGAAGCATCGTTGGTGGTGTATGTGCTTGAGCATTGTTTATGTTTGCTTGAAAGTTTTGCACTGAAGAAACTGCCATGTTGTGCTCTACCATCCCTGGATAATAAAATGGGAAATGGTATACAGGTGGAGTTCCTGAAGTATCATTATGGCCTTCATTGCTTCGCTCCATATGTACGTTAGAAGAAGAAAAGCATACCATAGGGTACTGCACAGGCATCTCAAAAGCTTCTTTATTCCGAATATTTACATCAGTACCGGTGTCACTTCTATCGGTTGCACTAGAGCAATTACCCTGGTTATCCAAAGAGTCTAACCGACTGCCACCTCTTTGTAATTCGCTATCAAATGAGCTGGTGGTTGGGGTGCTTGTCTTAACATATGCTAGAAATGCAGACGACTCGCCAATCCTCAGGTTAGTTTTTATAGGGCGTGAAAACATTCTTCCCGGAGAGGCTGGCAATTAAAAATAATTAATCAGAAAACAGATGGATAAATAGATGTGATTAACAAGAAAAAAGGAAGACCTGTAATTACAGGCAGAACAAAGGTCCGACTCAAACATCTTACATGCTTGACTGGCATCTAGGACAGAGCCTGGTACACCCTCCATCTTGTCTCTCTGGTGTGGCTCCGCAACAGAAGGATTAGACTGAAACACGCCAATAAATGGAAGGGCATTTAAACAAGTATATTGTTAGCGTCTCATCAAATACAACATATATATAGAGCCAAAACGGCAGATCTTTGTGGCAACATCAAAAAGCAGAAATGGAACTATACTAAAACAGCAAAAAGAATATCTGGACTGCAACAAACTTCCAAATGAATGCTGGGTTCATTACCTCGTATTCAAGTTGATTCAAGGTGCCTGTTTCTTGATTCATATGTTCTTTGGGCCTATCGTCTGTCTCGTCTGAGAGGAGTGTGGTGCTATTGGTATTGGCATCACTAGGTTCTGAGTGCACCAACTCGAAGTTGTCATTGAAGAAGTTTTTCTCGGGCAAACCAAGCTGCCAACACCAGTACTCAAAATTTAAAGAATAATTCGTGCAGGTACAGCAACGCCTACAAGCATCTCAGCTTAGAGCATGCTTCTAAGTTCTAACGCAGAGGCTAAGGTGAATCAGCATAGTGCCCTTTACCATCCGTCTCCGCCGCCACACATGGGTCCAAAGGTTCAGCAGCTCATTCGTGCGCAGCGGCTTCACCAGGTACTCGGCCGCGCCAAGCCGCAAGCACTTGACAACAACAGACACCTCATCTCTGTTGGACATCACTGCATAGTTCCATCAAAACAGGAGGATGGTCACGGCAAGCACATCATAGTAATCGGCCCAAGACACAGGATAGGAAGGGAGCCTACTGATGATGGGGATGTGGCGCAGGTCCTTGTTCCTGGCAATGTACTTGAGCATCTTAAAGCACTTGGGGACCGGCAGATCAACCTCAGCCAGGATGATGTCGATCTCTCCTCCCTCGAAGTTGAGAATATTGATCACCTGCCGCGGAGACTTGGCGCAAGTTACTGAAAAAGAAAGTTCGCCATCACAACAGCACAACAGTATTGGTAGTATAGTCCTCGACTACTAATGATTAAGCCCACAGTGCGAAGCAAACACAATCCTAAATCGGGAAATCCCAACGATTAAGAAACCATTAAACCAAGTACGGGGGTGCAAAGGTTGACTCAGACTAACCATGGTACGAGCAGTTGCAGAGGAGCCGCAGCACCTCCCGCGAGCTGGTGGCGTCGCCGTCGCAGAGAAGAATCCTCACCTTGCTCCTGTCCACGAACTGCTGGCCTCCCCCAAGACCCACACCGCCTCCGCCTCCACCGCCGCCCACGCGATCCCCCTCGCCGCCGCCCACCATACCCAAACCTCAGACACACCAACCACCACTCCGCCAAGGGGACACGAACAGAAGTGTCGGTTTCAGCCGCGGCCGGAACCAGAGACACAGCAGGCGCAGCAGGACGACGCGGTCGGTGGATCTGCAGACGCCTCCTCCTCCATCCCCGCCGCCGCCAGTACGGCCCAATCAATCCGGCCCCCCTCGCAAGCTACCACCGCGCGTGCGCCGTGCCTGTAGATGGCAGCAGGTGTCCTAGCAGCGGTGGCTGGGGCCGCCGGGGGCCGCGGCGCCCTCCTCCGCCCGTCGCGGTCCGGCCCGCACCATTATCCGCGCCTAATCTATTGCGGAGGGGCGGCAGCGGCGGCGGCGGGCGATGGCGTCCGCTCTTCTCTGCTGCGGCCTGGCCTGCGTGCGGGTGCTTCGCTGGAGCAGGATATTTTCCTCGCTTTTTCCGCTTTCCTCAGTGGGGTTGGGTTGGGGCACGCAGCAGCAACTCGGCGGGGCGAACACGACGAGGAACCAGAGCCAGAGCCAGACAGCCGCACGGCGCCGCGGCCGCGGAGGCGGAGTAGAATAAGAGCAAAGCGACGGCTGGGCGTGCTCGGGCGAGCCGGCGGCGCGATCTTGGCCGCCCGTGCCGACGTCCCGTGCAAGCAGCAGCCGGATCGGGGCCCAGCGAAGCGGGTGCTCCGGTGCTGGCTGGCCAGGCTGACGACGGACCGGCGAAGCGGGCGAAAATATCTGCTCGCCCCTTCGTCAAAACGCTTCGCTTTTGGCTACGTGTCCGCCGCTTAGTTGTCGCTGAAATATCTAAAAATCCTCGTCGGCCATCGGTTGTGCGATTTTGTAGTAAAAGGACCAAGTGGAGCCACGCGGCCCACGCCCACGGCTTCGGGTTTGCTGACTGACTGGACCGTGTGGAGAACGGCTAGGTGGGCCCGGGCATGGGCCTCGTAGGTTCGGGTGATGGTGGAACGGAACGAGACGGGGGGACCTGGAGTTGGGCCATGGGCGTGGGTCCAGAGCCCAGTGGGTGGTGCGGGGTCGCGCGCGCAACGTCCTCGCGCTCATCTTCTACCGGTGCCCAGCGCCGGCGCGGCCACGGTGGCCGCCTCCCTGCCTCTCGTTTCGGATCACGACGCCGCCGGCACTGGCTGTGTTCGGCTGGTGCCGTGCCGGCTGATTCTGGCCGGTTCCGGCTGGTCAGCTCTCACACGGCAACGTAGCACCAGCCGGAACCAGCCGGCTTATGCGCCAGCCGAACAGGAAACCTTCGCGACGTGACGAGCAAAAGATTTCATCCGCGCGTCCGAACCGCTTTGGGGACGACGGCGATCTCTTTCGTTCTGCCGATCGGAGACGAGTGGCCCGCGATGGTGGCGCGAGGGGCCCTCCACTCCAGTCCAGTCTTTTGTGCGTTCATCAATCAATCTTGACGATTCAGAGAGTTTGTTGCGGTGCGGATGAGACGCAGAAGCTCGGCAGCCAAAATCGGCATTGGAGATGATGCTGAGGATGGGTCAACTCGTGTGTCAAGCTCACGAGCACTACGTGTCGACCATCGCGGTTTCCAAGTTTTGAGCCTACCAACTTTGGTTACACAAGTTACATCTCATGACATCCTCACGAGTTCAATTTTTTTTGACAAGTGAGTTCAATTAAACCTGTGTCAACTTTCACGAGTTACCTGATGGCGTCAACTTTGCATGAGACGTGAACCGGTAATGACTTCTTCTTTTTTCTAAAACAAGGATATAGTCATTTTTCATTAAGCAGAAGAGGGTGGTCAATAAACCTATATACAGATAATATAAAAGGAGTCTAGGTAATCTATGGATCCAACGAGATCCACAACACAAATAAAAAACAAAAAACACGGGATAGAGGATGAGTATACAGAATTCATTCGTAGGTAATACATGGTCAACAGATCCTCATGGTTTCAGAATTCAGATGGCAAGTATAGGTGACACGAATCACACGGCACACTTTACTGACACGAAAATTAAGAGGCGTATACACTGAGCTCGCAGTCCAGACGATTAAGGCAGTGTATATAGAGTTGCAGAGAGGATCAATAGGGAAAAAAAACAAAGGCTTATGCTAAGTACAATACTCTTTATTCATCTCTATTTATGACTACAATACTTAGTGTTCCGTACAACACTTCATATAGCCACCAAGCGAGGGGATGACTCTGTAAAACATGTCTACAAAGACGGAGTGGCGGTTGCAGTGGCCTTCGCTGTGACAATTGCTCCAGCCTCGGTCAGTAGAGGCACCAGCTTCCCACCGTCATGCATTGCCATGGTTGCTGCTCAGCAGGCGGTAAATACATCGTTAAAAAACAATTCAGATGCAAATGAGAAATAAAGTGAACACAACTTTAGTTTTTGGAGTTGGAGATCAGTACGACGATGACATTGACAGAACAACAGAAGGTAAACTCACCGTCACAGCCACCAATACGCTCCCCTTTCACAAAGACATTGGGAACAGTTTTCTGACCCGTCCATTCAGCAAGAGCTGATTGCAGCTCAGCACCATCACCTTCGCACAGTGATTAAATCAGCAAGCAGTTTTCATGGAATGCATAAGTTTGTCTTCTCTTGAATACTCGAGACATGTTAAAATGGTTCATGCAATGTTCACAGTTCACTATATATGTTCGTTCGCATTTACAGATTCACTTGGTGTAATTGTGTTAAGATGGTCTAATCAATCGAGGAGCAATCATATTGCAACGTGTTAACAATATTAAAGGGCTTCCTCCAAACATTGTTTTGCAGAAGTACTGAACTAATCTCCAGTTTGATTGAATGGTAGTATGTTCATTAGTTCATGTACAATTTCAAGTTTCAGCACTGCAGTTTGATCAGAACTAACTTTTGCAATATCTTTCAGTTGATAGATGAGCTGAAAAGTATATCAGTGGCTTCTACAGCCATGATCATTTGATATCATAAACCTTACCCTTCATTTGTTGGTTTATTTTATGACTATCAAAATATGGGAATCAAACTATCTGGGAAGTATTGAAGTGAACCAAAAATAAAGAAGTCTAAAATCAAGAAAAATACTCACTTTCCACATCCAACTCAATAGCCTTGTAACTTGCCCCCAGATGTGCTAACAATTGCTTCACACGGGCGCAGAAAGGACAGTAAGTTTTGCTGTGGTCATAAGATCAAAACACAAGGGATTTATATTTTTTAGATAAAGACAAGGGATTTATATAAAAAAGAATAAAGGATGATTAACGTTTGAATTAGTATAAGCGTATAAAGGATAAAGGTTAAAAATAAGGAATTTTTTATACAAAGAATAAAAGATAATTATCATTTGAACTAGTACAACTATACTGACAAAATTGTTCATTCATTTTACACTCATGGAGCAACTCTAACTCTTCAAATAATACAAAGAGTTGATGTATGGCACAATAATATTCATTCTTTTTCTTTCTTATCGCACTTTCATCATATACTAATATATCACTTGTTATTGTTTCTAACAAGGAATTCCCATGTAGAAACAAAGAAACAAACTGAAGAAACATGTCATTGTTTTTGTTTTATAAGAGCAGAAGCATGTATATTGTATATTAATAGCAAAGGGGAGGGCGAGATAAGAAAGAAAAAGTGAATTATAAAAAAAATTAGAAAGTGCTACCTTACTCATTCCAAAAATTTCTGATGGCGTTACCTACTCATTCCAAAACTTATAAGGGCGTACCAGGAATATTGGGGATTTAAATTTAAATCTATACTATATTCAGTCTTTGGCACAAAGTTGAAACAAACTGAAAACTGATTTCCTTATCCACGCAGCCCAAATTCATCATGTCTGTACCACACGAAACTAATCATGTCCCAGTCAATTGCAAATTTGGGGACAAAACATGTTACCGGATAACTGATCACATATTCACCTATGTAACAGATGGCCAACATGAAAACACGAAAGGTTCCGCTGGTTTTGCAATTGCGTAATAATAGAAACAAAGATTTTTTATGAGCAAAACCTGAAGACGACGACAGGGGATGAAGAGACGATCTCCTTGGCCTTCTCGAGAGCCATGCTTGCAGAGTTGTCCGAGCGCGGAGCTTAATGGCGAAAGAACGGACCGGAGGTGTGTACTTTCCGTGCCGAACCCCTCCGGTCCAATTTATACGCTACCGCCGGTCCAATTTATACGCTACCGGAGGCGCCGATTTGCAGTGGGAACCGGACGGCAACCGGAGAATTTTCTTTTGGGCGGCAGCCGGCGGCCGCGTTGACGGCTTGAAGCACCGTGCACGCTAGGACTATGCCATTGCCACGAGCGCACGACCTGAAGAGAAATTGTGGAAGTCTTTTCCTCTCGTCCCAGTCACAACTGGATGGACCATTCTAGAATCTAGATCCACGAATGAGCAGCATGCTCGCAGGTCGCATTGGGATTAAGTCATGCGTGATCGTTCGGCATTCGTTTTCACAATTTTTCAGTCGTATATACGGCGATTTCAGCGATCACAGGCAGGCAGTCGTAAACTCAGTCGTATACGGAGATTTCAGGCGGTCGTGCAGCATTAGTTTTCTGACAAAGCCAACGCCGTCTCCGAATCTCGATCATAGCTTCGCGACGATTTAGCCTCTCTGAATCTAGATTGTACGGCCCGGCCTTGAGACGATTGAGAGACCATATAGATACAGAGAACATGAATGGATCATTGGATTGAAGCGTCTGCTCCAATGTGGTCCACTTCGTGCTGACTTGGTAGGGATAGCAATGGCCCCAATCGAGAGTTTCTGGTCCGTTGTCCAAAATTTACAATTATAACAGAAAAAAAGTACATACGATTTCCTCTGTTCAGTTTCAGGCACATTTGCTGTGTTCGGTATGGTATAATACTGCTATTTGCAAATTCAGTTTCAGCAGGTATGATCTGTTCAATTAATACATATTGATGCAATTAGCTGTTCTGCATTCGCCATTTATCTTGGGGAAAAGATCAGAGCGTCAAGGAATTGTCCAAAAAACAACGAAGTGTAGTTCCTCGACGTCCAATCACACAAAAGATTTCCGCGCTGGATAGCGAGAGGAACAATCGTTTTTGCTTCACATTCTTGACACTGCCCACATACCATAAAGGCTCACAGGCACAATGAAAATCAAGAGAAGCCAGACAAAAGAGGGATCCCAAACAAAGTATCTGACAACAAGAGCAAACTATGAAGAAAACCTAGGATTACTATAAAGACAAGACAACTCAGTCCCTTAGATGTTCTTAAGACCATGCGATCATCTCCGCAGGAGTCATTACAGGTCTGTAGGACTCATCACCGTTGCCAGCACGAACCCCAGAACATTTTTTCACCTTTTTCACAATTAGAACGGTCGGAAGTAAACATTACAAATGCAAGATCGATGTTTCGAGGCGGTTTTTCGATTAGTAGTGTATGTAAGAGTCGCCGCGTGCCCTGCGGCGCGGGAAGAATCCGAGAGCACAAGGTGAAAGCGAGCTCAGGATACAACAGGGTGATGTTGCTTCAAGGGAACGAGTCTACTGGGAACCATCCGGTCGAGACCAAAAATCCCAGCGACCAGATGACGAAGCCAACCGCAGTATCGACAATATCGACGGCTAACTATAAAAAAATCAAATCGAAATCGACATAAAAGAGCAGCGCAGCGATAAAATTCGAAGGAAAACAGCAGAAATCCGATCTGACGAGAAACGGAAGAACTTATCGAAGAAGGCGGCGGCGGCGGTGCTGAATAGAAGCGGAGGGGGGAGCATTTTATAGCCGCCGTGGGTGTTGCGGCTTGTTAGGATGCCTTCTCAAACCCTAATGGGCTGGAAGATACGTTAATGGGCTCTTGGATTCAGACCCATGTTAACATGCTCTGGAATTCAGCCTTTGGGTCTGCTAAGCAAATTGCAAAAATATTTCTCCCATTTCTCAAAAACAAAATTAATCTCAAAAAAAATCTTCTCCCATTTCTCAAAAACAAAATTAATCTCAAAAAAAATCTCAAAAGCAAAACTTTTCCTCCCTCTCCCTGCCTCTCTTTAAAAAAAAGCTCTTTTCTGACTTCCATGTTCATCGAGGATTTGGTGACCAGCCATTCGGTTGCGTCTAACAAGTTGAATTTCATGGTTCAAAAAAAATGAGCAGTTGAGCAAAGCCAGAACTTTCCCGCGAGCATGGCTGACTAGCTGAGAGGCGACGAGCAGTCGAGCACATGGATCCATAAACAGATATTCGACCGACCGACCTCGACCTCCTCGGTCCACGCCGACGCTGGTAAAGACCCTTCATATTTTGTGAACATAAAAGATTAAAAAGAATCAAATGTTGGATAAGTTATCAATTATTATTTCATAATATAAGTTACCGATTCTTATTTCATAAAACAAAATGCTATCTGACCAAAGATTGCATCCAGTGCAATGCGGCCTTGCGGCGCAAAAACATTCTACAAAGACGCGTCCTGTGACATGTGCGGCTGACGGTGGAGGAAATGCCGACCACACCATCTTCGGGTGTCTGTTCGCCAAGGCATTCTGGAGACGTGTTGGATGGAACATGATCGCGCCCGTCACTGAGCGCTGAAACAACAACTCCAACACATGTGCCGCGCTCTGCGGTGAGTTCCCTAATTCTCTACTGCTGGGAGCTGTACAAACACTAGGATCCAGGGAACTTAACAAACTGGTCTGTACAAACGGTATGCTCGCATACATTTAGAGCACAAGCTTCAATTGTGTATTAAATCCATTGGACAAGATGTTCGATCATACAACCGTGGCTAATAAAAAAATAGTAAGAAAGTTTAGATAAAATAATCATTGAAGTAATAGTCATCATTCGTCTTCAGCAGGATCATTCGTGAAGCGAGAAACAAGTAAATAGCCATGGTAACACAATAACACATGAAAGCACCAATAGAAGCAAGGATAAGAACACCAAATATCACGCGTGAGAAAATATTTCAGTCTTCAGATTAGAGCTGGTCCAACAGGCACATGGACCATCAAAACTATAACAAGTCGAGTTTAACACATCAGTCCAAGTTCTGAACCAAAAGCTAAAGCACATGAATCAGGCCTTCTAATGAAGGGTCCATTTCTTTTCTTTTCTTTTTTGACACAAATGAAGGGTCCATTTCTTTGATGCAGGAAGTTCTCCACAGCAGCAGAACAGATTCTTCAACAGTTACTGCAAGTGCAACAGAAACAATATATCAGACCCAGCTGCAAAAATATACTCAAGAGTTACCAAGGCTATTTTATTGTACTGTAGAATACACTCCATTTTCCACATTTTTTACAAATCACAATTCTTTAAAAACACGACCACTTCTGTGCTGCATAGGCCATCACAATCAAGCATAAACACAGCATTTTCTCAAGTCAACCAGAACAGAAAAAGGAGGGCTTCAGGAAAACAGTTTCTTGGCTGTACAGAGTGCTAGCAAAGCTTAAACATAACTTTTTGCCGTGGGAATGACAGTAGACTCCATGTTGACAATTTTATGTTTACCAAGGATCAGACTAGCAGTGACCAGCAAATCTGAAGTAGATACTGTGGTGATTGCATTTGTTTCTAATAATGGTCAGCCAACTAATTCGGAAATTCAGGCAAAGTGGTCAATAAAAACAGATGAACTGGAACCGAAACATATACCTATTTCTGCACATTAGCATATGTAGTCGGTTCACACTAGCAGAAGTAAAATGCACTACTCTGTTTGGTACAGCTGTACAGGAACAACTACAGAACATATTGGATACTAAAGTATTGACTGATATATGTAGTCGGTTAAACTGATCAAAGTTGTACCAAGAAAGTGTAGAGCTAAACCTATTGTGAAGCAGTAGTTTAATAAAGGGAACACATATTGGACCGTCCAGGTAGTGGCTTCCTCCGGTGCTCATTGTCACCAATGAGGCGTTGGCAGCAGCTATGTTTTCCCTTGGGTAAAATTCAGGTGATTGATGGAATCTGAGTTGGACTGAACATACAAGTCAATTTACTGATCAAAGCAGGGCCACAGAATAGTAGTAGGCCAGTGCGCAGTCACCCAAAAAATTGTTGGGGAAATAGGTAGCATCTATAAATCAGACCATTTATAATGGAACAATGTCATGAATATAACAGAAACTGACTCAGAAACACAGGATCAACAGCAATGCAGGAAACTACTATTTCAAGCACATGGAAATAAGGGATTATTAACTCGGTTATCAAGACTCTGCCTCTGCTTATAACTTACCTCAAGGACGGTCAATCATCCTGCTCAACCTTCACATTCTGCAGCTTTGCATCCAGCTCGTCCTCATTGTCCTCAGCATCCTCATCCTCTTCCTCATCATCAGGCTCCCCGTCAGGGTCATTCTCATCTAGTGAGCCCAGAACATCCAGGGATTTCTTACCAGCCTTTAGAATTCCCTTCACCTCATCAATCCCTTCATCGGAGATGAAATTTCCATTGATGTTCAGTTGCACAAAAGCAGGTTTGTTGGCGACTGCCCGCGCAAAGCACCGAGCTCCAACCCTCTGCAGCATGTTTGTGCTCACATCAAGTTCCTTGAGATCTGTGTGGCCATCTTCCAATGATCTTGCAATAATCACAGCACCATCATCCTTAAGTTCATTTTCGGCCAAGGTCAACTTCTTCAGTGACTGCATTGCTGTTAGGCATTCTGCCAAATCTGGGGCTGCTTTGGCATTTATTTCATTTCCAGCCATTTCTAGAACCTCCAACTGCGGTGCTGACAGTTTAAGGGCATTGGCAATTGCTTTTGCGCCCTTGTTCTCAAGATTGAGATCGCTGAGATAAAGCTCAACAAGATCAGGAAGCTTTGGAAGGGTTTCGCTGAGAGCTAGCCCTGCATCTACACCAAACAAGTTGTCCCTAAGATCAAGTGTCTTCAGACGAGTGCATGTCCCTAATGCCTCAGACAATGCGACTCCACCATTAGATCCTATCCTTGTAGCTGAGCACCTGAAACTCTCCAAGTTTGGAGAACACTTAACCATCTCAGCGATATACATAGCACCTTCATCTCCAGTCATGTTGTTGTGGAAGTGTAGAACCTTGAGCTTCTCAGTTGAAGGAATAAGCTCAGATAGAGCTTTTGCAGCTTCCTCTGATATGCCATCATTCATCACATAGAGTTCTTCCAGGGATTCCTGTGATTTCAGGAGCTCACGGAATGCCCTGACACCCTTCTCACCCAAAGCATTGTCAGAGATGTTCAGATATCTGAGGACAGAACCCTCTAATGCTTTGGAGAATATGCGCATCACATCAAGGGCCTCATCCTCAGGCCTTCCAGCCACAAAATCAGAGATATCAACCTCTGTGAGCTGATTCTTAACTGACTCAAGAATTGGTCCAGCAACATTAGCAGCACCAATACCAAAGCTCCTGTTGCTAAAGCAAATTCTTTTATATGAATTCCCTGGTTTGGTAAGTGGACTGAGCAATTCCTTTGCTTCACCTGCCTCAATAAAAGCACGCTTGCCACCAGATATATCCAGTACAGCAGGCACAAGAGATGTGTCAGCTACAGGTGCCTCCACTTCTGCAGTGGTCCTTGGGCCTTTTTTCAGAACTTCCAACATCATCTTGCTTGTTTCCTTAGCATACAGCTGGACAGCAGAACTCCCATCACCATCTGGCTCCCTTTTGAAATGCTCATCAGCCAAGGCAAAGCAAAGTTCTTCAATCCTTTTTGAATTTTCCTGGGCCTCTTGCTTGCCCAAAAGACCATACTTGGGGGAGAAAATGGACTCTGTGGACAGATTGTTTGTCATCCTATCAACAAGCATGAGCCGTGTGCTTTCACTGGGTGGCCACAGCTTTATAGAGAATGTCCTTGGATGGAAATCTTGTGTTGAATCCATGTGACAAGCTTGGACTTAACACAGCAACCTGTAATAGTAGAGCATATTTTACTAGCCTTGCTTTGATAACATAAGATACTGCACTAGCAAAATAACATTGATTGAAACGCCAATAAGCTACCCTAACATATATTCTCAATTTGCTAATCCGGATACTCCATATACATTGCTTGAAACATCAATAAGCTACACTAGCATATAAGATCACGATGTCACTGCTCAACTGAATCAAACAAACTAGCAAGGGTGAACGCAGTAAAGGGCACAGGTGTACACCCAATAATTTTTGCAAAAATGATCGAAGTTCGTGGAAATAATACATGTATACACTTCTAATTTTATCAGATCCGAATACAAATCGCTTAAGTTAGGGTTTGGGAGCTCAGCTTCGCACAGCAGGAACGGAAGAGAAGGGTGGGCATACCTGGCGCGGCTTGTCGGCGGCGAAGGGCCGGAGAAGACCTGGCGAGGGACCGATGGAGACCTGGGCACCTGGACAGCGGCAGCGGTCGCCCCCAGTCGTCGCCGCGAGGCGCGGAGGGAGAGGTTTTTGTTTTGACGCACACTTGGGGAACGGTTGAAGGAGGGCCGTGCCGTTTGGAATTTGAGATCCCGCGCCGTGTGGCTGTGGCCGCCGCTGCTTTTTTTTTTTTTTTGTTTTGGGAGCAGAGGCCGCTGCTGCTGTAAAGAGCGAAATGTATTGCTAGGGTTTATAGGAAGGGTTTATACGTGGGCTAGTTGGGCCACTCGGGGTATACGGGATGGTCTGGGTTGTGCATCTCGCCGGACATTCTAACCTGCTGAGAGATTTTTTCTTTTCAAACTTCAGAGTTCAGACCCACGAATCATATTTCTGAACTGTTAAAACCATTTAGATTGGTTATAGTCTAGATTGTTTGCTCAAAAAGAGTAATAGTCTATATTGAATTGTTCCTGAAGGAAATTTCGTCAATTTTTATTTAATAAATATATATAATACAGTATATATATTATAAGATTTTTAAATAACAAAAAATGTATCTAAGCTTCTAGAAAATTCAATAAAAGAAAACTAGAGATGAGTTGGGTCATGATAACACTAAATAAAATATTTATAGCTCATGAAATATCTTAAAAATATTCAAAAATTAAAAATATTAAAATAAACAATATAGAAAATCACCCAAAACAATATAATTGACGTACATATGTGCTTAAAAAAACTTTGCATGCCACTATATATGAGATGCAACTAGCAGGAATGCACATTGATGTTGCCATTTGGAATAGGTGTGCCTTACGTTATTGGGTGGGCTAGGTGTGCGTTACGTTTTTTTTTTGGAACGTTTTCAAAGCGTGTTTAGACAACAATTAGAATGTTATGATAATTTTATAAAAAAATCTAGATATGTTCTCATTTTTCTAGAGCTAATCTAAGTTTTGGAAGCTTCTACAAATATTACAACGATCTTTAAGTCTTTTATTTGAATGTTTTGTGTCCTAAACTATCTCTAGGATTTTTATCAAAAAAATTTGAATCATATTTAAACTAAAAAAATGAATGAAGTCGCCTTCAGAACCATTTCAAACCCAAAACAAGGAGATATTTTAAAATTTGAGAGTTTTGGAAGTAAGATGTTTGATTTTGAAATTCGAAGAAGAAAATCAGACCACACTGATAGTTCGAGGAGATAAAAGTGAATTTTTTCTAAGTCCTTTTATTCTCTCGGATATCCACATAGCACTACTCACTCCTTGGTGTATAAAATCATATTTTCATATACGACTTCTAACATTGTTATTGTTAACCTGGGGCAGTTTTGTGTGATTTAGTTTTGGATGGCTGGTATTGGGTGTATCAGAGTCTCTCTTAAAGATCGGTTTGTGGAGTGACTGCTTAGAAAAAATAAGTGTACTCCCAATGTCAGATCCATCTATGACATCTTTGTATGTACGAAAATTCATCTTAGCACATTGGGTGTGCGCCTAATATTACTGAAAGGATCAAGATGACCAAGAGGGAGGGTGAATTGGGCTAATTCTAAAATTTCTTGCGGAATTAAAACCTAT
>CM041637.1:16262342-16293474 GCA_023333625.1 Bothriochloa decipiens
TAGACTTATCTAGGTCAAGCTACCCGTTTGCACCCCCCTTAATAGTATGGCCAAAAGAAAAACAAAGTCCTAACGACTAATCCGATGTCACCCAATACCATGGACGATCGGAACTAACCATTCTTGACCTTGTCGTCCATCCTTTGAAAACCGAAACGATTTCCATCGTCAAGGGAGCATGAAACCCATATTGCCCACGGCATCCATCACCATAACCTAACTTATCAATGTTTCTGCAAAACACACGTTAGTTATGGTAAATATTGTCATCAATCATCGAAACCACATTAAGAGGCCTAGATGCTTTCAATTACCCTTAAAGATGGATGTGATAGTTTTTTTAGTCTGATATATGTAGAGTTGTCCTCTCTCAAATTTATATTCCTTCCATCTACTCCCCAAACCGAAGAAAGTTCATGATAAACTGGAAATGCGTCCACAAATTAATTTATTTGTTAACTTATTTAGAATAAATTGGAAACAAAGTTCATGGGTGAACTGAAAATGCCTCTACAAATTTATTTGTTAGACTTATTTATGCCCCTCCGGAATGTACAAATTTCACAATTCATGTGTCTCGAAAGGGTCCCTCGGACTGATTTAGGAGGCACACAAGTTTTACATTGTTAATCACACATGGTGGGCAGCCTTTGCTGGAGGCACACAAAGTATATCCGTGATACCACTCACAGTCCAGTTGCCAACGGGGAATTCCCCGTCGGAGTATAAGCCACCATCCCCGTCCCCGCCGCGGGGGAGGGGGGGTGTTGGATTTTTTCCCGTCCCCATAAACCACCACGGGGAGCCTTCCAGCACCATCCCTGATCCCCAACAGGGATCTCCGTCCCCGAATACAACACACACACAGACATAAAGCTTGCAAGGTTCACAGATTTACACAGGCATAAATCTTACATCTAGCGTTCTACAAAGTACCAACATAGATGTCCAGGCGTCCAGTTCTATCTAGCACGTAGGCATAGTAGCAACAACAAAGGTGTCCAGCAACAACACACAGGCATACACATACATTGTTTTACACCAGCAACTAGAGATCTACGAACAAAATAGGTGTCCTAGACTCCACTCTCCAAGCAACCACAAAGGTGTCCAGCAACAATACACAGGCACATACACACAGCAACCACAACGGTGTCCAGGTGTCCCAGCACAAAAGATAAGCATTGGCTGCACAGCAGCACAAAACAGAACTGTCCAGCTCCACTTGACCATCATGAAGTTGATCCTTGACAAAAGAACAGCTGCAGCTCACTCACAGGAATGCAAATCCCTGCATATAGCAAGCAAATCCTTAATTTTTTGGCAACAAAGAGAGTTACAATGCGTTGTGAATTAACAATTTTCAGATATACCTATATGCCATCTTGTATCTCTTGAAGACACGTCCAAAAGGTGGCTGTATCTTCATTGTCACCAACCAAAAAAATAATTGGAAGACTTGAATTAGCAATCATGAAAATAGAAAAATGGGTTTGATGATTATTTATAAATGGAACAACTTATAAACCTTTGTATTTGTTTCGAAGCCAATCTTGTGAACACATTAAGGCCTCCACCATCTCTGGAGTGAGCCGGCTGCGATGCTCACTAAGGACCCTTCCACTTGTGCTAAAGGCAGATTCAGATGCAACTGTAGTAACTGGAATAGCATAAATATCTCTTGCAATCTTCCTCAGCGTAGGATAACGTGTCCCAGCCACCTTCCACCAATCAAGAATCTTGAAGTTTTCAGTATTAATTGGGACCAACTCATCATCCAAGTACCTATCTAGCTCTGATCTGTATCTTACTTCAGGTTCAAGATCATCATCAATTTGTATTGGCTGAACACTTTCATTGACAGACTCAGGTTGAGTTTGTGATTGTTGAGGGCTGCTACTCCTAGGATTTGAGTTTGTGGTGAACCTGAAAGACGATTGGCATATCAGTACATATATATGAAATCTGTAAATAAGAATTAGCATAGATCACTATATAACTACATATACGTAAATCACAACAACCAATTTACCCATGCTGTACAGTTAAAAAATAAGAAATAAAAAGCATAAGAGAGGTAGCATGGTTGAAATCGAACCCTAATGATTTCAACAGTTGGAGACCGCTGCCGGAGGATGAAGCTTTTGAAGTAGGCGCAGCAGTTGAAGCTCCTTCAATCGCAAGAGTGCCTTTGCGTTTCCCCCTGAGGAGGAACCGACGACACCAGATGCCGGCACAAGCGCAACGCACGGCATGATAGCGGTTGCATTAGCAGGTGCGGCTGCAGTAGCAGGCACAACACAGCTAGCGCTCATGGGGTTTGGTGCCCGGTCCAAGGCCGAGGTGGCGTCCCTTTGAGGACCGAAACGCAGCCAGGAACAAAAGTAAAACAACGAACTAAACTAGCCTTACTTTAGTACTACGTATATCATGTATGAACAAAATTAGCCACTGTTGTGCTACAAATCGAAACCCCAGAACTAGCAATAGCAATACATGTGTGAACAAAACTACGAATGTACATTATTATGATATTTCACTATGAGTTTTTGACCTTCCTTCTCCATCGGAGCTCATGGGCGATTCAAATCCAGGTGCATCCATGTCACCTGCATGCTGCCACGATGTGGATCCGAGGCTCGAGACTCCGACGAGGCCGACCTGCGTTGGCCGTGGATGGCAAAAGAGGCCAACGGAGAAGGACGATGCAGAGTGGACCGACGACGCCTGGAGGCTAGAGCTCTGGTCGATGGTGGCGTGGATCCGAGGCACCGAGCTGCTGCCGGGCGGCGGCCGCCTCGCGCAGCTGCGGACTCGCGCAGTCGCGCTCACCGCAGCGCCGCTCGCGTCGCTCGGACAGGGGTGGAGTGGAGTGGCCGGGTTTGGGTGAGGATTAGGGTTACCTCGCGTATTTATACTCCGGGGAAATGGGCCTTCTTACATGGGCCTGGTCGCCTGGCGCCATTGCTGCTGCTTCACAGGGCGAGGATGCGGGGATCGGGGTCGAGGACGACGGAACCATACCCGTCCCCGCCATCCCCGACGGGACGACTTCTCCACCAATTCCATCCCCGTGGGGATGAATTCTCTACCATCCCCGACTCCTAATGGAAGGATTCCCCGCGGGGAATCAGGATCAGGTCGCCGTTGACATTTTTAACTCACACAGAGCTGTTGTTTTAGATTATTTATGTCTGTACTCCCTCCGTCTCTTTTTAATTATCGTTCGTGCTTTTCAAAAATAATTATCAGCAATTATATATAAAAAAATATTAATATTTATACTATATAATTAGTATCATTAGAAAGATCTTTGAATCTAATTTTTTTAATAAATTTATTTAGAGATATAAATATTATATATATTTTATATAAATTAAGTTAAATTTATGGCATATATACCAACAGCGATAATTAAATAAGGACGGAGGGAGTATGTCTGCGAATTTTTCAGTCCAGCTTCGGAATAATGCAGTGTCACGTCTCACAGGGGAGAGAATAATTCACCATGAGCCCAAAGAGGTATGGCTAGACTCTTTTTTTTTTCCCGAATGCATGAATGTTCCAAGAAAAAAATTCTTTTCTTAATATTAACGATGATACATTCGAGAAAAAAATATTCCAGGAAACTTGCGACATCTTTCTCTCTAAATTGTCGATAGGCGCCTCTCGTATGAGTTGCATGAAGTTACATGCGGTACTACCATACTGTTGAAACTTGCAAGTGAAAATCAAAAATATTTCGCGCAGAGTGCACGCGGTGTATGCAGTGTCAGCATACCCCAGCAGCATTTCAGGCTTCAGAAACCATAAATTTCTGTCTGACGACCTGATCAGGTGTTATTAGGATTCAGGACATCTGGACGTGTCTGCGTAAATTTCCGAGGACCAATCCTTGACGCAACCATGCAGAACTGGAATTCCGTCCATTAATTTGTTTTCAGCTCGTGGAGTTTTCACTTAAAAATTGTCCAACATTACGGCAACAGTCACCGCGTCCTTTACAAATCACTAGTAGATCAAGTATGATTGCAGATTCGACAACACAAAAGGTCACAAGCTAATCTTTAGCGAGGATAAACACGAGCAAATCACAGTAGCATATTCCAAAACCAACATTGAAACTGTATCCAGAAAGCAAAGACTTCTACTGAAATCTTCTGCCCTCACCGGTACTACAGCTCTAAGGCAAGAGGGGACAGATAAGAAGAAACGAAGGAAGACGAGAAACAACAGGTAGAGGGAAACTTAAAACTGGTAAATAAGGCGTAGGCTCCTGCAGGAGCTCGCCATTGCCGATCTCTGACTTGCCGGTCTCTGTCCACGCCTCACCGGGCCTTCCGGAGCTGGAAGCCAGGGAAGACGGCCACAAGAGGCATGGACAGATACAAACTGATGATTGATGAGGATCAGCAGCTCAGCTGGCCATTGTCCTCCAACCATCCATGAACTGCTTTGCTGCTTAGGCAACTCTCAGGAACCATGCAGACACTCCTGCCATGCTTCCTCCATGATCTGCAGACTGCAGGAGGCAGAAGATTGCAGTAGAGGGGAGGAGAGGAATGCTTTTACCTGCCTGCAGGCTGCAGCCGGCAGGTGTTGATGCAGCAAAGGCTCTTGTGACTTGTGAGAACCAAGAACTTGCACGGTGGCATTTTAAAGAGGCTAGTGGCGGTGTGCTTTAATGGAAAAAAAAAAGAATAACGAAGAAAGTTTACTGTATGGGGCGCGTGGCAATGTCTGGAAATCACTATCCATGCTATTCTTGTCTCATCAAACATCAATTCTGCAGCTATTCCTTCTGTTGACAATTCTCCATTCCTATCCTTGTCTGGGCCTGGGGGCTGTCCAAGAGTATATAATTTGTACAGAAGGTAAATGTACAACATACAGCGACCCACCCAAGGCATTCATGCTGCTAAAAGCTAAGACAACCTCTATACTAATCTCATTAAACCTTTTATAATTAATAGTTTGGTGTCAGCTTTTGACCATTTGCCTTGCTTGCTGCCAAGATTTGGAAGCCAAAAGTCCTTTGTTGCTACCCAATTGCTTAGCAATTAAGTTTCTAACAATCAACCTAATAAGGCCAAACCCCAACTAACCAATCTTTACCAACAAACTGAGGTTACTCGGATTTTTTTTTGAAAGAAAGGTTGCTCAGATTTTTACCAAGGAGACCAAATCTACAGATCCACGATGCAGAAAATAAAGGTGCCTTTTACAAAAAGTTGAAGAGGCACTTTTTGGAACAGGGAGATTGAGGAGTGTGGCCTTCCTGTTTTGCCACTACTTCGTGCTTATCAACTTCTGCATCCCAATTCTTCAATGCAAGTGAAAAAATAACTTCTATGAATCTAGTTGAATTAGTTCAGTCATGATGTTGTCACTGGGCCATAAAAGGCAACAGAGTGAGAAAAATGCCATGTAAAACACTGTTTTCAGTCTGAAGCAGATAATGATTCAGAGTTTAAGAGAGAATATACCATACATTTTTTGTGGAAACTGCACCACAATAAAGGAGATAAAATCAATACCACCAAAGAATGGCATTCCACAAAAGTCGGATTTAATGGTTTAAGGCAGCGCGGTGGACCCCTCCGATGGAATTTCTGAATCCCCTTTTTGGTGGAATGGTGGAGGAGCCACGGAGATGGTGAGCCTGCCTGTTGCAAGTGCTCCTAATCATCACCGTCATGGACGCGAGCCAGAGAAGCACCAATAATAGGTCCTTTTCGACCTTACGTGTCCCATAACCAAGCATCAACATGCACAGGCGTCAAGAATTTTCGAATCGATGGCCTCCACTTCTGAATGTGTGTGCTGAATGATTTTTGTCCTTAGCATCCAAAACAGCAACAAAAAAGTAAACAAAAAGGCTTCCTACAATAGAACCCTAATAGCTTATTGTGCTCTCCCTACCAGCCAAAGATCATTCAAGTTGGAAAATACCCTCTTTGTCAGCTCCACAAGCATCAGTAAAATTTATTCATCTTGTAATGGACCAAGGCCTTGTTTAGTTCCTCCCAATTCCAGCATTTGACATTATGCAAAAAAAGATTCTTCATCACATTAAAATACTGGCACATGCATGGAGTACTAAATGTAAATGAAATTAAAAACTAATTACACAGTTTGATTATACTTTACGAGACGAACGTTTTGAGCCTAATTAGTCAATGTTTAGACAATTATTCATAAATACAAACGAAATACTACAATAAGCTATGGGAATTCTAGCACCTCCCCAATTCAGGGATCTAAACAAGGCCCAAGCTAATTTTCTTTTGATACATGAAATCCCTGATTTCTGTTTACAGAGGCCTTTTTAGTTTCCTCCCAATTTTAGCCATTTGACACTATGTAAAAAAAAGATTCCCTATTACATCAAAATGCTGGCACATGCATGGAGTATTAAATATAAAAAATCAAAATCTAATTACACAGTTTGGTTGTACTTTGCGAGACGAATACTTTAAGCCTAATTAGTTAAAGTTTGGATAATTTTTACCAAATACAAACGAAATGCTATAGAAATTCTGCTACAGGAATTCTGACTCCAATTCAGGGAACTAAACAAGGCCAAAGCAACTCAGTGATCCGTGAAACAGTTGCGACTTTCATTCGCATTCAGAAATTTATGTTGCTATCAGTCTTCATACTAGGGCCTTGTTTAGATCCCAAAATTTTCCACCAAATTCACTATGTAAATTCCTATTCTCTGTCACATCAAAATACCGGCCCATACATGGAGTACTAAGTGTAGATAAAATTAAAAGCTAATTATACAGTTTTGTTGTACTTTACGAGATGAACATTTTGAGCCTAATTAGTCAAAATTTAGATAGTTTTTACCAAATACAAACGAAATGCTACAGTGTGCTGATTTGACACGGCACTGTGTAGAATGCCAATTCCGGGGCCAACTAAACACGGCCTAGGCCTTGTTTAGATCCCAAAATTTACCATCAAATTCACTATGCAGAATTCTTATTCCCCGTCACATTAAAATACCGGTACATACATGGAGTACTAAATATATAAAAACTAATTGTATAATTTTATTGTATTTTACGAAATGAATATTTTAAGCCTAATTAATCAAAATTTAAATAACTTTTTACCAAATACAAATAAAATATTATGGTGCACTAATTTAACGCGGCACTGTACAGAAGACCGAGCCGACTAAACACGGCCCTAGTATAAAGTAAACAACACTCAAGGGTACATGATTGCCCCACCAGAAATAAATGGATTCTTCTTTCTAGCGTGTGCAGGTGCACGATTGATCAGTACAGATGTCACTCATCTGACACATTAACAGCTTTTAGTCACGAAACAAAACTGTACCTTTCATCTCCAACAGTAACCAGTGGTCAGGCTAACGATTACTATACATATGGTTTGTATATGGCGGACGTGATTAGCGTAAGGAAATACCATGTACAAGTACAAGGGCTTGGGGCGTGATAAAGTGATATAACACACAAATTTTTGGGCAACTCTTTACATACTTTGGCTAAATCATTTTAAGCTGTTCTTTGCACAGAAAATGTCGTTATCATATTTTAGTGCCATAATGCTACTCCACAGAAAATGCTCTAGACCGAACCCATTTGATCAGTTAGTTCTGGACCCAGTTGATCAATGATAGTAGCAATATCCAACAAGCAAACAATCTGAACATTTGTATCTGAAAAAATGAACAAACACCCGAATCAGTGTTGTTTCAGATGTTAAATCTCACTTAATCTTGGAGTTACATTGTGTGTACTTTTTGTTCACACACAGCAGTACAACTGTCTGCCATTAGATTAAAGAAGATGAACGCTTGCTCATGCAAATCCATGTGGAACACACTGTACACCCCAATACAGACACATCACCAAACAGAACACTAACATATATCCAGAAATGTTCAAAATGAAAAGAAATTGCCCCCCATGGTTAGGGCGTGCTCTGGCCGCCGGTGGGGAGAGCCGGTGTCTGCGCTGCGCACTCTCCTCGAATTGGGGAGAGTGGAGGAGAGGCAGTCTTCAGGCGGTGGTGGTTCTACCCTCTGTACACGCCGGAAGGGTCGGCATTCTGGACGATCCATGGATGCTCAAGCACTTTGTGGAGAGGCAGCCGCTGAGCCGAGTTCTTAACCAGCATCTGTGTACAATGATTGATGAGGTTCAGGGATACGGCTATCTGAATCTGAACAACCATTTTCTTTACGAGACAAGGGAAAAACTGAAGACTTCTTACCTGAGAAATCAAATCCTTCGCGGCAGGAGAAACGAATGGTTTCAGTGGGAACTTTAAGTCAACTTTCACTATCCTGTATCCAAGTAAAATTGACAGATTCAGAAACAGCAGTTGCTCTCTGAATTTCACGACCAGGAGACTATGCTAAGAATTCATCGATCTAAAAAACATGTGGAGTTGTGGTGATCTATATTGTGTTTCTTTTTTGCTATACTAGCACTATATGCAAGTCCAAAAGTTTCCTCACCAATTGTCAGAACATAGCTTAAAATTCACAAGAAATAATCTAGAACTCGCATGGGCAAAATTAGGGACAAAATCGCTGCATACAAAGATCCCATAGTTGCTTCAGAAACAGCAGTTGTTTTCAAAGCCGCAAACAAGCAAGTCAAAGACTCGAGTTTCACAACCACAAGGGTAGATATTCACTATGCTATTACATATATACTAATGATATATAAAAAATATCATGGATATAAAACATGTGGAGTTGTGGTGATCAATATAGTGCATTATCTTTGCTACACTAGCACTATATGCAACTTCTAAAGTCTCCTTGCAATTATCAGAGCATAGTTCAAAATCACAACAAATAATCTAGAACTTGCATGGGCAAATTAGGGACAAAATTGCCGCACCCAGAGTTGCGGAGTTACCTTCTGTATGTTTCTGAGTGCTCCTTAGCTTCGAAAGGTGGGACCCCGTAAAGGAATTCATAGCAGAGAATACCCAGGCTCCATATGTCTACATGGTAATCATGTTCTGCCTTCTCCACTGGACAAATCACAACAGGATTCAGAGCCAAGGAAGGCAGATAGGCCAATAGAGAACTGGAACAGTTGTGGGAATTTTCAAAAAACATCGAACTAGTTCATAACTGGAGGTAAATGGTTAGTAAAGTACCCATTTCAGGTGGCAGGTAATCCAGAGTTCCGCACATAGTCCGTCTTCTGTTGAAGGTGTGCACGGACCAGCCAAAGTCAGCGATTTTGATCTCTCCCTGTTCCAAAGGAAACATACAACAATGTAAGTAAGCATAGAGTTCCAGTCTTCCAGATTAGGGATACCAAAAAAACACAATGCAAGTACCTGGGCTCCAACCAAAAGATTTTCTGGTTTAATGTCCCGGTGGATGACATGCTTCCCATGAAGGTAGATCAGAGCTCTAGCCAAGGATGCAATATACTAAAAATAAAAGGAAATCTCCATTATTACTTTGCTGAAAAACGAGCTGCAGATAAATTCACCAAGTACATGTATAGAGCATCAACTCACAGTTGCTGAACGTCTCTCAGAGAAATGTTTGCACCTTGTCAGTTCCTTGTACAGTTCGCCCTTGGCAGCATATTCCAAGATTAGGTAAACCCGGGTCTGAGAATTCCACATGACAGAGAAATGATGACTGTCTCTTGCCATATAAATGAAGCAATGGTAACTCTATATTAGAAATGTGGATATGTTTTTACCTGATCATAGAAATACCCATACAGGCGAAGAATATTAGGATGTCGAAGATGACTCTGAATCTCCACTTCGCGTCGCAGCTGATGCTCGACCTGTGATTGCTTGAGTTGGCTCTTGAAAAGCACTTTCAGAGCCACAATCTGACTGCTCTGTTTCCACAAAAAGACGTACCGTAAGCCCTGGCTGCTCATTAGGATGATTAACTAAAGCATAAACAAAAAACACTCTACAAGATCTTTCCAGCGTTGTCATTTAACATGTTTACTGTTATTAGTTACAGTAGTATATTTGCTTACTATAGCATTAGTTACAGTATTATTGTTGCTGACAGTACAATAATATAAAAAAGTTCAGCTAGTAGATACGAAACAGGGTACAATACTGAACTAGTCAAATCCCAGCAATCTCGGTGCAGTAACCATTCAAAGAAGAGACTAAAATAATATGTTTCCAAAGAAAAGAGACTAAAATAATCAGTACAATATTTCCTGACAACTAGCATTAGTTAAAGTAGTATATTTGCTGAGTACACCATAATATAAAAAGTTAATTTAGTACGTCCAGACACTGTACAATACTGAAGTAGTCTATCCCCAGCAATCAGAGTCAGTAAATCATTCAGTGAAGTTATAGACTAAAAATAAGCAGTTCAGCTAACCAAAGAAAGCTTAAACATGTTATTTACCCTCTTTTCTCTGGCCAGATAAACATGGCCAAACTTGCCCCTCCCAAGAGGTTTCCCAACCTCGAAATCAGACAGCACCCACCGCTTCTCCTCGTTTGCGTGCGCTGGAGCCTGCAAAGTCAAAACAAAATGCATCATTATGTTTCCATTACACTGCCGCTACCAAGCTTGCAAGCACTACCACGCTATCCTGAAGGCGCAATCCGTCATTAGAGGCTTAATCAGCCATGAATCCTCGTTTACTAACCCTCTAAACTCAGGAAAACCACTCAAATGGAGCGAAGTTCAGGGATAGCCAGGCCAGGAACAGAATGGAGAGTTAAAATGCTAAGGAACGCCCATGCTTTTGCACACATAGAGGTCAAACCTAATCACCTACTCTGCAAAAGGGTATTGAGAAAATACACTGCGACTAGGGTACCAAGCTCGTAAGCACAAACAGAGTACCCACACCGAACCCCACGAATCAATCGCTATGCACAGGGATCCATCAGAGTGGGCGGATCCGACCAGGGGGAGGCGAGAGGGGAGAAGGAGCAGCAGTATACCCTGTCCTCGCTGCCGCGCGACTCGGTGGCGATCGCCATGGTTGGAGCCCGGAGCAGCGGCGCGGAAGGGGAGGAAGCGTGGGTAGGGACGGGGGACGACGGGGAGCGGCGAGGCGACTAGAATTTTGGACTTGAGCGGCGATCTGGAATGGAGGATTTTATTAAGATTTGGGCGGAGAACGCAACGGTCGAACTGGATTGCTGGTCCTGGATGCTCGAGCCGCTCACGTGTAGGCCTGGCTAACGAGCCAGCTCGGCTCGTCTGAGCTCGACTCGTTACTAACCGAGCTTGGCTCGGCTCGTTACAGTAACGAGCTAGAAGATGAGCTCGGCTCGGCTCGCTACGTAGCTCGAGCAGCTTGTTTTGGCTCGTGAGCCAATCCTTTAAAACACATTACATCATTGAGCAACAAGCAAACAGTCACAAAGTACATAAAAATTTAACAATTTAACCATCGATTGATCCACAATTTGTAAAGTTTAAAGACAGCGTAGGCTTAACCACAAGTCCACGGGAGAACGAGCATTAACATGTGTACATGAGTACGATAATACAGTTCATACAGCCATGGCTTGACAAAGTACCATTAACATCATCCATACAGAATTCAGTAAAGAAGCAAAATAAATTAGCCACGGCTTGACATGGACAACACCAACAAGTCAGATTTCAGAAGCAATCAAACAGCCATGGCGTCAGATTTCAGAAGCCAGCAAGTCAGATTTCAGAAGTCCACAAGACAACACCAACAGCTACGGCTTCCCTCTTTGTTGTTACCTGTACATGAAATCCACATCAAGTGAGAACACTACTGGCTGGGACTTTACATTTCATACTTTATATTTCAGACTTACTAGTTGCTTTCCACCACACTGCTAGGAAGCTCCACACTCTCAATGCCACCATCATCACCATCTTCTCCCTGTAACAAGAAAAGAATTAAGCATTACATATTTTTATACACACACTTTGGGATAAATGTTGCTAAAAATAGACTGAACATCACATACCAGAATAATAGGAGGACTTTTAGAACCTCGTATCCAACTAGATGCACAAACTAGTGCTTGAACTGTTGCTGGCTTCAAAGAACTCCTATAGTCATCAAGAATTCTACCTCCACAACTGAAAGTGGACTCAGATGATACACTGCTAGCTAGGACAGCTAAGAACTTCTTTGCCATTCTAGACACAACAGAAAATCTAGGAGCATTCACCTTCCAATAGTTAAGTAAGTTAAAATTCTTATCATGTAAAGGATGGTTTGCTTCATCAAGATAGATAAGTAACTCAGATTTTGAAGTTTCTGAAGCACTCGACTCTAGAAAGGACTGAAATTCACTTGAAACAAGACAAGCCACTGAGCTGGTTGTTTCCTTTGATGATGAGGCTGATTAAGTGGTTGATGAACTGCTACTGGCACCCATTTTTCGGCGGTGCTCGCAATCATGCTTCTCATACAACTCTTCTAACTCTTTTTTTATATCAGCAACCTCTTTCTCACACCTTGAGGAGCCATAAAGCTCTTTAAAATAGAACTCAATATATTTCATTTTAAACCTAGGGTCAAGGATTGTAGCAATAACCATTACATTGTTCTTCTCTTCCCAATATTTGTTAAATTTTTCTAACATTGCAGCACCCATTTGCTTCAAATATGGGTCTCTCTCATTTGTTGCCCTTAACAATGCAAGCTTGACTTTTAAAATGTAAGGGTAAAACACATTAGCAGTAGGGTAAACTGATCCTGAGAATGCAATGGTTGCTTCAGCCATCTCCCCTGAAATAGGTCTAATTTTCTCATACATGTCCCATTGAGAATCTGTAGGTTTTCATGTATAGTTTTGGTCCACCAAAGCATAATAACCAAATGCACTTCTATAGTCAATGCAAGTGTTAAGCATTTTATATGTTGAATTCCACCTTGTTTTAACATCAAGAGACAAACACTTCCCAACTTTAATAGCATAATCATTGCAAACCTCTACAAATTTGTACAGCCGACTGGGAGATCTCTTGAAATATTTGACAGTGTTCCTTAAGTCACTTATGAGAGGATCTATTGGTTCTAGACCATCATTAATACATAAATTTGTTATGTGAGCAGAACAACGAACATGAAAATACTTGGGATCAAACAGACCATTCTTTCTAGCAACCAACTTCGCTGATAAATTTGTAGTAGCAACATCATTGTTTGAAGCATTATCAAGAGTGATTGACATGACCTTATCCTCTATTTTCCATTCCACCAAGCACTCAAAAACAGCATGAGCTATCACCAAACCAGTGTGAGGAGGATCTAACTCAAGAAAGTTAAGAACACGGCATTGCAAAACCCAATCACTATCTATGTAATGTGCCACCAAACACATGTACTGAACATTTTGATTAGACGTCCACAAATCTGTAGTCAAACTTATTGATTCAGCCTCTCTAAGACTCTTCTTTAGCTGCTCTTTCTCATATTCATAAACTTTCATGCATTCATTTTTTATAGTCTTCCTACCAATACACTCATAGTTGCTATTCATCCATTTCATCAAGATATTAAACCATTTATGCTCAACCATCCTAAAAGGATACTCATGGACAATTATCATCTTTGCAATCAATTTTCTAGTGTGCTCATGGTCATATTCAGTAGGGTTAACAACAAGACAGCCATCATCTGCAATGTAATTGAGAGTACCTTGAGCAAGTAGTCGTTTAGCCTTAGCAAGCTTGTTCTGGTACTGTGTGCACTTAGCTAGGTGACGGTTTAGCTGTGAAGTTGCTCCCCCTTCATGGTATACATAACTCTTGAAACAGAATTTGCACTTAGAGTTTGTCTCAACAACACCGAACTCCTTCTCAGATTGAACTTTTATCAATTTGAAGTACTTCCAACAAATAGCCCTCTTTTCTCTCTTTACCTTGACCTTAGAAGGGGATAAATGAATACCAGGCCTCTTTCCTTTTCGCCCTCTCGTTGCCTTCGAAGGATTCGACGGCACGCTTGCATTATCTTCAACCTCCACCTGACTTGCATCAGCATCAGCATCTGCATCAATATCATCATCTGTTGGCACACTAACTGATATTTCAGCAATCATGTCAAAGTCCTCTCCATGGTTTTCATCTGCCGCCAAAGGCTCCAAGTGCTACATAATCACACAGAATAAGTAGTCAAAACTCAAAAATCAACTAAGCTACATAATTGTACTACGTACAGACTACAGATCACTAAATCACATGTTCATGAATAAACATAAATAAATTGACACCTTGCCTATTCCTGTACGCTGTACACATTCACACGAATCACACAAATTATAAGATGCATTCTACAGCTACAGATCAAAGCATCGACAAAAAAAATACATACCGTGTTCGTGTCTGTAGATATGGAGGCCGTTGGAGTAGTGGACTTCGCGGGTACAGATCCTCGACCTCGGCCGCGGCCACCGCGATTGCCTGTCGAAGCCGGCATCTTCTTGCGATTCATCCTCGATTCAACACTTGACGCCACCGGAGGAAGCATCCTAGGGGATTCTTCCTCGTCATCTGCCATCACCTGCTCGAGATGGAATGGGGCTAGGTGAGTTGTGTGTCACGGCCGACGAGTTGCGTGCTGCGGCCTACCTGCGTCGAGGCCGCGAGGGCCAGCGGCCAGCGAGCAGAAGTGGCGTGCCTACCTGCGGCGAGGGCCGAGGGCCAGCGGCCAGCGACGTGCGGCCGTGCGCGTGAGTGGCGAGGAATGGCGGCGGGCGGCGGCTCCTGTACGCGACGGCTCGCGAGATGGGAGAAGAAAGGGAACGGCGGCTGCTGTGCGGACTGACTCTGGTGTAGCCGTGTAGCGGTGTAGGGTGTACGCAACGCTGGTGTTTGGGCTGGGCCAAAGCAAACGAGTCAATGATCGGCCCGTAGAGCTAATTTTAGTTTGGAGTAAACACATAGCAGTCGATGGTTTGGAGTCATCGAGATAAGTGGGCCGAGCTAATTTAGCTGTCTGGCTTGTAAATTAGCTGGCTCGTCTGAGCTAACGAGCAGCTCGCGAGCTGGCTCGTTATAAAACGAGCTGGCTTGTTTCAAAACGAGCTGGCTTGTTGTAAAACGAGTCGAGCTCGAGCCGAGCCATTAACGAACGAGTCGAGCGAGTTAACGAGTTTCGAGTTTTTCGTCCAGGCTTACTCACGTGCAGGGCCGCGGGCCGTTCGGAGTCAGCGGCCTTGATAATCCTGAGCCGTCGATTGCTCCATTTACGGTCTGGATCACGGGAAAGAAAAAAACCTGGAGAAGGCTGCGGCGGTTTCGCCAACTGACTTGTGGGCCATGTTTCACAGCGACACAAACAACTCCGTGGCCACAACAGGGGCCAACGGCGGCGCGAGTCCCAAACCAAACCATTTCTTTCGCTTAAACCCTAGCTAAAAACCCTCCTGCTGCTCCCCGCTCGCCGCCCGCCGCCTGCCACCATGTCGATGGCGGTGGCCGCCTCCCTCCGCTCCCTGGCGCGCCGCCGACCCCGCCTGCGCTTGCCCGCTGCGCCGCTCGTCGTCCCCGGCGGCCGCGCGGCATTACTCTCCGGCGCGGCCGAGGAGGCGGGCCCACTGGCTGCCGCGGCGGCGGCGCCGCCTTCCCCGGGTCGGAAGGTGCTGGAGAGCTTCCGGGAGGAGTTCGAGATCGGGGGGCGCGCCATCTCCTTCGAGACGGGGAAGATGGCGCGCTTCGCCAACGGCTCCGTGGTGATCTCCATGGAAGACACCCACGTCCTCTCAACCGTCGCCGCCGCCAAGTCCTCTGAGCCCGTTCGGGACTTCCTCCCACTAACTGTACGGATAACACCCTGTATTTCTTTTAATGTGATCGTGATGTGAGTTTGTAGAGAGCATTGAGTTCTACAAGGAATGCCCAATTCATGTACCACAACACATGAATCTTGCAATTTGATTTGATATGGTTCTACACTGCTGTAATTGATCCCCATTCCCCATGCTCACATTTTAGCTTTCGAGGTTTTATACTGAATCTGGTTCACATTTCACAAGACTGTTTTTATCTTTCAGATTAATAATAACTGTTCTCAACTGTGCAAATAGGGGTCCAACTGGCTTTTTTTTTTATATCAATTAATGAAATTAAAAACTGATGCCAGTTGTCTTTAGTTTGAAATGATTGCCCCCATCCGGTTATGTGGTCAACTAGCTGAGTCATGTATGTTGTTTTATTTAATTTGTTATTTATTATTGATTCTAAATTATAAAAATACCGAATTTAGGATGTCATTGTCCAAAAAGAAAATGATCTTTTGTGTTACACTCAAAATGGAAAATTGAACTTTTCTCTGTCCTTGCATTTTTAATTGAACATTCATTTTTAAGGAATGCCAGTAATTAGGGCTTGACGAACCGCAGATGATGCCCACTCGTCACCATTGTCGTTCGTCCTTGTATTGTTTCTAAAAACTCCTTCCCTCTTAATGAAATACGGGCAAAATGCCTGGTCAAGAAAAAAAAATTCTGTATCTTGTGAGTACTACTTTCGTGTTTCTTTGCCTCAGCAAAGTTTTTTCATTTTTGGGTGGCTGTAGGTTGATTATCAAGAGAAACAATATGCTCAAGGTGTTATCCCCACAACATATATGCGCAGGGAAGGTGCTCCTAAGGAAAGAGAACTCCTGTGTGGGCGTATAATTGATCGACCAATAAGACCATTGTTTCCTCCTGGATTTTACCATGAAGTTCAGGTATTCTTCTCATGATGCGTCAAATTCTCAAAGTTGACTAAAACATCAGAACTCATCGCTAACATTATATCCTGCTTTTTTAGATCATGGTAAGTGTTCTTTCATCAGACGGAAAGCAAGATCCAGATGTAATGGCTGCAAATGCCTCTTCAGCTGCACTAATGCTATCTGATATACCTTGGAATGGGCCGATTGGAGTAATACGTGTAGGGAGAATTGATGGGACTTTCATCTTAAATCCTACAGTAGATGAGGTAAATCGGATCGTTTTTGCTGGCATAGGAATCATTGTGTTCTACCCTGATTTTTGCACATATTGTTTCCATGATATTGTACATTTTATACAGCTTGTGGACTTGATATTTCTCTACCATTTCATAGCATATCAGAACGTCTCAATTCTTTTGATCATGTATATTCTACACTACTAGAAATTTGTCTGGTTGACTCATATTTTGTGTATGCTGTACGGTGCTTTGCAGCTAGGTTTGAGTGATCTCAATCTTGTTTATGCATGTTCACGGGATAAAACTTTAATGATAGATGTACAAGCTCGTGAAATAACTGAGAGGGATCTTCAGGCAGGAATGAAGCTTGCACACTCTGAGGTATTTTCTTTTGTCTTCTGCTTCTTGATATATTGGAAGCGTGTTCTCATATGTTCATTATTATGCTCAGGCAATTAAATGTATCAACCCTCAAATAAGTTTGGCTAAGCAAGCTGGCAAAGAGAAGAAAGAATACAAGATATCACTGATTTCTGATACATCCTATGAGAAAATTAGAACGTTCTCAGAAGCACCAATTGAGGAAGTCTTCACTGATTCATCTTATGGCAAGGTCAACAGAAGCCACAATATTCAGTGTTGATCATTTCTTTAATCTTTACACACATTTGTTTAGGGCCACCAACAAAAGCCTGAAGTCTTCAGGGCGTGAACTTATTGGGTGTTTTGATTTCAGTTTGAACGGGGGGAAGCTTTAGAAAAAATCACACAATCTGTGAAGGCAAAGCTTGAAGAAGAAAATGATGAGGACAGCTTGAAGTTTCTTTATAAGGCAGTTGACACAGTGAGAAAACAGGTAGACCACATTAATTTCTTCGGCCAAATTTAGCAAGGAAACTAAATAGCTTTGAGCATAAAATAAATGCAGAGATATAATGTTAGTCTAATTTGTTCCAAGGAAACTAAATAGCTTTGAGCATAAAATAATTGCATAGATATAATGTTAGTCTAAATTGTTCCATCATGATTTCTGAAGATACCGCTATCCATTAGTTTATGGGAATTTCTGAATATCTGTGCAATTTGTTTATGGCTCTTAATAGACTGAGATCTGCATCTCCCACCTATACTTGACACAATGACACCACCTCATTCATTGCTATATTCTTATTAAATCACCTGTGCTACTCTAATTGACACTGGCTTGGTGTCCAATTGTGCAGGTCATACGTAAAAGAATAATCGAAGAGGGACTTAGAGTAGATGGTAGACAACTTGATGAAGTCAGACCATTGTATTGTGAATCCAGCACATATCCAGTATTACATGGCTCGGCCCTGTTTTCACGTGGAGACACGCAGGTGCGCTCTATACCTTGCTCTCTCTCTCTCTCTCTACAGTGCACAGTACCAAATGCTACAAGTATCAAGTATACAACCCCATTCACATAGTTTTATTTGTCTGAATTTGGATGGACTTGACCATATTTTCAATCAAGTTGTGTATGTATATATACCCATGCAAATAACCAGTACTATGGTTGTAGGTTCTTTGTACAGTTACACTTGGTGCTCCTGGCGATGCTCAGCGGCTGGATTCAATTGTTGGCCCTCCAACCAAGCGTTTCATGCTTCACTATAGCTTTCCACCATTTTCAATAAATGAAGTTGGCAAACGTGGAGGCCTGAATCGACGAGAAGTTGGACATGGTAGCACCATTTTTCCATATGCTAAATGAATTGCGCTGAAATCTAGTTAAATGGATTTCTTGTATCCTCATTCCTCACCTAGTTTGGTTCATATAGAGGCTTACCAACGTGATGGAATTATTCTTACAATGGTACCTGTGGTAGTCTACTAGTATTTTCCTAGCATATTAAAGCCTGGGAACTATCAAATAGTGGATGAAAGTGTGATGATGTGCTGTTGTTTGGGCATGCATGGAGTACTATGATACACTGAATTTCATTTTCCCCTTCAGTTCTTCTAGATTTAATCCTCTGATTTAGATTTGGATGAAGCAAAATGAAAACCTATATTGCAGCCATTTATTTATGCCGTTGTGCAGGCACTCTTGCGGAGAAAGCATTGCTTGCTGTGCTTCCTCCAGAAAGTGATTTTCCATACACCGTTCGGGTAAATTCAGAAGTCATGGCATCTGATGGTTCAACATCAATGGCATCAGTATGTGGAGGTATACCACAAACCACTTTTCTCCTATAATGGTGCTATTCTTATAAAACTCCATCTTTCAGTTGTGGCTTGGAGCTGCATTTTGTGAGAACTATGCTATTTATTGATATTTCTCTATGGTCTACAGTTTTTTGTTTTGTGGAACTTAACTCTAGGTTGTTAACATGCTGTGATTCTTTCATATGCTAGACTATGTACTTCACTCTGATAAGAAGATTGACTACCTAGTTTTCTCCTTTTAGCATAACAAAACTTGCTTTTTGCACCACCTTTGTCATCTCTGACATAAACGCAGCTATCATATTCTTTATATAAGATAATTTATATAGTTTTGATTCATTTTGTATAGGTTCTTGGATTGATGCGTGTGATGTAAATTACCTTTTCATTGTTACTGTGGTATCCTTGAATAGCTAGTAAATTATTATTTTGTGTTCTTTAATGTTCTCCTATTCTAAATGGTGACTCGCAGGAAGTATGGCCTTAATGGATGCTGGGATACCTGTAAGAGAACATGTTGCTGGTGTTTCAGTGGGTCTTGTAAGTCAAGTCGACCCAGCAACTGGAGATATTTCTAATTATCGCATATTAACAGATATTCTGGTGAGTGTTTTGCTGCATTTCATTCAAAGATTTTTCAGTGAATTGTATCTGTTGTTTCCACAAATGAAAAAAATATTGATCGTTTAAGTGAACATGATAATCAATATTTTTCAGGGCCTTGAGGATCACTTGGGTGACATGGACTTCAAAATTGCAGGAACAAGGAAAGGTATTACTGCTATTCAGCTGGATATAAAACCTGCTGGAATACCATTGGACATAATATGTGAAAGTTTAGAGCCTGCACGTAAGGCTCGAAATCAAATCCTTGACCGCATGGACCAGGAAATAAGTACTGCTCGTGCTATTAACGATGGAAGTTCCCCTCGATTAGGTTTGTTGATGTACTTGCTTTGTTGTTTTTGTTTCTAGCATGATATGATTAAGGTCTGAACTGACCCTCCATTTGCAGCTACACTGAGCTTCAGCAGTGATTCTCTTAGGAAACTGCTTTTCCACAGGAAAAAAATTGAGCAAGAAACAGGTATCAAGCTATCTACTTACCTGCCTTTTGTTCGTGGTCCTTCTTTGTCCTCTGGTTTAGGAGCAACTAATTTCATTTGACAAGATATTTATTGATAGTTCGGTCATTACTTGTACCAGAAATCTGCTAATGAGTGATGAACTAGAGGTGTTTCAGTTTAGAGAAGTGTTTTCGTGAATCTAAAAGCAAATTTGTGAGTAAAATATGAACATATATTTCAATAGCTCAGACAGATGAAGGGAGAAAGCCAGTGGGTATCTGTGATGACAATAGCATTAGTTCATCTTCTAGCATTAGGTGATTACATGGTTATGTACTTCAATAGGACTTCATATGCATGGAAAACATCTTGGCTGAGATAATTTCATTTTGTTTTTAAGGTTTTTTGTGCATTGGTTATCTACTCATGTGGGTTATAGGTTTGCATTTCTGTGAAAATCACTGAGAATATTAACATGGTTCATCATTAGTTTCCTTTTAGTTTTTTTGAGTGGTTGTACAGTAGGGGAAAGCCCACTATGGTAAAATATACCACTATGGTAAAATATATGTATATATAAAAGAGTTGGCAAATCTGTACAAAAAAACCATCAAGGGTATACTAGGAAACTCTACAACAGGCTGTTTAGCCAAAGGAAGAGGCTGAGTCTAGCCAAGCTTCTCGCGGTGTGACCAGTTAGAGCAGTGAGCTCCGGGACTCTCCTGTCCGACCCGGGTTTGAAGCTTGGCACCTCCTTATTTTCAAAGTCATAGGAGAGTCTTCTCCTATGATCCAGTTTTTTTAAGAGGCTGAGTCTAAGAGCGGTCTTCGATCTGTGAAAATGTTTCCTTTTAGCTGACTTGTATATTTAAGTGGTTGAACATTTTTCATATAATTATGCTGGTTAATCTCTCTCTTCCATTTTTCTTAGGTGCACGAGTATCAGTCAGCGATGGTACAGTCACTATTGTTGCTAAAACTCAAGAAATTATGGATAAAACTATTGAGAAGGTACAAGTGACTATGACACCTATTCATGAGAGCCTCGCCTCAGTATTAACTGCTTAATGTACACATGATGTCAGTTTGTGCTGGTTAGAATGTCAAAAGTAAGTACTTCGGAGGGAAAAAAATTAATCTTCGTTTGACGAATTCTGAACTTTCTTCGCTATAGGTTGAGTTCCTCGTGGGACGTGAAATTGAAGTTGGTCGTACATACAAAGGAATTATTTCCTCAATTAAGGAATATGGCGCTTTTGTGGAGTTCAATGGTGGACAGCAAGGCTTACTTCACATTTCAGAGTTGTCACATGAACCGGTATTTCTCTTGAAATTCTGTAGTAGAGGGATTGAGGCTGAATAGGGTTCAAGCTATATTTACTAAGATTATTCTGAATGATATCTGGAAATAGATTGTCAGTACAACCTCCCAGTACATTTAAGTCTACATTTGTTGGTTTCTTGTTAAAGGCAGTTGAATATTTGTTCGCAAATAGTTTAAAGTTTCCTTTGTAGAGCTACAGGCCCAATTTTTGTTGTGTCTTGCATTATATTGAGTGAGAGTCCGTTTTATCAACCCCATTATTACTTAGTAGATTGAATACTGACATACCAGCTTTTCACCAGTTTTTGATTATCGTTTCTATATATTTTTTCTATTTTTTTGTGCAGGTAGCGAAAGTCTCAGATGTTGTAACTGTTGGCCAATCTCTCTCTCTGAGATGTATTGGACAGGATGTGCGGGGTAACATTAAACTTTCACTTAAAGCAACCTTGCCCCAACCACGTAACAAGAAGGATTTGAAAAGTAAGGATCCTTTGCCAAGTCAATTTAGTGGTTTGGCTGCTGTAGAGAACATGATTAGTGTGGACGCTGATGCTAAGCCATCCAGTACTGAACATGAAAAGGGCACAACTGAGGAGGCACTTGCATTTTCGACTCCTTCAGTAATAATTCGAAGTGCTGCTGACTGTGATGCTCAAGATGATGTAAATGGTCCTAAGAAGCGAGCAAAGGCTGCAAAGTCACCTCCTAGACCATATAAACCAGGTAGCGAATGTCGTGAGGTTAGGAAAGCTACCGCTAAGAAAGCCACAGGTGCTGCTACCAAGAAAGTTAAGAAAGCAAAGAATGAGGAATCTGGGAGTTTTGGATTGGAAACCAGTGGCTCTGATGTTCCAGAACAGACTGCTGACAACACTTTGGACCTGAATCAGAGTCCCATGAACTTCCAATCTGGGGCAATGAAGTTGGGTGATGTCGTTACAGCAAAGGTCTACCAGATTCGAGCCTATGGGCTAGTACTTGAGTTGAGTGATGGTGCACGTGGAATGCATAAATTTGAGGTAACTTCATACAAAATCTTGAGAAAACAAGCTGTCTTTTTTGTTCATACTGCTATTAGCAACAGTTTTTCATCCCTGTATCCTTTGGCCACACTACATTTCGTAGCCCTTGCATCCTATCGTATCCCCCAATACTCCAAATGAACATTGGTAACTGAAATTCTGGAGCATCTCTTGCAGGCAAATGGCCAAAAGGAATTTGAAGTTGGACAGGAACTACTAGTGAAGTGTTCTAGTTTCAACGCTAAGGGGATTCCTGTATTTTCATTGCTGGACTAGTAGTGCCACCATTTGGGAAGCGGATAATGGCATTTCACTGGAGGATTACGGTGTAGAGACAGACACCTGTAAATGTGTAACCGTCTAGTAGCTAATTAATCAACTTGAGGAACACAGGGCTAGCAAAGTTTTGTTCTTTCACCGTGGTTGAGCATTTTTTTTTTTAGTTTTCCCTTGAAACACAACCATGAATAGGATGGAGGTAAAATTGGGTCCATCATCACATGAAAGTGCAGAGCATACGGACGGAGTAGGAACCATCCGAACCTGTTGCAGCAATCGTATATTATTAGGATTACGTTACTTTTCTACCTATTAGAAATAATGAACGATGAATATCATTCTTTGTAAGACACACTAAGCAGTGTTCCCTACTCAGTCACAGCCTCACAGGAATCCAGTTCCTGTGTGTGGTTTCTTTACCTGAGAATGTTCAGCTGTACCTTCTTTATTTTTCTTTTGATTTCATGAACTCATCATAACAGGTACCCGTTAAACCTTGACACAGCTGCAGACTTTTAGCAGGGCTGTTCACAAAATTTGATTGTGACATTTTTTTTATTTAGTTTTGAAAAGTTAGCAGGAGCACACTGCTATATCTGTGGAGAAGTGAGAATGCGGGCTCAGATTACATTGCAGGAGAACTTTGAAAACCCAAATGAAACTGGCCTCGGCTAGACTATCCATGGCTTACCCACACTCGGCTCTTCTGATTGCTAGTTTCCTACCCAACAGGTCGACATCCATGACATTTGCATATTATTATGTCAATTATGTGTGAGACGTTCGTTGGATGATGCTCCATTGCGACGGCGATGTGTGCGGCTACGGGCATAAAACCAAAAGCGCGAGAATGAACAGAAGATGACGATAACAACAACAGGCGAGTGGACACGGATGCTTCACGCTTCAGAACCCGGACCGGACTAGCACCGCGTCACTGCACGGCCGCGCAAAAATGTGCAGCGCCACCATTCCCCGTGCCCGTGCGTAGTAATTGCATGTAGCAGAGGATGGCTAGCCTATAGGACGCAGCGATGCCGTGGAGGAGCACGAGGTCCGTAGCCCCTTCGCCGACCGGCTCTCCGTCGCCCTCTGGCCGCCTCCGAGAACCGCAGCCGCCGTCCCGGCTTGTTCCCCAGTGGAAGTTGTCCCAGGTCCTCGGCGAACTGCCGCCGCCCGCCGCCGAAGCCCACCGCGACGGCGCTCCCCGTCCCCAGGATGACGACGGTATCTCTATCAATCGATCAATGTCTGCAGACTCAAAACACCAGAGCCGCATGTTTGTTGTTGGACTGATCGGTCCTGTGCTTCAGCGGACGAAATCTCGGCCGTCGAGTTCGACGGCCGCGGCGAGTACCTGGCCGCCGGTGACAACGCCGGGCGCGTCATCCTCTTCCGGAGCACCGACGACGACGATGGCGACGGCGTAAGCGTCCCTGCTTTCCCGGTGCTAGCTAATTCGTACGTGCTTGTTGCGGCCACGTACGTGGTGACTGACTGACGCGAGGTTTCTGCAGCAGGCGCTGCGGCCTCGTGCCGAGCTTGAGCGCGCCGACCGTGCCGGAGCTCCGCCGCCGCCGAGGTACAGCTACGCGATGGAGTTCCAGAGCCACGAGCCGGAGGTGAGCCAGCCACCGATCGTATTGTTGTTTCAGTTTCAGACGAAGCAGGGTGAAGCGTATATCCTAGCTAGTGCACGCATTCATTCTCTATTGCTGACCTTGATCCATGCTGCCGGAGTGCCGCCGGTGCAGTTCGACGTGATGCACAGCTTGGAGATCAGCGAGAAGATCGAGAAGGTGAGGTGGTGCGCGCGGCCCAATAGCTCCCTGCTCATGCTCGCCGCCAATGACCGTACGGTCAAGCTCTGGAAGGTACTATACCGAACGACCGTACATGAGCCGTGTGACCGTGTCCGTGCGAAATGGATCGAGTATGACGGATTCTGTAGCTTCAGGGCAGGTCTCTGAACACAAGGCACCGAAGAAAGGGAAGCAGGCATTGTCTCTGCAAGAAACGTGGTCTGAATGGGCAACCACGAAGCCGAGGGGTTCGTCTGCACGTCCTGACGAACGTCCTCAGCAGGTTTACTCTCTGCAGCCTTGCAACGTTGGATCTGAACTGCTGAGCTCTGTTTGATCGATGTACTAGCACTATGTCAATGACTGTGTTGCTGTCGTGCCGTGCGTGATTTTATGGCCAGGTAGGTGATGTCGGAGATGGGTACTCTGCAAAGTGCCGGAGAGTCTTCGGCCGCGCTCACGAGTTCAACATCCACTCCGTCTCGAACAACTGGTTGGCTAGCTTTGTTTAATCGCTGGTTCATTCTGCCTGAAACCCTGCTGATTCTGTTCTTGGCAAAGCTATCACGGTCAATGCTTTTTGTTCATGTACAGCGACGGGGAGACGTTCGTGTCCGCGGACGACGTGAGGATCAACCTGTGGCACCTGGAAGTGACGAGCCAGTGCTTCAACATCGTGGACATGAGGCCTGCGGACATGGAGGATCTCGTAGGTGATTTCGTCATTTTTTTCTATTTTCTTACCACGCCCAAGTATCATACTAGTAGCATAGATGTCTAGTTCGTGAACAGCAACCGTAGTGAGGACTGGCACTTACACATGACACATCTGAGTGTTGGTTTGGGTGATGAAGCAGAGGTGATCACCACGGCAGAGTTCCACCCGTCGTCCTGCAGCCTTCTGGCCTACGGCAGCTCCAGCGGCCTCGTCCGGCTGGTCGATCTGCGGCGATCGGCGCTGTGCGACCAGAGCGTGAGAACGTGAGAGAATTCTCTTCTTGCAAGGCCTGAAAATATCAGTTCGCTTATGCCTTTTTGTTTGAACTGCCGCTTACTGAACAGATTCCAAGACTGCGAGAACCGCCCTCAGCCCAGCACATTTTTCACTGAGATCATATCTTGCATCACCGATCTGAAGTTCACAGGCGATGGAAAATACCTTCTAACTCGCGACTATATGAACCTCAAGGTGCTATAAACTCCATTTGTGCCAAGTAACAACTGTGCAGCTGCCTGTTGTCAGCAAGCAGTGATGCCACAACGCCTCACCCTGAATCCCAACTGTTTGCAGCTCTGGGACCTGCGCGTGGAAACCTCACCCGTCGCAACATACAGAGTGCACGAGTTCCTTCGCCCAAAGGTACGTCATCGAAACATTTCGTAATCACGCGTCGCCTTAACCAATTCGTGGATGCAAACTACAATCCAAGTTTTCCGAACCTCCTTTTTGGTATCAAAGAAAAGATGCTAATTTCAGAACTGTTGCTTGTGTGCTGGCGCTGCAGCTGTCGGAGCTGTACACCGACGACTACATTTTCGACAGGTTCAGCTGCTGCGCCTGCAAGGACGGGGCCTATTTCGCTACTGGATCTTACAGGTTTCTACTACTGAAACGCATCAACACCAGTCTATGGCGATCTCGCTGCCGTCTTGGACACTCGATCACCTATTTTTCTTATCGTTCTTATGATAAGCAGCAATACCTTCAAAGTTTTCTCCCGTGCTGCTGCGCAAACAAGCGGCACTACGTTGGAAGCTAGCACCAATCCTTACAGGTACATTTCATCAAAGATTACTGATGTTTTTTTTCTCTCCACGTTTCGAAAGAACAATCTAGCGTGCTGTTTATCTGAACAAGATCAAACTCCAAAGTTTTCATGCCATTCCGAGTTTTTATATGGCTATGGTTTTGCTGCCAAATAACATCAAACTCCAAAGGTCCAAAGTTCATGACTTGTGAATACAGTTTTGGCGCCTACTGAACCTTGCACTTTGGCCGCAGGATACAATCACAGGCACCTACAAATATTCCAGCGCTGCTCAGCAATTTCTCTCTTCGAGTTAATAGAAAAGGTTAGGGAAGATCTATTTGCCAAGTTCTTCATGTGTGCTTTGAGGCTTTGTGTTTGAGCCATGTCTCATCCAAGAGGTTATCACTGAAGCTTCTCATAGCGTGCTCTGCAAATCTCTTCGCCACGCAGGTCAGGATGGTCCGAGGTCAGATGGCAAGAAGGATGTTTCATGCAACATGGCTTCAAAGGTGAAGCATCTAGCATGGCACCCGGTAGAAAACTTCATAGTTTGTGCAGCCAATAACAGCTTGTACATGTACCATACATAAGCACACTCCAGTCTTGTGTAGAGTGCAAACCACAGAATTAACATTCGCAGCTAAACTGATGCCAGGAAAGAATACACTTTTACATGTTAACACTGCATGTTATGGGCAGGATATTGAACTGACTATCCATTGTTCAGGATCTTCAGCAGACCATGGAAACGAAAAGATACTTATCCATGTTTACAGTGCATCTGAGTATCACAGTATCCAATGCATAAGTTCTACAGTACATTGCAACAAAAAACAGTGAGCACTAAAGCTATTTAACCTAAGAATGGTCAACCATCCTGCTCAACCTTCACACTCTGCAGCTTTGCATCCAGCTCGTCCTCATTGTCCTCAGCATCCTCATCCTCTTCCTCATCATCAGGCTCCCCGTAAGGGTCATTCTCATCTAGTGAGCCCAGAACATCCAGGGATTTCTTACCAGCCTTCAGAATTTCCTTCACCTCATTAATCCCTTCATCGGAGATGAAATTTCCATTGATGTTCAGTTGCACAAACGCTGGTTTGTTTGCAACTGCCCGCGCAAAGCACCGAGCTCCAACCCTCTGCAGCATGTTTGTGCTCACATCAAGTTCCTTGAGATCTGTGTGGCCATCTTCCAATGATCTTGCAATAATCACAGCACCATCATCCTTCAGTTCATTTTCGGCCAAGGTCAACTTCTTCAGTGACTGCATTGCTGTTAGGCATTCTGCCAAATCTGGGGCTGCTTTGGCATTTATTTCATTTCCAGCCATTTCTAGAACCTCCAACTGTGGTGCTGACTGTTTGAGGGCATTGGCAATTGCTTTTGCACCCTTGTTCTCCAGATTGAGATCACTGAGATAAAGCTCAACAAGATAAGGAAGCTTTGGAAGGGTTTCGCTGAGAGCTAGCCCCGCATCAACACCAAACAAGTTGTCCATGAGATCAAGTTTCTTCAGGCGAGTGCATGTCGCTAATGCCTCAGACAATGCGACTCCGCCATCAGATCCTATCCTTGTAGCTGAGCACCTGAAACTCTCCACGTTTGGAGAACGCTTAACCATCTCAGCGATATACATAGCACCTTCATCTCCAGTCATGTTGTTGTGGAAATGAAGAACCTTGAGCTTCTCAGTTGAAGGAATAAGCTCAGATAGAGCTTTTGCAGCCTCCTCTGATATTCCATCATTCATCACATAGAGTTCTTCCAGGGATTCCTGTGATTTCAGGAGCTCACCAAATGCCCTGACACCCTTCTCACCCAAAGCATTGTCAGAGATGTTCAGATATCTGAGGACAGAACCCTCTAATGCTTTGGAGAATATGCACATCACATCAAGGGATTCGTCCTCAGGCCTTCCTGCCACAAAATCTGAGATATCAACCTCTGTCAGCTGATTCTTAACAGACTCAAGAATTGGTCCAGCAACATTAGCAGCACCAATACCAAAGCTCCTGTTGCTAAAGCAAATTCTTTTATATGAATTTCCTGGTTTGGTAAGTGGACTCAGCAGTTCCTTTGCTTCATCTGCCTCAATAAAAGCACGCTTGCCACCAGATATATCTAGCACAGTATCAGCAGCCACAAGAGGTATATCAGCAGCTGCAAGAGGTGTATCAGGCACAAGAGGTGTATCAGCAGTAGTCCTTGGGCCTTTTTTGAGAACTTCTAACATCATCTTGCTTGTTTCCTTTGCATAAAGCTGGACAGCAGAACTCCCATCACCATCTGGCTCCCTTTTGAAATGCTCATCAGCCAAGGCAAAGCACAGTTCTTCGATCCTTTTTGCATTTTCATGAGCCTCTTGCTTGCCCAAAAGGCCATATTTGCGAGAGAAAATAGACTCTTCAGACAGATTCTTTGTCATCCTGTCCACAAGCATGAGCCGTGTGCTTTCACTTGGGGGCCACAACTTTATAGAGAATGTCCTGGGTTGGAAATCTTGTGTTGATTCCATGTGACAAACTTGGACTTAAACACAGCAGCCTGTAATAGTAGAACATGGTTTACCATCTTGCTTTGATAACATAAGACATTAGTGCAGTCATACAAACCAATTAAATTGTATTTACTGGTCTTGGAGGAACAAAACATTAGTGCAGGAGTAACTGGAAAGAAACAAGTATGGCTGACAGCTAAAGTCTACCAATAAAATACCAACATTGATTCACGAAACAAAGATATAGGTATTTCACAAGTTGCTTGATTATAACCTTCTGTACGTAGAAAATCAACACATTACTTAGCACGTATAGGATTTGCCGAGTTCAAACAAAAGAAAAGAACCTCTTATGCTATTATGCTACTGTCACAAGTTTATGGGGCCTAATTTGCTAGTCTAGCTATTTGACATACATTGTTGCTTGAAACGTCAATACTCAATAAGCTACAAAAACATATAAGTTCTCAATTTGCTACACTAGCAATATAAGCTCACGATGTCATTGCTCAACTGAACCAAACAGACAAGCAGGGGTGAATGCAGTAAAGGACATAGGTGTGCAGCCGATATTTTTCGCCAAAAAAAACCAAGTCCGCAGACAGAATACATGTATACACTTCTAATTTGATCAGATCCGGAGACAAATGGCTCGAGTTAGGGTTTGGGTGCTCAGCTTCGCACAGCAGGAACGGAAGAGAAGGGTGGGCGTACCTGGCGGAGCTTGTCGGCGGCGAAGAGCCCGAAGAAGACCTTGCGAACGGACCGATGCAGACCTGTGGGCAGCGGCAGCGGTCGCCCAGTCGCCGCCGCGAGGGAGAGGGAGGGAGAGCGCGCACCTGGGGAACGGCAGAAGAAAGGGCAGTGCTGTTCGTGTTTGGATTTGGATCCCGCGCGAGAGCGAGACCGTGTGGCTGTGGCCGCCGCCGCTGGGGGAGTGAAATGTATTGCTAGGGTTAAGGTTCGGTGGTCGGTTTTTGAAAAAAGAAAAGGTAGGCTAGTTGGGCCACTCTGGGCTCTGGGGTATACGGGATGAGCTGGGTTGCTGCTCACCGGACTTATAGAAAAGATAAAAGCCTTTTTTCAAAAAAAAAGTCTATTGATTTTTAAATAATTAATTAATAAAAAAGGTCCATTGATACCTCGGTAAGATAAATTTTCTTTTCAAACTTCAAAACCACGAATCATGTTTCTAAAATATTAAAACCACAAGTTATCTCCTTAGCCTAGACTAAAGTGGTTCTAACGACGATGTCATCACTTTTTAGTTAATAGCAAAATCTAGTAAATATACTATAAGCTTTTTCAATTACCAAAAAACATCTCAAAACTTATACAAGGTCCGAGAAAAATCCTAGGAATAAGTTGGAGCACGACAAACCCAAATAAATAGTTAGAGTTCATAAAAACATCTCTAGAAGTTTCAGTATATACATTCATATCTTGAGAATGAGAGACTACCAAAAATATCTTGAAAATCCCCAAAACATTATAATCGATGTATATGCGTGTTTTAAAAATGAATTACATGGAAAAAAAATATGAGATGCAACTAGCACGGTTGATGTTGAATGCATTTCACTAGTTGTGTCTTCTGTTCTTGCTGTTTAACGTCTTAAAAACGCACTTAGACGACAACTAGCACCAACCTTTACAGGTACATCGCATCAAAAAAATTTCTCTTCATTTCGAGAGAATAATCTACCGTACTGTTTATCTGAAGATCAATTGATCAAACTCCAAAGTTTCCACGCCGTGCCAAGTTTTAAATGGCTGTGGTTTGCTACCTGAAAGGATCAAAATGCCCAAGAGGGGAGGTGAATTGGGCTAATTCTAAATTTTCTTACGGAATTAAACTCTATAAGCCCAACTTCACCCTTTGTGCCTATAAGTACTTTGTAAAATCTATCTTAAAGTTTAGCACTCTAGTTCTAATCCTATTCTAGCATGGCAATTCTATAAATGTAAATTACAAGAATATAAATGCTAGAAAGTAAATGCGGAATGTAAAGAGAAGGGACTCGGCGATGTTTTCCCGAGGTATCGGAGAGTCGTCACTCCCCACTAGTCCTCGTTGGAGCACCCGCGCAAGGGTATCGCTCCCCCTTGATCCGCGCAAGGATCAAGTGCTCTCTAAGGGCTGATTCTTCGTCGCTCTGACGCGGTGAATCGCCAAGTACCGCTCACAACTTGAGTTGGGTCATCCACAAGCTTCGCCGGATGATCACCAAACTCCCAATCACCACCAAGCCGTCTAGGTGATGGCGATCACCAAGAGTAATAAG
>CM041637.1:16303474-16321489 GCA_023333625.1 Bothriochloa decipiens
ATTGTCATCAATCATCGAAACCACATTAAGGGGCCTAGATGCTTTCACTACCAAATACAGTAACATCAAACTCCAAAAGTCCAAAGTTCATAACTAATACATGAATAGAGTTTTGGCGCCTACTGAACCTTGCACTTTGGCCGCACTGCAGGATACAAATTACAGGCTCCTACAAAGATTCCAGCACTGCTTTAAAAATTTCTCTGCTTGAAGTCAATAGAAAAGGTTAGGGAAGATCTATTTGTCAAGTTTTTCATGTGTGCTCTGAGCTGTCTCAGCCAAGAGGTTATCAATGAAGCTCCTCATAGTGGCTCTGCAAAATCTCTTGTCGCTCAACTCAGGATGGTCCGAGACCAGACGGCAAGGAGGAACTTTCATGCAACATGGGACATGACATCAAAGGTGAAGCATCTAGCATGGCACCCGGCAGAAAACTTCATAGTTTGTGCAACCAATAACAGCTTGCACATGTTACATGTACCATACATAAGCACACTCCAGCATGTGTACAGAGTGCAAACCATAGAATAGCATTAGTAACTAAACTAGAGCCAGAAAAGAAGATGTTTTTCCATTGCTACAGTGCATGTTATGAGCAGGATATTGAACTGAATGTACATTGTTTAGGGTCTTTAGCAGATTTACTCGTATAGGAAGGAAAAGACACTCTTGTAACCAGCAAAAGGATCGCCTGGTTGACTGTTCTTTCTGCTACTCGATATCTCCTTGACATATGCCTGAATATCGAAGGGTTGAACTGCAACTCTGACTTGATCCGTGCATTGAACAGCCTGGAAGCACGGAAGGGGACTGCTGATGCAGGATTTCCTCTTCTTAGATGGGCTGTCACGTTGAGCTGCAAATTGGGGGGAGTTTTCAAGTGGAGTTCCTGTTTTGAAAGAATTTTCACCTGGATTTCCTTTCTTTAAAGGACACTCAACTGGAGTACTAATAAGGATCTTGCTTTTCTCCGGTAGGCTATCCTTTGCGCCCACAAACCCTGGAGAGCTTTCATCTGGAGTTGTCAGCATCTTGCTCTTCTCAGATGAGCTGACACGCCTAGCTGCAAATTGGAGAGAATTTTCAGCTGAAGTGCTCAGTACCTTGCTCTTCTCCAGTGGGCTCTCCTTTCCACCCGCATTCTGAAGAGAGCTTTTGTCTGGTGTCGTGCTCAGCATCTTGCTCTTCTCAGATGGGCTATCCATTATTCCAATCAGCATGTGTCTCCTTTCTGAACTTGGACCCAGGATCCCGCAACACTTCTCAGCAGTATTGGTTGGAGAGACCCTAGGCTCAACATCCATTGTGGTGGCCACACCCGCATGCACACAGCCATGTTCTACTTCAAACTGGTCCCTTGACATCTTCATCTTCTTCAGTATAAGAGGTTCATAAGAGCTATCCATGGATTTTGATATCATCAGAGTGGGGAAGTCTTTGGATTTCTTGCGTATGTGATCGAAAATTGTGTTATCTGTGGCACTTTTGCATTCTGCCTGTTCTGGTCCAGGAGCTGATGCAGCTTGCATATGTAAGCAAGATAATGCACATTTCAGCTAAGCTAATAATAAATTTCCAGATTTCAGTTGCAGGAGCACAAATGAAGCATAAAGTGCATATAACTGTATACTGTTTGTAGCATTGTCTTACCTCCATACTCTTCTTCAGGCAGTAGATCAAAGCTTGGGACCTCTCTGTAATCATGAAAAATAGCAAGTTACAAAAATACTGACCAAGGTTCAGAAAACATGACTTGAGTCAATTGATTAAGTACACCGTTTTTTTGGGAACAAAAATGGCAAGAGCTCTGTCATTCAATTATGAGAGAAAAGAGTGTTCAAAACAGGTTGATCCCAAAGATCAAAGGATAAAGTGACAAATTCCCCAAGAAAACCATCTAGGGACCAAAACTATTCAGTATAAAGTTGGGTGTATGCTGATCTGCCACATGCTGAAGGTTGGATAATCCCTCGTCTGAACAGTATTTCAGGTTATGCTGGTGGATGGCAATCAATTCATATACTATTATCCAACCAAATAAAAGATTAAGCACTCACATTGAAGCCAAGTTGTTAAATTTTCTGGTTCCCAGTGCATTATCAGCTCTCTCGAGGGCACTGGCAGCAACATCATCATCTTCTATGACACAAACCTCTTTGGAAAGAGGGTTCTGTTCAGTGTGAGATTGAGATCGCCTTGTTCTAGTTGTCCTGGAGCTAACCAAACAAATCTTTGAAGAGAGAGTGTATGCAGGTTCAGACTTATCTATCACATGCTCTTTGGTCATGTACAAACCATCTTCCCTGCTTACAACATGCTTCTTGTGCACATCAAGCCCAACTTCACCATAGCATTGAAAACATAAAGTATGTGAGCTCCAGTTCATAATATTTTTGAAGGAAAGTATTCTCTCTTTTTTTTTTGGTAAAACATGCAGGAGGACTGTGTATAATTATATTATAGAAGAAATGAGGGGCGAAACCCCGAGTACACTGGTTTAAAAGGTTACAGACTCGTCAATGCTAAAAGAAAAACAACCTTAACCATAACCTCTATCGAGACTCAACAAAGAAGGAAAGTATTGTCGGATGGTGATATTACCATATTCTTCAAATATTAGATCAACCTTCAGAGTGACCCGTGCATTCTGGGGGCATGGCACAAAAACTTTTACAGAATATGGGCTGCATTTTAAATAATTAGCTAGTGAGCAATTCTGGAATAAGATATGCTGGTGAAGAAGAATGGATTACATATCCTAGAATAACAAAAGCTGAAAAGTGCTACCTGTGGAATTCTCGAGTCCTGGAAGAAGAACCAAAAGAACAACAAACAACCATCCACATCAGCAGATGAAAAATATATTGTCAAAGGTATTAGATCGGTTTGAGAGGAGAGGCACTGACCTTATATTCTCATGAAAGAGGATCACATTGTCTTCCTCTGAGGCCACAACCTGAAAAATAATGTTATAACATTTAGTTGGTTTTAAAAGCATTCAATGACCCGAAACAAAGTTAAATAAGGTACCATGTCAGCGCAACTGCGTTTACTGGATGGAACTGCCTGTGATACACGAGTTAATGTTACAGTAATGGTTGTTTTCCCAAGTCTGTTTCCAGTTTCTTCTATGTCTATGTCAATTTTGGGTGGTAATGATGAGATCGATTCTTTGATATGATTCCCAAATGGATAATTGCGCCCTGTGGCCAATTCTATCTTTCTCGCATCAGCAGTCGCCAAGGTCTCAAAGCTATGAATTCCAGCAGTCTTCAGAGCCTGAGGTGGAAGTGATCAACTCAAGAATTAATAATGCTGGCTGCAGATACAGCACTGGCTACATAACAATCACAAAATTAATAACCTTTGCTGTTACAATTCCAATCCCAGGCAGTTGTTTCAGCAGAAATGGACTGCTCTCCCAAAGCTTTTGATGTAGACTATTTGCAAGAATCATAGAATTTATGGCAGATCTGTAGCTCTTCTTGTATATAAAATATTCTCGCATGCATTTGGCAATCCTACATCCATTTGAGCATATTGAATTTGTTTCCTGCATGGGAGGCCACTTAAGTCAATATAGTAGGAGAGAAAATCAAGGGGTGTTTATAACTAGACAAGCAAACAACCTGGTTGAGGGATAAATCATGGATTAGGGGGTCTCCAGTTAAGCAGTCATTTGCTAACAAGAATATTTTCTCTTCTCTTGTCTGAACACGCTTCTTCCTTTTTCCATTCTCCATGACAATATGATAGAGGAGTCTATCATCTTTGTCGGCGTTTATGTCATTTAGAATCTTCTTGTCCTTTCGGCGAAGTTGGATCCCTTGATAAACCAAAAACTAAAAATAAATAAAATGCTTGACATTTGATAATCAATTCAAAATATGTACAGCTACCTACAAGTTATTTCTGCAGAGTGACAGATGACATGCAATAAATCTTCCAGACTGCAACAAGCAGAAGCTTTCACGATAAGCTTCATTGTATCAAACTTCAGGTAGAATTTTGCCATCAACCTCCCAGGTTCTGAGAATGAACAATTAGATCTTAAAGGAGTCCTTTTGACAAACAATTGCCAAACAATTAGATCTTAAAAGAGTCCTTTTGACAAACAAATGCAAAACAATTAAATCTTAAAGGAGTTCTTCTTTTGACCAATTAGACCTGGAGCTTACGTTAAGTCAGCCAAGGTATTAGACCTCAAGAAACATGGCAGTCATTGCAGAAAAAATAGTGAGCTTGACACAGATTCAGAAATACCATGATGCCTATGCAAAATTGATCCATGCACTGTTTAAACTTTAAAGCTAGATGATATAAACAGTAACGCAAAGCAAATCCTGAAACAGGGAGCCAACATTTCCAGATCAGAACCCTAGGGACTTAGACATACAAATCCAACAAACCCAGCTCACGGAATACTATTTATTGTTCGACAATCCTAAAATGTTGAACAGCGGGTAGGGAGAGCATATCCAGACCAATATAAATGAGTTAATCTTCATGAATCTCAGGATCTGGCTGGTTGATATAACATATGATTTTAGACTACACTATGTCTATATACATAATAAAAGCAATGTATCAAGAAAAGCCAAAACATCTATAATTTGGAATGGAGGAGAGTACATTGCAACCAAAAAAACAGTGTTTTATCCCTGCAGATGAGAGCTGGACCATATGGCATCTTGTAATTGTGATTTCTGCATTTTCATTTTGGTAGAGAGAAGAAAACTTTACCTAGCGGTTGTAGAATGAAAGCTGCTTCATCTGTCCCAATCAGACCATAGTCCACCGACTCATGAATCTTCTGGACACATATATCTGTACATTCGATTGCTTAGGATCAAAGCATAAGGCATCATAACAGAACCATCATGCCAAAAGAAGGTACCTTGAATTTGCTTTTCAAGGAGATCTTGAGGAGTCCCCCTCTTAACTCCATAGTTCTCAGGATTCTAGCAATTTATTTCATTAAAGTTATTCCATGCATTAAATTTAAATGTTAAACGAGAGTATGCATACATGATACATACCTTCCTTATTCTGGTGTACAAATACGAGCACTTGATCCACTCAACTGCCAGGTTGATGTCAGATACTGTCAGCTGAACGATTTCTGCATTTAGATGCTCCACTGCACATGGCAGCAACCTGGTGGTAGTTATGTAGTATATATACTTGGTCAGAAGTACAAAATTATATGCAGTGCATCACAGTCCTATTTTGGGTGAAATATCACATGAGACACTAGTTTCTGATTAGACATCAAGCACTTACTGAGACTCCACCATTTCACATCCATTTAGAAGGTTCTCATATAGATGAACCTAAAAGGAAATTTAAAACATGTTAGTTCAATAAGCCAGGAAATATACCCTGTCAAATTATTGCACAACTGACAAAATTAATAAGTGGAAACACATGATGATTACCGTCTCTTTTCTTGTCATGATTATAATTGTTCCAGTATCATCGAATGGTGGACGTCCAGCCCTCCCACACATCTGCGGATCACCCAAACAGAAGCTTTCTCAAAACGAGAGGATAGTCATATAATACATGACTAAAGGTTTAGCACATGACTATATAAGTTATAATTTTAAACAAATTCAGTAGTTTGTATGTCTCAAATGATCAAATCTGACATATTACTTCAGAAAGAAGTAAAAGGAATTAAGCAATGAACATACAATACAACATGAAGCTACATGTTAACCATACAAAATCACAGTAAGATGTGAAGCAAGATGGAGTATCTATTCCTGCATATTATAAAAGATAATAGTTTATAGGATTTTTTTAGGCGAAGAGCCAAAGAGTTTCGAGGACATATAGACTTAGTAGTACACCTGAAGCACCATGGACCTCTCATATTCAACATATAGACCCTTCTCCTTGTTGCTGCATAATAGAACCTATGTCAAAAACTAGAAGTTCAATTTAATTGAAACCATATCTAAAAAATGATCCTCACAAAAACTGTGTTGACTTTATCACAACTGTATGTGCAAGTAAGTTGATGCCATGTGCCAAATTAGTTGTGCATAGAACTTGAAGATCACCCTTGAGGAAAAGCCCCTCAACAAGACCTCGGTCTTTTAAGCCAAGACCACCATTATGAAAACCAACTGAAAATGGAACAGGATTGCATCAGTTAAGCAATCAATTAAAGTTTTTAGGCTAAGTGTATCAACTAACATGGGCACCTAAAAAGACATTACTAAAAAAATGGAGGTTGCGAAGTTAAGGAAGGTATTATGGGTGCCCAAGGAACAAGATTCCATATAACCTCCATGTACAATGCAAGCCTGCAGTTGCTTGTTACTACAGGTTAGGGAAGCCTCCTTTAGATGTTCATACTGTTGCATCGATTTCATAAATGGATTCAAATAGCCAAGCGATGCTCCAGTTTGTGAAAGGCACTGCGCTGCTTCTTGTGCACCTTTTCTTGTAGAACAGAAAATAAGTGCAGACTTCCCTCTTGAATGTTGCATCAGTATATCTGTAACCAATATTTCATTCATATTTCTAGTACTGATTTTTAAAACTGTAACTTAAATGATGTGCAATGCTATTGAGTGATGTGGGGATTTTACTTACCATAAATAAAACTTTGCAGCCTCTACAAGTTGAAACAAACAAAAAGAATTAAGTAGTTAGCACTATATAAAGTAAAACTATTTGATACAATATGATACGACTCAGGAAGATGCTGTTCTGACTTCAAACCTCATTGCTAATTTTTATTCTAACTGTGAAGAAGGAAGATTTTGGATAGTAAAGATGCATACCCTCTCAAAAAGGAAGTCGTTTTTAGCTGGAGCATAACCTAAACAGCACACAAAGAAAAGGTAAAGCATTAGCAGCACACAAGTGGCTGACGAAGTGGAAGCTGAAAGATCATTGGGAAGATGCTAGCAATTTGTACCATGTGTATATATGTTCATAAACTTTACCTAGTAGCACGAAAAAAACAGGTTTATCTAGAGAAAGAAAAATTTGTGGTTATTTTTTACAAGATGTATTTTACATAAGTAAATCAAATGTAACTTAAGTAGCATAGAAAAACAGTCCAATCAGTATTGATAAAAACCGAAACACTTTAATGACTTGGTGTTGATCCTTCAAGCAACATATGATAGGAGAGCTTTACTGCCATATTAGCAGAAAAGATTCGCTTCAGCATAACTAAGCTAGAGCAGCTTCTTGATAAGCTAATCTTATGGGTTGGCAATGTATTGCATCAGTGTTTGTTACAGACATGAGCCCTTGACATGTGGTCAGTTTGATTCTAGTATATATATATATATAAGAAGTCTCAATCGTACCAAAAACCTTGGTTGTCAACTTCACTGGCCTCATTTCTTCTCCAAATCTGCAAAAGGAGGATACCACAGATAGGTATGTTTATAGGGAGTACTCCACAAAATCCTCAAAATAATTCTGTCAGTCACCTTTTGATTCCTTCTGGGGGTGCTAGGAGCCACTGTGCTGAAATTTTGTAATATTAATGAGAAATATAAGTTTCTTTACTAGAGCGTATTAATGAGAAATATTAATGAGAAATTTTGTAAATGGTATGTTGAGAATTTACTGTGTAGAGTTACAAACCTATGTCCTCAATGTTAGGGATAGTAGAAGAAACAGCTATGAATCGAACATTAGCCAGAGGAAATGATTTCATGTTGGCATGTCGTGAAAGCATTTTTATCCTACTGACAACTGCTTCTAATGCAGCTCCACGTGGATCATTGAGAAGGTGAACTTCATCAATAAGGACGAGAGCAATGTCAGAGAAGAAACCCAATCGACCACCTTTTATACCATGTCGACTCATAGAATCAAACTTCTGCATGTATTACAATTCCAGTGAGAAAGCAACATATTGGTTAGCAGGCTATGATCTTAACTTCTGCAGATGAAAGTACCTCAGGAGTGGTGAGGATTAAATCAGCATCATGTATGGCTTTATTGTTATAAAATTCACTGTCGCCAGTCATCTCCAAGCAATTGATCCCCAATGGGCCCAACTTCATGTTCCAGTCCCGCAGCTTTTCCTGCACCAATGCCTTGGAGGGTGCAACGTAAATCTGCCACATAAATCCACACAATAACAATAAAATACCCGAATACTAAACTCCCAGTTTTTTGAGGAACGGCATCCAGAATCGGCACATACTGTTTTCAGAGTTCCTTTATTCAAATTGAACCTCCAATCTGGTGAAAGGAACCTTGAGAGGAGCCTCAGAATGCAGAGTTCAAATAGTACAGTCTTCCCACTCCCCGTAGGTGCTGAGATAACCATGTTCACATCCGAGAAGAAGCACACATGAAAGCACTCGCTCTGCAAGGAATTGAAGTATCTGCAGAGAAACCAAAACATTGCTTAACTAAATCCCACCTCTATGCCACAGCATCTCAATATTACTTTATATTTCCCATAATTCCAAATTTCATCAACCTAGAATTACAATCTATGCAATAAGCGAGACTATTACTCAATTCGAATCATCTACATGAGGGTGCTGCAGTCACACAACTGAACAAAGGCAAATAGTGCAGAAATACGGCATATGAACAGCGAAATTTGAACGTGTAACTTGATAATCAGCGCACGGGTCGCACCTGAACCTGAACACGGAGCGGAATGGCGGGGGCAGGTCGGAGACGCAGCGTAGCGCGTACGGATCGGCGAGAGAACCCATCCTCGGTCGGGCGACCTGACCTCAAACGGGTGTCACACGAGATCGATGCTGCACAGAGTCCGCCTCCTGCAGAATCCGAACGATCGAGGTGAGAAATCCAGTATCCGAGTGATCAGGGACGGATCCAGCAAAGCAACATGGGCGCACTCATATACACCCAGTAATTTTGCAAAAACTTCGAAGCTACAGGAGGCTTGTCAAATAGCTCAATAGGCTAGGGTTTCGGTGCTCAGCTTCTCATCACAGCATAAGGGAAGGGAAGAGAAGGAGTGGGAGTACCTGGTGGGTGCTCGTCGCCGGCGAAGAGGCCTCGGCACCTGGCTTAGGGCGGCGGCGGCCCGCCAGTCGTCAGAGCGAGAGGGGAGCGAGAGAGACAGAACAGAACGAGGCGGGAAGAAGGATGCAGCGAACGGAACGGGAATGCGGGTTGCATCGACGGCGAAAAGAGAAAAAAAACATACGGGCTTGTTGTGGGCCGTGTTTCACAGTTTCTTTGAAATATTCTGTTTTATTTTTCTTTCTCTCTCTTTTATTTTTGTTCGCATTGATTTCATATCTATTCTCTTCATTGGACACTATCGATGGCTAGTACAACATTTGTTTCAAATAACATAAATAGTAATTATATATATTTATGAGTATGTAGTACATTGTAAATAAGTAAATGGAACTTTATATTTTAATTTAATTTGGATATTTTTTTTATTGAAGCTAGAAGCCATTTTCAAGAGAATACTAATAAGCTATAACAACATTTTTCTAAAATGAAAAAAAAATCTCTCTGTTACAATTTCCTAAATGAACACTAAATATCTATGTGCTAAACATAGAACAATAGCTCCCGTGAACCAAGAACATTGTTGTTCCTCGTGTGCATCGCATCCCACACCCCACCTGCGCGCATCCATCCCACGCCAGAGCCCCACATCTTGGGGCACAACACCGTTGCTCACACCACGCCCCGTCCCCTGTAATCTTGCTCTAGCACTGCCGAGCTCCATGTCCAGGTCGAGCTAGCTCGAACTGCCACAGCTAGATGGAGGGGAGAGGAGAGGACGAGGCGCACGGCGCGAGGTAGGAGCCAAAGCTCTATGGCAAGCCGCTGGCCGCTGCCCACCAGCTACCAACGTAAACATGTGCAAAACCGGCTGTAATTTAGAATATCTAGATAGACATAGCAAAAAAAAAAAAAAGCAACATCAGGATCTAGTTCATATGAACACACTTGCAATACAAGTTTAAAACATATGGACAAAACATTTGAAACATACGCTTTGAAACATCAAACATGCATATATATATCTCTAACAAGACATGCAGTGGCGGAGGGAGGGGGGCACGGGGGGCCTGGCACCCCCTAACACGCTACGGATTCTATAGGATATAGTGAATATACGTGTACAAATCACGCCGTATGTGCAGTTCAGCCCCTCCCAATCTCTCGTTACTTCAATTGTATATTTGTGGCCCAGTAAGAAGCAGCCCATTTTGGCCTCTTTAGCTGTTGCTCCCTTCATTATTGTTTGGAATATACGAAGAGTCCGCCGATCGTCAAGCAATCGTGGCTCTCTGGCTTCCTCGTTTCTCGCCCAAAACGTTACTGCTCGATCTCGTCTGTTCGTCTCCTTCTTCGGTCTTCGCCAGTTCGCCGGCCTTTGCCAGATGCAGTCTGCAGACAAAGGCAGCAGGTAACAATCCATAGTCCTCTGAATCATCTCATATTCTCTTTATCTAGTTAGCGATCTAGTGACTCTAATTTCTAAATTTCCCTTTCTAATTTCAAACAGTATGAAGAAGAGAGTTGCGAAATAATGGTTGGGAACCTCTTCTCGAGGGGGCCAAATTGTTTCGTGGAAAACACGAGATTGATATTCCAGATCTGAGTAAGAAGTATGTTGATGTGACTAAATCTCGAAACAAGAATGACAACACCACAGCCTTCCACCATTATAAAGTAGATGTGTTTAATGTTGCAATAGATCAACAACTAGCAGAGTTAGAAGATCGATTCAGTTCTCAAGCAACAGAGCTTTTGTCCCTTTGTGCTTCTTTGGATCCTAGGCTGAACACATTCAACATAAGCAATATATGCACTTTGGTGGAAAAATATTACCCTGCTGATTTCTCAAGTCAAGAAAGAGCTCAACTGGAGAGTCAGCTGCCACATTTTCAAACTGATGTTTGCAGCCATCCAGAACTAAAGGAATTATCAACACTTGCTGATCTAACAAGTGGACTATTTAAAACAGGAAAGTATTCATCTTATCCTATGGTGGACAGGCTGTTAAGATTAGTATTGACTCTTCTAGCATCTACTGCAACAACAGAAAGATGATTTTCAGCTATGAAACTTGCTAAGAAACGTCTCAGATATACAATGGGAGATGGATTATTACAGCCTACGATCTTGCTACTAATCGTAGAGCTAAATTTAAGTTAATAGATATGTAATTTTGTTATCGTTAAGACTTAAGAATTATGAAAGTGAAACAAGGTACTATACTTGATGATTAAAACCAGCTGATATTGCTATCGGTTCTCATTTGTTTTGTCCATTGCCCCCTTGTTCTCAAATCCTGGCTCCGCCCCTGAAGACATGCACATCTAGATAAAGCACTTAGAATATACTCCCCCTATAAGAAAAGAAAGTCATTTAGAACAGTGACACGGTCTCCAAAGTATAGCTTTGACTTTATATTTTTTTAAAAAATACTCATCACAAAGTGATATATTTATACTTTTATAAAAATATTTTTTAAGATAAATCTATTTATATAGTTTCTATATTTTTAAACCGAACGACTTAAAAATTATTCATGATTTATGTTCTCACTGTGTTCGAAATGATTTTCTTTTTCTACACGGAGGGGGTACATGTGGGAGTAGCACACGGATATTTTGTGGTGTTGTGGTGGTTTAGTGGGAGTTGTGGGGGGAAGAAAAGGAGCTAGGCCGTTATGTGGAGGGAGAAAAGATTCAAACTTTGTGTGGATTTTGCAGGCGGGGCGGGGACTCGTTGCTTGGCACGGCTTCCCGGTCTCCACTGCTCCCATGTAACTTGTCTGCCAAAAGGTCAGGGTCGCAGGGAGAATAGATGAGAGCATGCGACACCGTGGCAACTGAGGCCACGGCTGCAAATGGTCATTTAGTAAGAACGAACCAACACCAACAAAATAAATGCACGGATCGATCAATCTTAACCAATTACTAATTCTGTTTATAACATAACACACCGGGGAACACACTGTCACTTGTTGGAATAAGGCATTGGCAAACTGAGCTGCCATCATCCAGCACATGGGGCTGGCGTGCTAGGTACGTGACGCATCACACACATGTATACGTAGGTACAACTCGTGTCCGGCTGTACGTGATCAAGCTAGACTCCACTCTCTACAGGCCCTCCTGCTGGTCCATGGCGAGGATGGTGCTGAGGTTCATGGGGTGCATGTAGTCCGTGTCGCCGTGCATGAACTGGGAGACGATGATGCGGTTGGCCCTCTCCGTGGGGTGGAACGCGTCCCAGAACGCGAACACGTCCCGGTTGTCGCACACGTTGGACGCCGCCGTGCACAGCCCGATCCCGTTGTACGGGCCCTGCCCGCAGCACGCCACCTGCACGTTCGTGAACCCTGCAAAAAGAAACCAATCGTCACCACCCGTTTGGTTTCCCATGCATGGAAAGATCGCCTCTCGGCACCGTGTCTGATGATGATCTCACCGAAGTCCTGCGGGTTCGCGAGGTAGTCGAAGTTGGCGCGGTAGGTGTTGGCGGCGAAGAAGACATCGGCGCCGATGGCGCGGTTGAGGCCGCGCACCATGTCCGACAGCTGCGGGTTGAAGAGGTTCACGGCGCGCGTCAGCTCCGCCGCGCACTCGCCGTTCTGGCTGTGCATTGCCCGCTCCGCCGGGACGCACCCCAGCGGCCCCGTCCCCGTCACGATCACGCGCCGCGCGCCCAGCTCGTACAGCCTCTGCAGCACAATGCATATGCAATTACGCGTGCGTTGGACACACATGTTGCTGCTGTGGATGATTAATTTACCGAGAGGATCTTCCTGTACTCGGAGATGATGAAGCGGACGTAGTCCGGGAGCGCGTACTGGCGCGACCGCACGGACATGGGCACCAGGTAGTAGTTGTTGACGAAGTCGTTGCCGCCCAGCGTGATGAGCACCAGGGCCTGGTTCACCAGCTGCGTCGCCTGCGGCTCGCCGATCAGGGCTCTCAGCTTCTGCTGGTACTCCCGGAAGTACCGCAGCTGGTCGCCGATCCTGATGATGTTCACCTGCGGCAGGACGTCAGAATTCGGAGGAGCTACAGTATGCGTGGGCGACAGAGAGGTCGTCATGCAGTGAAATGATGCGTACAAACTGTATTCCTGTGTCGTTGAGGATCCCGACGCCGGCCGACGCGAAGTTGGCGCCGACGAGCAGCTTCTCCCCTCGTAGCTCCGGGCTCAGGTACGGCAGCGCAGGTTCGGCGCCGAGGTGCTCGCCTGAAAGCAAGTGTGTCAGTGCAGTGGCAACACAACATCACGTCGCGGGTGATCATTTCTCTGGACGATGGATTATCTTACTGATGATGTCGGGGATGTTGAGGCCGTTGGAGAAGCGGCCCGTCGCTTGGTGCGTGGGGTAGTCGATGCCGTAGGGCGGCGCGTCGGCGCGCGCCGTGGTCAGCAGGTAGTTGTTGTTGCCGTTGTCGACGAGGGAATCGCCGAAGACGAAGAAGGCCCGCGCCGCGGACGCCGCCGGGGCAGCCGCCTCCAGCACCAGCAGGCAGAGGAGCAGAGGCATAATAGCAGCATCCATCTTGCAAGTCTCGTCGGATGCCAAGCTAGAAAGGAATGCCAAGTACATAGAGGTGGTGAGCGTGTGCTGTGTGCCTGTGTGCTTTATAGAGGCCGGCCGGCCGGCCGGCCATGATCGCCATCTTGCATGCGTTGCACCAATACAAGCTGATGAAGGCCGGCCACTAGGCCAGTGGCCACCCCTAGCAAATGCACACATGCGAGGTGGTTGTGCGGTTGTCACTTTTAGTACCCCCGGCAGCCTAGGATCATGTGCCCCAACAGCTAGCCCAGCAAGGACCGCGTCTGCCTGTGGTTGCAGCACAGGTCGCAGAAGCCTTTTGTCCACAACTAAGGCCACGGCCACAGTTGTCTTAACGAATTTTGGATGAGTTAATCGCCGATCCTAACACTGTACCTCCGAAAACCTGCTTGCTCGTCGTTAGTGTGTTGTTTGGCACGTCATTAGTGTGTTGTGGGCATCGGGGAAGATATATTTTAAAGTTATTTAAGAAGGATCTATAATGCTAAAAACAATCTAGTACAGTACAGCCGAACTTATTCATTCAGTGATTATGATGGGCCCATTTAGTTATTACTCAAATGTCCGACTTGAAGTTCTAGTACCGGAAATTAGCTAGAGAAGAATGCTGTAAAAAGAATTATGAAATATTAGGAGAAGAGCAATTGCCAGATACTCCATGCCCTTGTAGTTGCATAATTCTATGAAAAAAAAAATGTTTCACTAATTACATGTGCTGTTATCAGTAATCACTGAACCGAATGAACTGATCATAAAAGGTTCCAGCACGACTGCACGAGGCAATGAGTTTCTCCTCTGTAATTTGTTCATCTTTTAGCAACTCGTCGTCTATCTGACGATTGGGAAGGTGGGAAACGAAATGGATTCACAGAGAGGCAAAATTAAAGCTGCAAGACCGCATCTGTCAGAGACGTCCATACCATCTCGCCGTCTCACTGAAATGAATGTACTGCACATACAAGTAGACCGAGTTTGGTCTGACGATTCAATTCCGGCGGAACACGGGTGATTCAGCCGAACACCTAACATCAAGAACTTACCAGAAAGATACACACCGTGCCCACTCTATTTACACTACTTACCCCGCTTGCTTTTCATTCATTACGCTGCCAGGGCCAGCCATGAGCAAAAAGTACTCTTCTAGTAACTAACACGCCATGTGAAACCCATAAATCGGTGGGATAGAAATGTTAAAGATGAATTAACCACCACCACGCCACTCCACCCCACCCTCATGACGTTCTGAAAACTCACTGTGGTGCCACAGTTGCCTGTACTGCTCGATCCGACCCCCTTGGCGACAATTCAACAGCTGACGATTCATCCTCCTTTGACATTGAACATTCTCTCAACTGTCTGAATCATACAAAACAATGTACGTTTCTGTGATAGTTTGTACTGCTGTAGTTTTCGAAAAGGCGGAAAAGCGATTGTCGGCAGGTGAAATCGAGCTGGGAATTGGAGCGAGAGTTAACGAGTAGCCAAGGACGCACGCGCCACTGTTGTTCCACGCAAGAACAACGATTTGCATTCGTTGGAATAGTAGAGTACAGTGCTGAGTTACTGATCGTCCTGTACCACTCCTGTACCTTTGCAACGCAATAAAAACCGCCAAGACTAGGCGAGCACCGGCGCATGACAGATCTCACCAGGATCGAATGCTGCGCTGCAGTCTTTACAGGCGCAGGAAACTCCGAATGTACTTTACTCTGGCGGTTTTACCTGTGTGCCTGTTCACCCACAGTGACATTCATTGTGTACAGTACTGTATTTCTTCCTCGCATCTCAGATCGCCATTGGTCAGACACTGCAGTAAATGACTCTGAATCCTTGTTCTTTTCAGATCTGGTCTCATGCAGTACAGCCGTTCCCTGCCTACAGCGTGCTGTTGTTCTACTCCGCATGCTTAGTCCATGGTGATTTTAATCGAGTGGACAGTGGACACGAGAGAAACTACCAGCACTGATCGAGTTCCTCCCCAGGCCTGAAGCTGAAGTTACTGCCATATCGGCATCGCCGTCCGAAAGCGGTCCTGATCCCGCTTCAGGAAGCCTGAGGAACGACGCACTAGAAGGCATCGTAAAGCTTCCCAATCCAAGCAACGAGTTAGTATGCCGGAGTAACTGGCGTCGTCCTGCGATTCATTGCTACTGACATACCTTCGGCTGGCAGACGGTGGTGCCACTGGAGGGAACGGCCACGGTACAGAGATCCGTAGCTGGCACGGGATCGGAGGATGGTTTGCTACAAGCTGGTGCGAGCGGGAGTTCACTCGTACCAACTAGTCAACTACTACTGTGTACTGTGTGAGTTAGCGCCAGTCGAAGGCAAAGAGATTTTGCGATCTGAATAACAGATTAACAGATAAGGTCGGGGCAATTTCAGTGAGATGGCCATGCAAAGTCGTCGTGGGACGACGGCATCGACGATGTAGTGAAGTCGGCGTCGGCCTCAGGCGAGCGAAGACACTGAACATCTGAGTTCTTTGTTCGACTGGACATCCGGCGCTAATTCTGGACTGCTCCTGCATTCCTCCCTCTTTAGTGCGCATTCCTCTGCACTGGGCCTAGCAGTGAGGATTACTGGACTGGGCCTCACTACTGTTGGGCCAGGGTATGTGACAGGTTACCCCAAGTCTGCAGCATGGTTTGAGCGCTTGAGGGAGATTGTCACTCTAGTCAGGTTCTTGAGGAAAATCAGAGTCTTCGTTTTGCTTCAAAATACAGGATTCCCTTGTTCTGAGCTGTTGAATAATTGGCACCAGATTTTGAACAAGTGAATCTTTCCCTTTTGGCTTTTGATTTTTGAGTATCAAGAAATATGGCTGCCTTTGGGTTGAAATCGAAGAGCTCATCAAACGATACTTTGACTGTAACGATGGTCTCCTCAAGCATCACACGACACCGGTCTCAAGTGCGTGAAGGCAGAGGCTGGGACTGGGCCTTGCAGCTGTTGGGCTAAGGTACGTGACAAGTTAGCCCAACTAAGCAGAAGATTAAACACGCCTCGGCCGCTGCACATTTTTTTTCTCTTTGCGATGCCTTGCTGCAATTCTTGAACAGGCTAGGAGAGAACATAAATGATTCTAAAAAAACAGAGACAGAGAGAGAACATAAACAAACAGAAGCAAGTTTCAACACTCGACCATGCCTCTCTATCTTCAATTAATGGGGAGTACTTCTTGCAATTTCTTCACAAGCATGGTCGAACAAATTTGTCAGACTGAGAGGATTTGGGGCTAATCAAGAGAATGCTGGTGGATTCTGGCAGTACACGTCGCTTCATTAGTTAGCACCTAACTGCTGCTGTCCAGGGAAGGAAGGCATTGCAACACCTGTCCAAGTTAGATTAGCCAATGGGGATATCCTACGGTGCACCCATGAACTACCTAATCAACTATATGGGTCATCCAAGGAATTACTTTCATGAACTCTTTCAAGATTATTCCTCCCAGTTGCTATGAGACTATTGGGTATGGATTTGTTAGCAGGGCAGAGTCCTGTCGAGACTCATTGGGCTGAGAAATGGTTCCCGTTCCAATTTGATTACAAGGGAAAAACAGTAGAGATCCAAGGCTTGCAATCTGAAGCTGTTGTGCCCACCACCACCAGTTGAATGCGATGGAAAGACAGGACTCTACTGTACTGTGTCCAACTGAATGCTATCTCTGAAGAGACAACATGGCCGTGCCCAAGGACCGTAGTTACAGAACATAATTAAAATTCGAAGTCACTATTCCCTAACACAAAACTTAAAACATGGCACGACATATAAAATTCCAAACACGAAACATAATTACAAAAGTAAAGTCACTATTCGTCTATTCCCCGTAAAGTCACTATTTATCTATTCCCTAACAACGGCGACATATGGTAATTCTACGGAGCCCATGTACAGCTTGCCGCCTTCCCTCTCCACCACCTCCGTCGGCCTCACGCTCTTGGGCCCTCTCATCACCTGGACCACCTGCCCGTCAGCTCCGACCCTGACGGCGAGCAGGAGGCTGTCTGGACCAAAGGGCAGCTCCATCTTCTCCCTGTGCAGCGCCACCCAAAACCCTCCTCTTCAAATTGTCGGGGTAGCCCGGCAAGTCAGCAAGGTGCTCAGACGTGCCCGCCTTGGGACCCCTGATCCAGTACCTCAGCAGTTTGCACCGTCCAGTGAGCGCGACCACGAGGTGTGTCCTATCGGCGCTAATGGCGATGCCATTGGGGTACGTGACGCCAGCCTGCAGCACCGTAACTTGGCCCGTCTTGGGGTCGTACTTCGTGATGCGGCCGGAGGAGTCCCCGGTTGCCGTCACCCTCTCGTGCTGCGACCGCGGGTAGTTCACGCTGCTGTCCGTGAAGAACACGTCCCCGGTGACCTGGTCGACGTCGATCCCGTTGGTGAAGCGGAGCGGCACGCCGCCGGCCTCCGCGACCAGCACCGTGGCCTCCCCGCCGCCCGGGCCGACGCGCATCAGCCCC
>CM041637.1:16356489-16376020 GCA_023333625.1 Bothriochloa decipiens
TACCATGCCCAAATTAAGACGCTATTAAGTATTAACTAGTGTATTTTGCAGTTAACCAAACAAGCAATGATGCAACCTGAGTTTGAAAGCCGAGAACTCATTTCCTACTTCGTTGCAGCTAGAAGTTCTCATATCCGGTACCGTTAGAAACTCTGTACTTGGCTACTTGTGCTTTTGAAACCAAATTCATGTCCAAACCTTCAATAAAGGAAAGCGCTAGAACTCTCTACTACGGCCCAGAGTGATTAGGTGTTTGGGTGGGGGACTGTACGGCCAAGGGACAGGCATTCCTTAACGAGGAAGGAGTAATATGCCTATGTTCATGATTTGGTTGGTGATTATTAATGAATAATAACTCCCTCTAGTTATAAGTAGGTGATAAATTGATGATTTATGATATCCAATGTACTAGTATAAAGACAAATCCACTCATATCACTTCAAACATTACAAAAACAACACGTTTGTAGTAAAAGTTACAAGAATTGACTCAACAAAATACTGTCAATTCTTTATTAATGAAAGAGGTACATTTAAGCATGTTTGGATCACCGAGAACTAAAAGTTAATTTATAGGTGTACTAAAGTTTAAGTGGCTAAAATTCAGTTTGGTGCTGTTTAAATATATGGACTAAAAGCAATAGCTTTTCTAAACAAAGACTCATGTGCACATTTAAATCCATGTTACTTCACTTTTGCTAATTAATGAACTAATTGATAGCTAGCTTAAAAACTAAAAATTAGTTTACTTTAATCCATATTGTTTGGATACCTAGGAATAAAGTTAATTAAATGAAGTTTACTCTAGGGATCCAGGCCATTAAGAGTATCAATAGGAAGAGGAAACAAACCCTTAGCTCATGGCTAAGGCAACAGTGGTCGACAACAGAAGCAAACAATCCCACCAAACGGTCTAGTATGTACTCGATTTCCATCATCATACCAGACTCAGCACCACGGGATTTGTACTGCGTGAGCAAATTTTACATATCACAGGTCTTCCACCATAGCTCGGCCACCTCATAGCGTGATTGGATTACACCGTCCTAAATAGGGTCTAATAACTCTCAACGTTCCATATTTAGGTCCCTTTCAAATGCGAGAAATATATTTCTATTTTCGATGTTTCTTGTATTAAAATGAACTCAGTACTCTTAAATTCTTGTGTGTTCTAAAGGAATCCGCAAGTCAAATTTGTAAATCGTTTCTAGGGAACTCACGCCTGTTGTGCTAGCATGGCTAAACCCAGCTTTTCTTTGACCGGCAACCCAGTCGCCCGTAGTCGTCACCACCGGTCCCGGTACTCCTCGCGCGCGCGCACGCATGCAGCCCCGACACGACGCGTCGCGGGCAACGGCAGCGGCCGACTAGAAGCCAAACCAAACGGCTCGCAAAGGACACTCCTCGCTACCTAACTGTGCTCCAGCACTGTCCCACTCCCTCGGTCCCTCCCACTTCAACCTGCCGCCGCCGCCGACGCCGCTCACTCGCCCGGCCGCCACTCGCCAGTGGTCTGCGAATGCTCGGTGTCCGCGTCTCGTGAGGTTAGCATCCGGCTCTTATCCTCCATAGACTCTCTCCCTCCCCCCGTCCTGCCATCTCTCGCCGCGACGCGCCGACGGTGCTTGGTTGCTTGGGGGTGGTTGTGCCGCTGTCTTGCTTTTACTTCCGCGGAGTACGACAGTCGAGTTTGATGTCGAAATGCTATCTCCAGATTCAGTTTGTCAGTTTGAGCTGTGTTCTGTAGAGTCCGAGCACTTTCTTTTGCTGCGAGTTCGTGATACGGATACATGTAGTAATTTCTGCTTTTCTGGCGAAGTTATTATGAGTCGGTTCTTGGTTCTGGGAAGATGAATTTATAGAACATTTCTATGATTATTGCTTCGTTGGAGAAATAAGAGAAACCGAGTTAGGATTCAATGGGTGGAATGCAGTACCCATCGATTTGCATATGGCACCTGTTGTGTCATTAATATATCACCTCTCTGTGCACTCCTTAATTTCCCAAAAAGTTATAAATAACAATATTGACCTGCATATGCTGTTTTTGACACATCTATGGCTATAATTTCGTGCTCTGTAGACGGTAGTTCTTCAGTTTCCTGTATGCTTCAATACCTGTCTTTGAACAGCTTCTCCGATAGAGTTGATTTCGTTTCGAAAAAAAAAAGGTTAGGCAGAACCGCTCCTGCAAACGGGGGATTTCCTAGGGGAGGAGCCTGTGAAGCAAAACATAATGGCTTCACTATCACTAGCCTAGTTTATTTTGAGAGAGATAAAAACAGTTTCTTGCTAGTTGCTACAGTGTACTAAGGAGCCCTAGAGCCCCACCAAACTGTCCCTAAGAGTCAGGATTCAGGAGTGAGCAAACCAAGACAAAGTTTATGGTTCATGGTGTATTTTAATCTGTAGACACTGCAGCATCGCTGCATGGGGGAATTGTCTCGGTTTCAGGGCATATGTGGAGACGTAACATACCTAAACATCTCGTTATTCTCATTCTTGATTGCATATTTTATTCAACGTAGAGTGCATGCCCTCTGCTTTATCACAACATCATTGCCCTTTTTCTTTTCCTGGATTACACTGTCAAGATTCAAGATGCTGACGAGATTTCCTGAGAACATCTAGGATGGTGTTGGTGCAGACTGCAGAGATTCCTCTGTCACCTGTAAATCTTGGCATTATTTTGGTTGTCCGTGGCTTCATGGTTATTCTGTGCCAATTCATTTTTTTAGTTTTTACACTTGTCTGATCTGAGTACTCCAAGTGTAAAACATTCGAAATCCGTGCTCTTGATTGGTATTTTTCAGGTCACTCTTTATTGCCATTCTGCTTTCTATTACCTGACAAAAATGCAGTTTTTCAGAGGTTGTTGTCTTTTCTGCAAGATACCTTTTGGGAGTACATAGAACACGTTAATGTTATGTCCTTATGCATCTAGGAGTATATTTGTTACTTGTGTTCATTGGCTCTGTGGACATGCTTTTATTTTGTCCTTTTATTGGCCACTCTGCTAGACTGTCACTATTCCATACTGACAAGTGCTGCTCTGTCCACCTAGAATATTTTAGTTTTCTGTGCTGATTTTCTTTTCATCATGTAAGTAAAGTTGGACAAGAAAGAGGCCATAAACTGTGCTTCTCTTTTGCACCAATCTGGCCTACAACTACAAGTGCCTACAAAATGTTCATGTGTCTCTTGAAGTTTTCCCAACAAGCATCTTCATACAGTAATGGCAACAGATCTTTTGTATCTAGTATTGCAGTTATCCATTCCTCTCGAGTGTTACTATGTTAGTGCTAGCTGGCCACTATTCTACTGAAAATTTCCTGCTCATAGAGTTTACCTATAGCCACCTAACAAGGGTTGCGGTCTGATTGTATGGTTAATTTACCTAGTTTCAGTCATACAACTCACATAAGGTTCATGGAGTTTCACATCTTTTTGTTTGCTTTTCAGGATTCCATGTTCCAAATGGATTGTTTTAAGCTGGGTGAGCTACCTTTTATCAGGACAAATTGATCAATTGTTTTGAAGTTTGAACTATGTACCAGAATGTCTGAAGAAAAGCCAGAAATTGATCACACTTGTGGAGATGGTATGTGTCACTTATAATCTCTTTTAGCACTTCTTGAGTAGGTCCTGTATTTATTCTGTTACTTTTGTATTTTTGTGACATTTGGATGTAATGGTGGGGGTCACTTTTACAAAATAATCATGGGATTAATTGGGAATAAGACCTGGACGGATTATTGTATACAAGACGTCATCATTCTGCTTTATTTTAAGATAAATCATGATATATTGTATTGTATAAGTAGTGGATTCTAGTATTATACCTTCTTGTGTTTTCAAATAATGACAAAACAATTATTTGTTCTGCCGTTCCTTTTTTTTGCTTGGTTTATTTTTATAATTCAAGTTTATCAAGGCACTAACTTTTTACTTTGTGTCATTTACATCAAAATACCTTATTCAATGTTTCTCCTCCCAGGATTATCAGTTCAAAGAATCATCTCAGAATTGAAGAAAATTACCAATCCTGTCGAGGAAAAACTTGTGTCATATACAAAATTTATTTAGAATTTTGTTCCCTCGCACTTATCTTGGTGAATGTCATTTGATAAGGACTGTAGGGACCTTTCCATATGATACAATTTGAAAATAAAAAGGGGAAATATATATCCCTGCATATAAAGATTAGCTATCAGTTAGTGCTAATAGAAAAAATGTATGGTATTATATTCTCCTGAAGTGCCTGATGAAAAATAATATATACAATTGATGTTTGTGTTGATTATTTTTTTTGATATTGTGAGTTTATCTACAGGGTTCTGATGACAATTCTTCAAGCAGAAAATCTAAGGCAACATCGTTAAAAATGTTATTAGAGAAAGAGATGTCTAAAGAAGGGGAGTCAAAGAGAAGACCTCCAAGTGTCATTACCAAATTAATGGGTCTTGAGGAGGATTTACCTACTAAAGAACCAATTGTACACCATACCGTAAGTGACTTGAGTAGAGATTTAAATGCCACAAACAACACCTTACAGGGAAAAGAATGCCATCAGTTCATAATGTTGAAGGCACAAAATGACCAATCCTGTCATGAAAAAAATGAATACAATGATGTTTATGAAGTATCTGGAGGACAATCAGGAACAGGCTATTTTCATGATCAAACTTCACAGAAAGGATGGTGTTTGGAGAACAAGAGTAAGCAATTCAATATTGCACAAGACAAGATCATGGAACCAGAACACTTTGCCACTCAAGAGAAGATCCTTTGTACAAAGGAGATACCTGAAGCTCTTGTTTCTCCATGTTCAAATAGAGATTTATTTCTTGAATTTCCTGAAGAACATAACCCCACTTTCTCAAGACAGTCGAGTGGGCTTCACGCAAACCGAGCACCGCCTCAGACCAAACGCATTACAGTGCTGAAACCAATTAGATCTGTTGATATTAATGGAACAAGACTATCCAAGGCAGAATTTGGTAAGCAAAATGCATTGAAGATGACAAGGTTCCATCAAATTCCTAGTCCAAAGGAAGAGGTACCTTCCCAGTCAAGTAGAATAATACTTTTGAGGCCTACCCCAGGGAAGCCTGGTATTTCGAAGGCAAAGCTGACCTCCAGGGCAACTTCATTTCAGTTAACTAACCATAACAGTCTCAATGGATCATTAGATGATAATAACCAGGCATCCATAGGATCTGTAGGACTAGTGCATGGTATCATGCAGCGCCGGCAAGATGGATGTCACCAAAGAGATGATTCTTTATTATCTTCATACTCGAATGGATATGGGGGAGATGAAAGCTCATTCAGTGATTCAGAAGTTGATTATACCAGTGGTTCTGAAGATGGTGATACCCTCAGTGACTCCGAAGGAGGTAGCCCTATGTTAAAACATTCATGCAATTACATAAGAAGATATGAAGGTCAATGCTCAAGCTCATCCTTTAGCAGAATCTCCCACTTTTCTGAGTCATCAGTAATCACGGAGGCCAAGAAACAGCTTTCAGAGCGATGGTCAATGGTTAGCTGCAATGAGACGAGTCAAGTGCAACCGTCGAGGAGAAAATGCACATTGGGTGAGATGCTCTCCATTAAGGAAACAAAGAAAGATGAGGCAACCACTCGGATGTTTTCTGTTTCCAGTAACCAGTCATGTGGCCTGGAAAATGAACTGACTACATGTTCTACAAATGTAACTACTTCTAGAAAGAATGATGACAATGGGGTATCTTCTAGGAAATTGCCAAGATCAAAATCTGTTCCAGTGATTTCATCCATGACTGAAAACATGGTGGTGAATGTGCAAGCTTCAAATCCTGAGAGCCACAAACTGAAAGTGTCTGTTGTGTCAAATAAAGGAAAATCAGCTTTCAAGGGAAGAGTTTCGGATTTTTTCTTGTCTAAAAGTAAAAAACCAAGAAGGCAGATGTCCATTTATCATCCATCTGATTGCTTTGCTGACAGGCTTGAAGGTTGTAATATTCATAGTAGACAGGATTGCAATCATGAAATGGATACCATTGAGAAAGTGATGCATTGTGAGGACAGTTTTGATAGTTTTTCTACACGAATATCAACTAGCACATCAGATGTAAGCATTTCTCGACCACGCAAGTTTCAATCTCATATTCTTTTGTTCTTGTATAAGAAGCATACCACATAGTTAGAGCGCCTTTGCTGTTGAGTTTGTTGACTTGTCACTACCTTTTTATTCCTGCATAAGAACTATATCACTGCATTCCATTTTCTTGGCCTCAAAACAACTGATAAGAAATTGCATGACAGAGAAAAATGGCTGGTGCATCTGTATCATTGGATGGTTCAAGAGGAAACCTGGATAAACAAGGAGTAAATAAAGGCCTAAATAGTAACCGTGATCAACCCAGCCCTACCTCAGTTCTCGATGCACCCTCTGAAGATAGCAGTTGTAATGAACCTGAAACACCTGGAACAACTACTTCCAAGAATGCTAGTAAGTCTTGTTTTTTCTGTATCAACAAAGCTCTCCATTACTCAATCTGGCTTATATATTGATTGCTTCTTCTGATATATTCTCTGAAACAGTATCAAGATCTCCAACAATTGAAACTGTCACCCGTTTCTTATCATGGGATGACACTGCCTCAGAGTCACAGTCACCTTGTAATCCATGGCCGAGTTCTCTTCTCCCTGATGTAGATGATGATGAGTCAGAATGCCGTGTCCTTGTGCAAAATATAATGTCATCAGCTGGATTAGGCACTTCACAATCATGTATGGTTTTCACTGGTTGGCATTTACCTGATCACCCACTTGACCCAGTACTGTGCAACAAAGTATCAGAACTGCAGGAGAAAAGTTCATACAGAAGGCTTCTATTTGACTGCGTGAATGTTGCTCTTATCGAGATTGGTGAGAACACCTTACTGAGCGCATTCCCATGGAGTAAAAGACACTCCAGGACATGGAGGGGCACCTCATCTCTTGATTTGGAGGTAGAAGTCTGGAGTATCCTGAAGGACTGGATATATGGGGCACGGATGTTTGTGGTGAGCAAGAGAGATAATGCTGGGATCATATTGGACAGAATTGTGAAGCAGGAAGTGGAAGCAAGAGGGTGGGTGAAACTGATGATGGCGCAGGTGGTTGACATCACTGAGGAGCTCGAAGGGGGAGTAATGGAGGAGCTGGTTGAAGAAGCGGTGCTGGATTTTTACAGTTTGGTTTCAATGATGAGACATCGATTGTAACTGGTATAACTTTATAGGGGAGCAGCCGGTTTGTGTATGGTCTTGTTTTGCAGCTACTCCTGTAGTTCGTCGCCGTATCCCCATGATTCTCATTCTATCTTGTTGTACTAGAAGTTCTATTAACTTCTGGTAGATGAGAACATGGTAATTGTGCAGTTCATGAGAAGTTTTGTAGGCAAAATGAAGTGAACCAAACTTTCCATGGTGGGATATGCTGTTTGTGCATTTCACATTGTTCGTTCGTTGTTAATGAGCAAAAGCAGCAAAAGCTTTGCTTAAGTGCTGTGGAGTATATATTATCTTTGCAAAAATGAATACATAATCCTTAAGAATTATGTATGCATTTTTGTTTTGCTATGTATAATATATTTCCATATCGCTGTATCATTGCTTTTGAGAAAAAAATGGCGTATCAGTACTGGAGCATCGCGTATCCGTACGAAGTAGGATTATCTGGGTTTTGATGAGTTCTGGAAGTAGTAAAGCTGCACTAGGATATTCCTCTGGCTACTATGATAGTGTAGGCCAGTCCCCACGTGGCATTCTAAAAAAAACTAGGACACTTGCAGCCCCTTTTGAATTTGCAAAGATGTAGAAGGCTTACGAAGAATAATACCAATCGAGCGCAAATTTAGTTGATTGTATGGAGGTTGTTGATACAATGATTGGTTGAGGATTTTGTTGCAATATCCGTTAGTCATTGTAATAGGGAGTGTAATTTTATAGCTCATAAGCTGGCTAGGCGAGCAATGCTAGAAAAAGGTTCTCATGTTTGGATAGATGACCCCCTTGATCTATTCTCCATTTACTTATAAACAATGTAACTATTTTTTTAATCAACAAAACTTGCCGAAGGGATTAACCTAAAAAAACAGTGCCACTTTTCCATGCTTACATTACAAGAAGTTAATATAAGGGTCTGTTTGGAATATAATAAAAAAATTTGTTCGTACATTTTTTCTGTAAAATTAAACTGATTGTAGTAAAATTTCTGCAAAATTTGGAGAAGCTTGAGGTTTCCATGCCGATAGAAGAAACCGGCCCAGATGGCTCCGGTGCAGAAAGCGGCAGGAGTGTCCGGGCCTCCAGTGAGGCCGCAGAAGAGGAAATGAGAAGTAGAGGAGTACCGCCGAACAGAAAGGAAGAAGGAGGGCCAAAACACAGAAATGGGCCTATGCTCGAGGAAGCGGACGCGGGCCGCGCAATGGGTAATGGGAGTATTTAAAAACCTGGCTTTTTTTGGTTATTTTCTTGTAAGCCTCTTTGCTGAATTGTGCGTCATTTTTCGGAATAGGAGTTTAGAAGGTTTTTACAAGAAAGGCTGCAAAGAGAAAGGGTTGGCTTTCCCTACATGTTTATCTGTAAACAGGGAAATTTGCAATGTCTGTCCCCTCCAATCTGATGATACAGAATTGAAGGAGAAGGACATAATTAGGATGCAATTTTCTTTTCACTTATGCTACTGTTCTTTGCACATTTTGGCACCAAAAGTAACCTTACACAATATGTTTTCATGTAACAGTGAAATGGCTTGTCACATCGACGGCTATATTGTATCTCAAGCACAAACCCTAGTAGTAACTGCAAGGCCACTCGCAGTTTACAGAAACCTTGCCTATTTTCAACGAAATCAAGCAAAAATTTGCAATTATGCCTTTTTTGTGTGAGGTCTGTTTCTGGACTTATGGCGTTTGATTACTTGTTTGTTAGTTCATAAACGTACGTTTCTGATTATGTCAGGTCAACAAATTTTACAAGGGCAAGAATATTGGCTTGCACAAAACATGATATGCTGGAGCCATACCATGTTCTTCACCTGAAATCAGGTTGGAAAATAGTTCCCGTTGACTTTAATTGTTATAGCATGTAGGAGATTACACTTTTACACAGCCCCCTAAGTTTGTTACTTATGAATCCTAGAAACTTTTGAAGTTTTAATCTTAGCCTAATGACACAAAACACAACATTTTTGTTTGTGTTTATTATAAAATTTTACAAGATCCAGATGTGAGCAATATATGTTTTACTACAAATTGGCTTATAATTACCGTTTCATGTAGGACTTGTTGCTCAAACCAGTTTTACACTTCTGGTGAGGCCTGTAAGAACATGTAGTATCACAGAAGCACCACAGCAGGTGCTTGAACCTATGGTGCCAGTTGAAACACTTGGTGTGGTATAGATAAATTGTGGGCCAAAATATGTCAGAAAATAAAGGTATATCCTCTTAACAGCATTACAAGGTATTATTATTCAGGAGTAACTTTTTCATGCATGTAGGCAAGAGAAACACTCCGACGAAGTTATCTTATTGTGGTCGGTTGGCTGTGGGAGAAGAATCATGTGGTTTTAGACCACATATTTCAGATGTTTCTTGGAATACCACTGGGCATTGGTTGGGGGGGGGGGGGGGGGCGCGCCTCTGAGGCTTTGGCATGTACTGGAACTTTTGGATATGTTTATTTTCGATTGAAGGATATTTTCATGCAGCCTAACATTGAGGATGAATGGCAACAGGTTTCAGTTTAAACTTTGTTTGAGATTGTTCAGTTTATCTTAGATCATTCAGTTTAAATTTATAGTGATCTTATTGTTTATTTAGGTGGTCATTCAAAACATTCCTGGACAGTTTTGTAAGTGGAGTCCGGATGGAAAATGTTTGTCTGTTGGTGTTGTTAGAAATGAGGATGATTTACCTGAAGTATACACTTTCTATTGGGATCATAAGGCTAACAGTTTTATGGGTAGCAGTGTTTATAAGGTTAACACACTACATTTATTCATATGTTACACTTTTTCTTTTTTGCCTCTGATTTCTGTTTTTTTTGTGCTATTTAGGGAACATATGGCAATTGTCTGTCTTTGAACGGTCTATCATGGAGCCATGATAGCAGGTTTCTGGTTGTCCCATCTGGTCAAACACAGACTTCCCATATTAAAAGTTGAGAAGAACAGAACTTATGTCCATCCTGTGAAATTTTCGGAGAACAAGGAAAGATTGGATTACTTATGTGCTGCTTTTCATCCAAGGTTCATGTTATTCATTGCCGCTTCGACAACTGGACGTTTAAAGGTAATATGAAATCTGAGCTGTTTGCCATATTACCTTTAAGCGCCATGTTCTTGTTTGCCATTAGCAGATTTCAAGATTCATTTTGTGTTTTTTTGAAGACACTGACTTCAATTTATTATTATAAACTGGCCTTTATATTTGATAAGTGGTCCAACACTAATGTTTCCTAAAACATCAGCAAATTAGAGCAGGAGTATCTCTGTTTGATTTATTTTCTATCATTATTTTGCAGCTTTATGAGATTGATGATTCAAAAGTTAGCAGTGGAATGAAAGCTGACATCTGGAAGGAGGATGGAAAAGAATGGTTAGTAGTGATGTCCTGGTGATAACATTTGGTGTTGAAAATTAAATATATTAATATATGTGTTTATAGGTACGATGACCAGATTGGTACTCTGGGTCTATCTTTTTGCACCAAAGGCAGCGATAATTTAGCTTGTGCTCGGTCCGATTGGACTGTTAAGGTCTGGAGCTTCCATTATGATGCACTGGGGCACAACACATCGTAATTCACTTTCGTACTTCTTTTTTATTATATTATTCTGATCAGTGGTTATACAAGAAATCATATTCTAATTTATGCTTTTATGACAGTCGTTCTCCCCTTTTCATCATTAGAGACCCATCCGATTATGGAAATCCTTCGGTTAAACGGACCAATTTTCTGGCTGTTGGTGATGGTAGACAAGTAATTAGTATATATGGCTCTGAGGTGAGTATTTTTGCTCTTTGGCATTTCTGGTTGCTTCTGATTTTGAAATTATAAACACATGAAATTGAATCTCTTGTTTTAGCATTGGTTTAGCCTGTAATTTTCTGCATCTGTAGGATGCAAACAAATTGTGTGGGAATGAACATAGCGCTGATGTTAGTGCTCGTTTATATCAAGCTACTAGAATTGAGTGGCGGCCCAAGGTGGTAAGTTATGAGGATATAACAATCTCTATATTCATGATTTTCTGTTTGTTGACAACAGATTTTAGCAAATCCAGATAATTCGGAGCATCGGCTATTAGCAGCATTAGCAGGGCTCACTTGCGACGAATATGCATGCGTGTGCATAATTAGTTTATTGGAGATTAAAATAATCTAACTTTGGAAGGACACGTCAATGCTTTGTACTTAGAGATAAATCCACATGCAAGGAAGGTGATCGGCTTCACGTGCAGCTGCATGTCACGGATGGCAAGTAAACAAAAGAGTACATGTTAATCACGTATGTGTGGGTTATATTTGCACGGACAAGTCAGAGAAGGAAGCTTCATTAGCAAGGATTCTATACAAGGAAAATTAGAGTCTATGTATCTTTATAATTAGGCAGGTCTGTTTAGATATTTCTTTTTATACAAAGTATTGTTTAGGCAAGTTTGGTTAGGATTGTGGGTCAGCCCAGGGTATAAATATAAGCCCTGGCTATTGTATCAAAACATCACAAGATCAATACAACTCGGCGCATCGCCACCCTTTACCTTTCTGTTATGTTTTTACTTTAACCACCGACGGACTTTGGCACCTGACGTCGGGCTGCATCGCTTCGATCTCCGGCGAAGGGGTAAGTCCAGAGTTCCAATGGCTTATCGGATATCGTGGATCTTCGACTTACGGCGCATCGCTTCTGTCCCGGTTTACGGTATCCACCAGTTATCCCGCCTTGATTAAAATTGCATCGGCTGAATTTATCATCTTAATATTAATTTAGCATCGATTAGCTTCTGTCTTATTGAAATAGACGATAGATTATTTAATAGCCTGTTGCATCTTGATTTTGGTTGCCGTGCTGTTGAGATCAAGTTTCATTGTAGATAGAACTATCGGCCTGTGTAGTTTAGATTAATGTCTTGCTACCAGTGTTTCTAGATTGCAACTTCCGGACGCATCGCTGTCGTTTCACCTAGAAAGATTGATAGTAGTATTAGTTTAAGCTCTATTGGCTGATGGATCTCGCCACGGTGAGATAAGAAACTCAACAGTGTCACGTCATATCGGCTCAGCATCCTGATTCTATTAACTGGCCGATACGACGCCATCGCATACCTCGTCAGCTGAATGGTCAAGCTGACTGGCACGCTGCGCACAACACGCGCGCCTATTGGAGCCTGCACTGGAGCTAAGCAGATCTCCCAGGCCATTGTTGATGACGAGGGATTTCCATCGGCCAAGCCCCAATCGGCCGGTGACCAAAATTTTTCGGCGTCAACAGATTGGCACGCTCGCTGGGACCATAAAATACAACAAATCTATTACTTTTATCTACTTTTCAAGCAATCTACTTTTCGATGACTTCGTCACCAATACTTTTTCCTTTTCAACGAGTTCTTTCAAGAATCGGCGGGCTGCATCAACTTGATCTCCGACGAGCTTGCAAGTTCCGCTTTCCGAGCAATCTGAGCCTTGACATCCGGGCGTATCGCTGTCGTCTCGTTCAGCTCTTGTTCAAGTTATCTTTCCTTGTCGATTAACAGGTCAAATCGACTGGCACGCCTTGATATCGAACTTGGGTATTAGCCCGGTGTGTTTGCAGATCCAACGCCTTTTTGCATCAACACATCTTTTGACACGCCTGGTGGGACTTGGTGTCCACACCGTTGTATATAACGTAGTAAGTTATGAGCTTTTCAAAAGTTAAGTCTGCCTCTTGTTTCTTTCTGTTCTGCAGCGACCTGCTTTAGCATCAGGTGGCCATGAAGGATTTATTTTATTTTGGTGTTTACACACCGACCCATCAAATGTTATTTTGGCTCCAAAACAACGGAACATTCACGTGGAAAACATGTATTACACGCATAAGCCTCTCCAGCATGGTGCTGTGAGCGCTGCACTGCAAGCTTTTGAGAAGAGTCGATCTAGACTGAGAGAAGAGTTTGAGAAGAATCAAGCATAAAGGATAATCAGTTACATCAAATATCAGTTTTAGCAAGTAGTGGGCTCTCAAAAATCAATTCAGGTGCTGCTAAAATGGATGAACTGGGAGACTTTTTTGAAGAAATTGTGCGGCTCTCTACAAAACAATCTCTATAGTAAGGTTACCACATATGCTTAACAATTGTATCTGTTAGTTCCTAGGTTTGTGTATCCCTTTTTTAGTATTGCATCTTTTCATGCCCTCACCAAGTCTTTCTTTCATAAAATGTGGAGAAATTGAGATATCTCACTTATAAGCATCAAATGTTGGCGCTAGAACCTAGCACCGACCACTGCCGCCACCTGAGAAGGTGCCGACCAGTGGCACTGACCAGCAGCGTTGGCTGCCGACCAGGTTCGAGGCGAGTAGCACCTGCTTGACCTACCCTCGACTCCTCTCGAGGCCCTCGAGTGGAGAAGAGCTTGAGCTCGAAGAAGCTCTTTGAGCACAGCAAACGCACACACACTCTATTCACGGTTTTAGTTCCTGAAACCCGAGCCTCCCAGAATGTTTTGGCTTGCTGAACTGCCTCTTCCATTGGCATGGATCGAATATATATACAAGCCGATGTCTCAGCCAGACATAGCCAGTCGGTGGGTACACCAACCACCTACCTCTACAGTACAAGGCTTTAACCAGCCCTAACTACTCCTAGACATGACTAGACCAGCCCACTATCTGCCGGCGTAACTCTACTTTTATAGGGGATGGCCTAAAGCCATGCTGATGTAGTGCACAGGGCATGGATAGCATGTGCTGTCCTTTTTCCTGCCCCTCGACCAACTGTAGGCCTCGAATTGAGGGGGGAGCAGCAGATTAAGTCTAACATTCTTCCCCTAATCTTGCTGCTGACCCTTAACCTCAACCATGCCAATCCTCTGCCTCAGTTCCTGAGACGCCCGAGTGACTTGGCATGCCTTGGTGGCTGCCATGATGTGCTCCGCCTCGAAGGTACTCTGCCATCGTATTCTGCTTTAGCGACTGCCAGGCGATTGGCGCCGCCGAGTACGCCCAAGGTACTCCGCCACCCATCCATGTCGCCCGTCTTGTCCGTGTTGCCGAACGCCGTGAGCCCTTGCTCACCTTCACTGGACTTGAACTGCGCCTCGCTGAACGCCGTCAGCTGCTGCCCGCCACGCTCGGGGAAGATGACTTCCTGATCAAGTGTCCCCTTGATGTAGTGCCATAGCCTCTCCATCGCCGTCCGATGGTCCTGCCACGGATCCTCCATGACCTGCTGTCCGATGGAGAGCTTGATCCGCTCCTCCATCGTCGTTGGCATGGACTTGCAGTCCGCCATGCCAGCCCACTCCAGCAGCCTCTGCTGCCCCAGCGTGATGAAATCCCTCCCCTGCTCCACCTCAAAGCCGAGGTAGTAGGAGAGCGCGCCGAGATCACTGGTCTCGAAACGAGCTACTATCTCGTGCTTGAACGCGATGATGTCCACCACCCGTGCCCCCGTGTCGTTGTACACCCCGATGATGTCCAGTTCCTTCCCCCGTCGTTGGTTGTACAAGGCATGCTCCTCTAGCATCGCCTTCTGCCACTCCGCGTCACACTCCGCAACTACGAACGTGGCTGGCTTCTCCACCGGTGTTCCTCGAGGCGGGGTCGTTCGAAGCGCAGAATCTCCGTCAGTCGAGGCCTCCACGACTGTAGTCGAGGCCCTCCGCTCTGCATTCGAGGCCTCCTGCCTTGTGATCGAGGGCCCTCCCATGGTCTAGGCCCCTCGGCCGTACTTGATCCCCCGGTCGCGGTCGAGGCCGCCCGACGCGAGGTTGTGGCCTCCCGGCTCGCGGTCGGGACTCCGCCTCCCTGTCGCGCGATCGAGGCTCCGCCTCCCTGTCGCTTGGTCGAGGCTCCGCCTCCCGTGGTCATGCCCCTTGCCCCATGCTCGAGGCCTGCTGGCCTGTGCTTGAGGTCTCCTGGCCCGCTGTGGAGGTCGCCTCACTCTTGGTTGAGCCACTCCCGCCCACGGTCAAGGCCTCCTGTCCCGGAGTCGGAACCTCTGGCCACGGGGTCGAAGCATGCCGTCCCGGGATCGAGGCCCTCCGTCTCACGGTCGAGGTTCACCGTCCCACAGTCGAGGCCTCCACGAGACTCCATCGTGGCCCCACAGATGCGAGAGCCCCCCGACCCTCGGAGAAAGCCGCGCGATCCTCGATCGCGGCTCCGCGTTCCGCGGTAGTGGCCTCCCGGCCTGTGATCACGGCCTCCCACCTACGGTCGAGGCGGCTCGTGGCTCCACGGCCCTCGAGGCTGCTCTGTCCTTCGACTGAGACCGTGCAGCCCTCGATGCTACCCTGGCCCTCGGTTGAGGCCCAACGACCCTCGAGCGTGGACTCGAAAAACTCGGTCGGGTCCTCACGAACCTCGAGGCCGTCCCGGCCTTCGGACTCTGCCGCGGCCCCATGAAACTCGGTCGTGGTCACGGCCCCATGACCCTTGAGGCCGCTCCGGCCTGCAGGCGGAGCCCCGCCACCCCTCAAGGTCAAGGCATCCTCTCGGGGAGGGGTCGGACGAGGCCTAGCATGGTCGAGGGTGGGGGTCCCTACCCGGGGTGGACTGGGTGACTCCTCTACCCCAGCCATCGCAGAGTCCCCTGCTTCTCCCGCCGCGAACTCCACCGCCATGGCTTCCCTGACCGCCAATGTTCCCCTGGCCTCGCTGCCACCAGAACCGAAGCAAGGAGCAGGCGAGCCTTCTGCGGCTCGGCTTGGCTCCTCCGCCTCTGCAGCCGCGGGCTCGTTCCCTGCCACCAGCTCCTCTGTGGCCTCACCGCCACTGAGAACAGAGGAGTGAGTAGGTGAGCCTTCCACAGCTGGGCTTGGTGGCTCCTCCGCCTCTGCAGCCGCAGGCTCTTCTCCCACCCCTGGCCTGTCCCATGCCGCCTCGTTGGAGATGACTTCCCAGGACACCACCACCTGCTCCAGCATGTCGACTGCTCCAAGATGGACCCATGCGTGGCTCGCTGAGATGGACAGCCTGCGGCGCAGCCCCCTGCTCCGCTCCTGCCTTCTCTGCTTTGCCGTCCTCCAGCGCACAACACACCCCCATCAACAGTGCATGCTCATCATCGCTGTCGTCCTGAGCTAGGTGGGCCTCCTCCTTCTCCGGCTTCTTCTCCGGGCACTTCTCCGGGCACTCCCGCGCCCAATGCCCCACCTTCCCGCAACGCCGGCACGCGTTTGGGTCAGTGTTGCGCTTCTTGCCTTGCGGCGCGCCGCTTGTCGCCATGGTTACCACCGTGGCCAGAGGAGCCTTCCCCGGACCGCCACTGCTTCATGCGCGTAGACCACTTCTCCTTGGTTAGTAGCAGCTTGCTGCTGTCCTCCCGCTCCGGAGACATAAAACCGTGACCCTCCACCGCCCATAGCCGCCCCGCCACATCCTCGAGCGTCAGCATGGACAAGTCCAGCATCGTCTTGATGGGCAGGGCAAGATGGGCGTACTTGGGAGGCACCACACACAGGAGCTTGCTGATGAGATCCTCGTCCTCCAGCATCTTGCCGAAGGTGGCCAACTGGCTCGTGAGCGACTGAAGATGCAGCGCGAAGTCCTCCACCGACTCCACGGACTTGAACTGGATGTTGTTGAACTCCTGGCGCAGCTGCTATATCTTGCCCCATTTGGCTCGATCCGAGCCGATGCAGAATGACTCTAGCATCTCCCACGCCTCCTTCACCGTCTTCTTGGCCCCGGGCGCCTCATGGAACTCGCTCGGAGGGGACGCCATGAGTGCCTCCATGACTCCCACCTCCGCATCCTCTCCGGCGTTGCCAGTCTCCACGGCTGCCCACCATTTTCGGGTGCGGAGCTTCCACTTCATCTGGACAGCCCACTCGCTGTAGTTGGTGCGGGTGAGCATCGGCCAGGAGTTGCTCCCGCCGTATTCCCTCACCACGCGTACCTCCACCGGCTGCGCCACTGGCTAGAGCTGCCTCCCCGCATCTTCGCCGTTGCCCTGCAACACACCAGTGGCATCCGCCATCGCTGGCTGCTAAGCCTGATGATGTGTACGGCTTTGATACCACGTGTTGGCGCTAGAACCTAGCACCGACCACTGCCGACCATCTGAGAAGGTGCCGACCAGTGGCACTGACCAGCAGCGTTGGCTGCCAACCAGATTCGAGGTGAGCAGCACCTGCTCGACCTACCCTCGACTCCTCTCGAGGCCCTTGAGTGGAGAAGAGCTTGAGCTCGAAGAAGCTCTCTGAGCACAGCAAACGCACACATACTCTATTCACGGTTTCAGTTCCTAAAACACGAGCCTCCCAGAATGTTTTGGCCTGCTGAACTGCCTCTTCCATGCTGATGCAGTGCGCAAGGCATGGGCAACATGTGCTGTCCTTTTTCCTGCCCCTCGACCGACTGCAGGCCTCGAATCGAGGGGGAGCAACAGATTAAGTCTAACATCAAATGTGTAAAGAATGACAATCACTTACTTGGTCTGTTTAATTTGTAATTGCATTTAACAGGGATGATGCTGATTGGTTTCTACATTTTAGCTGTTGATGAAATCCTTTATTACTAAGATTATATGCTAATTTTTCACCTCAAAACAGTGAGGCATGCGGCTTTTTTTATGTGTGTATAATAATATTCCTATAAACAGTCAGTTTGGATACCTTTCCAGTTGTTACATAGACAGGCATGACATGTTTAGAGTTCTTATTTCTCTTCTAGTTAAGTAATTTCCTTGAACTTGTATTTAATGATGTGATGTGATGATATAAACTATTCCATATCTAAGGATAAAAATATTGGCACTTGGATCCAGAATATTTGTGAACTCCATGTTCACATAAAAACGTAATCACAAGCAATATTAGTAACTATGCATTCTCTTCATCATGGGACTGTGACTGCAAGGCAAATTGTAATCTGGTAACAAATATTAAGTATGTGATTAGTTTTGTTATATATTGTCCACGTTGTGTGTCCTTGTATCAAATTTGTGCACAGACAATTAAGTCATCTTCTTGTCCAAATACTTCACTTGTAGAGATTGATAAGCCTGCTAGTGTTTACCTAGTCCTAGATGTTGATTTTGGTATTTTCCATGCAATGTCTTCCAAGGTGAGCACACTCATTTGCAATTTCTTTTGTTGTTGTCGTGATGCTTAATTCATGAGAAATTCTTCCTGCTCCGTAAACACTATCCCAACTTGTTGGAATTCTATGTTTACTCTCAGATCATTTGCATGGTTCGTGGAATGAGTTCATGGAACTTACTGTCATTCAACTTCTGATGTCTTCCAGGCTTCATACGCAACAGTTCTTAAGGCCCTTATGCATGCTCTGAAGAAAAGGGAGAGGAAAGACAAGAAGAAGGCCGCAGATGCTGAGAAGGCAATCCAGACCGCACCCAAGAAGCAGAAGAAATCATCTTCAAAGAAATCTCCGTGGTCCAAGTCATAAGTCGCTTGCAGAACTCACTGTGTGCCTACTGCCAGACTAATCAGAGTGTCGTAAAGTTTTTCGTTTCTGGTTTTTACCTGAATTCGTGTCTGGGAGATGAAAGCCTGCGAATACACCTACATAGAGCCGTGCCATCGATACTAACATTTTTTTATGCAGAGTTTTGAGGTGAATGTGAGGCGCTTTGGTGTCCTGATTGACATTAACGAAGAGACATGCGTTTTGAACTCTTAGGTGCTATTTGGTTGCATAAAGTGAAAAGGCCTTTTGAACTTTTATTGCTGTTTTGGAGAATATCTTCGTCGCTTGGATGTGTTTGGTTCACCCGTGGTAACAGGGTGGATGTGAGTGCAAATGCACAACGGGTTGCTGCTCAAATCGGGCGTAATCTACTTACTGAAGCATGGTATATTGATTATCCTTTGCATGTTGAATCCTATCGGTGGTGAAGCAAACAGAAAGCGATAGATGCTTCACCATTAGTTCACTTTGTGATCGGGTATAACGTCGAAAAATGCTTAAGGCACATAACACATAATATAATAGACCTTATCATTGAAATCTGGTGCAATTTTCAAGGCTCATTGTCATTGTTACTTACAGAATTTGGTATGGACCTTATCGTTTTTTAAGCCTTTTTTTTTCGACCAATCGTTTTTTAAGCCTTAGAATTTACCTATATAAGAGCTTTTGTCTTTCTGAGATGAGATGAGATATTGTCTAAAAAGTTAGAACGGCTTGGGAGAGTAACATTTTTAAAGCAAAGTTTCCAAGTGAATGTGAGCCGTTGCGGTGTTTTCGGATTAACATTTTTGAAGCAGAGTTTTCAGGTTAACGTTAGACGATGTGGTGTTTTCTTGACTGGTATCCAAAAAAAAAAA
>CM041637.1:16376030-16391560 GCA_023333625.1 Bothriochloa decipiens
GGGGGGATCCTCTCCTTCCTTCTGATGTCAAAAAGCAGAAGGACTCTTGGCCACCGTCTCCTCTGGCCGCTTTGCCTACAGATTAGAAATCACGGGCTCTTCCAATGACGCCGTCGACGGTTGTGGTGGCTGGCTTGATGCTGGCTCAGGTGCCTCTGAAGGCAGCGGAGGGGTCGAGGCCGTCACTTCCCCCAACACCGCATCTTGTGGCGCCAGCAGGTCCACCATCGACACGTCTCCCGGTGGGCTCGGCGCTGAGGTCTCCTCCTCAAGCTGTGCCCCGGCGGGCGTGGAACCATCGACGCTTTTGACGCTGCTTCTTGCTCCATCAACAGCTCATCGAGGGTGATCACGGACACCCATTGTTTTGGGAGTCCCGAGGTCTCCCCCTCCGATGGCTTGGGCAGCTGCTGCGCCAATAGGTCCAGCAGCGTCGCATCCCCCGACGGCTTTCGCTACACCTGCTGATGCTGGGGCCGGCCCCCGGTCAGCTCCTCCTCTTCTTGCCACTCCTGCGGCTTCTTCTCTTCCTGCTACGTTCGCGGTAGCTCCTCTTTCTGCAGGGCCTGCTGCTCCTGCTTTCGCAGGGCCTCCAGCTCGTGTAGCCCCATCGGCCACGGCTTTCGCTCTCCCGTCGAGGGGGGAGGGGCGATGGCCTCTTCACCCTCGAGGTCGATGAGGGCTACCTCCATTCCCGGCTGATGGCCCTCGAAAGCTCCCACCTCGAGCATGGAAACGGAGACCTCGGGTTGGCCCAGGTCAGGGGCTCCTGACGCCGTGGTTCCGCTCCCTGGCACCGGGCCGAGCTCGAGGACCATGGATGTCGATGTCAAGGGAGCACTCCTCCCCTCCTGTGTCTTCCCTGGCTTGGAGTCACCTCCCATCATGGTCCCCGAGTTGCTCGACCCTACAGCAAGAGCAGAACTCGTTAACCTACCACGAGCCATAGCCCCGAGGGCAAAGGACAGCCACTTCGCCTCCCATGGTGCCAAGGGCCTCGACGTCGCACCTATGATCGAGGCCCTCATCTTTGTGGCCACGTCGACCCTGAGCCGCTTAGCCGGCGCAAGGGTCGCCTCCTCGATACGACGCTTTGGCCTGGACGGAAAGTGGGTAATAGAGAACTTAATGAACTGCAGAATGGGGAAGCAACAAGGAAAAATTTAAATCGACAACACTTACCCGAAGGGGATAGAGACCTTTTGGGTCCCCCTTGAGCCACCAGCAGACCTCGAGGCCCCACCCAAAGCCGAGCTCTTCCCAGGGCTAGGGCTGCTAGAGGCTTCTGGTGGGGCCGTCGTGCCCCCCTGCTCCAACGAAGTCTCCTGGGCATGACTCTGCTCCGCCCACGCCGATGACCGGGACCGGGTCTCCCGGGTCGAAGTGGGCAGGGTCCTGCCATGAGTACGACGGGAGGAGGACGAACCTCCTTGAGTCAAGGGGTCGGCTGACCTTTTCCCTCGCAGGGGCTCCGAGGCCGACGACGCCGGCTGAGGGGCACGCTGCTCCGGCGCATCCTCCTGCACCGGAAGACCGTCAGTGCGGGAGGGGCCAGACAGAAGGAGTTCGAGACGTCCTGCCACCCCTTTATCATCATCATAATCATCATCATCCTCATCTCCCTCATCCTCTGATGGAGACTCCTCCTCTGGGAGCCTGTCGTGCCTCTGCTATGCACGGCGCTTCTCGCGCTCCCGGAGCTTCTTGTCCTTTTTCTTCTTCTCCTCATCCTTGGGCCTCTTTTCCTGCTAGGCATTGAAACGTCTCACCTGTCGATCGGGAGCATCATCCCTCAATGGGGGCCTCGATCGTCGGTAGTCAATTCCCCCTACACGAAAGTACTCAGTCGCAAGGACAAGAGTAAGGAAAAAAGGGATGAAACGTAAACGCGAAAGGCATGGGTTGAGGCACTCACCAGGTTGAGGTGCCCCTCCTTCGGCCGCATGGGGAGGCGGTTGACGTCCTCTGCCCTGAACGAACTTGCAACCATCCCCTTCACCTGCGCGATGATCTCCGTGGCAGATATCTCCTCGCTGGACATCCGGCACCTCTCGAGCACCTCAGGCGCCACCACAGGGAGCATCTCATCCAACCGCAGTGGGCGCTCCATCAAGGGGAGCACCCGTTGACTGTGGAAGGCCGAGACCACCACACCCACCATCAGGCCCACCTCTCGAAGGGTCCTCATTGTGGCGACGAGGGTCGAAGTCGACGTTGAAGATCCCCCATCACACCGTGCGGCCAGTTGAATGGCCGCTCGGTGATGAGCCGCCCAGTGTACGACAGGAGACAGCCTCCGTCATTGCGGAGGTAGAACCATTGTTCATCCCATCGGGAGTGGTTGGACATCAACCCGGTGGGGATGTACTCACGCGACACCTCTGACTTGCCTGTCTTCAACGCAAAGTTGAGGCAGACCGCTCTAACGATCCGCCTCATGCCTGGTCTTACCGGAGAGGCGAACCACTCCCCCTTGTAGAGATGGAGCCACAACTCCCAATGTGGCACCATCCCTAAGTAGCCCTCGTAGACGGCTGCGAAGATGGCAGTGTTGGAGATGGCATTGGGGGAGAAGTGTTGGAGCTCGACGCCATAGAAGTTCGTCAGCCCCCACATAAACTCGCTCAGGGGTGCTCCGAACCCATGACGGTGGTACTTGAGGAAGCTCACCATGTAGCCCTCCGGCGGGTTTGGCTCCAGGTGGCTCCTCGGCGGCGCAATCCACTCTGGCCGAGTCGGGTCGGTGATGGGGTGGAGAAGTCCCTCTCCCACCAGCTCGTTCAACCTCTGCCGCGTTACGGTCGACGGGCGCCAGGGTTTGGCCGGTTGGAGGATGGTGGCCATGGCAGCGGCGGCGGCACGAATCTGTTCGGTGGACGTGGTGGCGGTGGTAACGGCGCGAATGTCCTCGACGGACGGGCGGCCGGGAAGGTTCCCAATCGCGATTTCTTGCTCTAAGTTCCTACCCTCGCGTGCAGGAAAGCAGGAACTCAGGAATACTAGTGGTGGTGAAGGTAGGATGGCAAAGGTAGGGGCGAACAGTACCTATCCCCCCTGGTTTTATACCCAGGAAGAGCAACGGGTGGAATTCGGCGGCAGAAAAAAGGTAACTCTCCGCAATTAATGCGTTTACCTAACCGTTCCCCCTCGATTCTTGACCGGATACATGCGTCACACCTCAGGCAATTAGTTGTTGCCCAGGCCCGCCATGATCTCCACCACCGCACCGTTTAACCCTTCTTCTCAAAAGACGCATCCAACGGTAAGAAAAATAAATGTTACTCACCAACGGATTCCTCCAGGAGAAGGTAAATGGGCTCCGGCCCCACAACAAGCCTCGAGGGAGTGAAGGCTGGCCCTCAACCAGGGTTCGACAGCCGCCCTCGAGCACCCGAGTCAGGGGTGACCAAGGGGGAGCCAACACGAGGCCCCGCTCGAGAACGAACTCTCGAGACCCCTTTGGACATATCCAAGGCGAAATGCTACGGACTTTATGGAATCCCCCTGAAGGGAGGCATCGAGCCATCAAGGCCTATCGAATGGAATTGGTATCCGTAGGTCCATGCATTTTGGTTTAATAAGACCGCCTCCGGCCCACCAGCCAACCTCTATCGAACGAGGAACGGGCTCTCACTTGGATTTTCCCGTTACCAGCTCACTGAGAACTTCGAGGCTCTCCCTATCGAGGGTAGTCCGACGCTTCTTGCCTCATGTCCAATCGAAAGGACTCATGAGATGAACGCCGAGGCCAACAATGCCCTAGCCGCACGAGGCTCGGGCGCCCGACCGTGCCCGGCACCCCTCGATGAAAGAGGGTCAAAAATCCCCCAGGGGCTCGACGTTCCGACATACCCCTTGGTAAAGCGCCATGACTCCAGTTCAGATCCGTACCTGACTGGACGAGCACCCCTCGACCAAAGACAAATAAAGCCCTCGAAGGAGTCTTCCGACTCCTCCAAGGCCTCGGGGGCTACCCTCATAGAAAAATCCGAGCCACACCTCACTTCCGATTCCTGACCCCCTGCCCGAGTGCCAGCACTCGCGCAGGGGCTCGGGGGTTACTGTCGAGTACCCGGGAAAGGGGTACCCCAAACCCTCGATTAACCGGACTAACCCCCGAAATCAGCAACACAAACCCTCCATCGACATCCTTCACTATCGCTCGAAAGCCCACAGGCTAAGGCATACTGGGCCGGCCCACGAACGGGCGTCGACAGCCCAAAGCCATAGCCTGCTCGACGGGCTACCACGCGGACCGAGACTGTACGCTTGAGGGTATGATTCGGGTGACCCCTCAAGGACGGAACTTCGCTAGAGCGAACAGGCCAGCCTCAAAGGCGGAACTTTGCCCAGCGAATGAGCTAACCCTCGAGGACGGAACTTCGCCCGAGCGAATGAGCTAACCCTCGAGGATGAAACTTCGCCCGAGCGAACGAGCCCGCCCTTGAGGATGGAACTTCGCCTGTGCGAATAGGCAGCCCTCGAGCATAGTATACCCCTCGGCTACCTACTCCCCGTACGGATCCAGGCACATTCAATGCATTTTACCTGCTCCCGCCTAACCGTATGGTCACAGTTACAGTAACAGTTGCGAGTATGGCAGTCGAATCCTGCTTTTACCGCCCATACCCTAGAATCCCGCGGATCGTACCTCACTGTTACGCCATACCGAGCACTGTGCCTCGTCCAGCACCCCCTCGAGACGCGTAAGTCAGCGCATTCCCCGCATTTTCTGGGATTCGGCCTTATCCGATAGGCCTCGACCCCCTTGACTTGACCTCAGGCCTCGACCATCGCCCCTCGGCTCCGCCACGCTGACCCTCGAGCGGGCCTTTAACAACTCCGGTCAACACTTCAACAACCTCCGACGCGACGGCTACAGGACCTCCCATGCCGACGTACACCTCTACAGCGGCACCGACATGATCGGTATCAACGTCATACGTCACCGACCACGTTAGCCCCCAAAAACATGTATTCCTGTGCCCCTCCTTCGCCTATAAAAGGAGGCGCCAGGACTTTAGCTAGAGAGAGCATCATACACTAAGGCTTTAGATCACAAAACAACATCGTGAGATAGTGTGAAGTAGAGAGCTAAGTGCCCGAAACGCTCGAGCTCAAGCTCACACTTCTCACACCTGCTTGTATTCACCCCTGTACTAGCACTTCGGTGCAAGATAACACGAACTATCCCCCCGCTGGACGTAGGGCCTTCTTTGCCCGAAACAGGATAAATCGCCGTGTCCTTCTTGCATCACCCACCGGATTAAGAGAGCATGTAATTACGATTTTACTCGTTGGTGTTGACCCCCGGGGTCGAAACACCGACAGTTGGCACGCCAGGTAGGGGTCCTGCGTGTTACCAATGATTTCCCACCATCTTTTCCGGATGGGCGACTCTGTTTTACCACTTCTGTGCGCTACGGTGATCTGGTTCAGGAGCCTGGAGTTCATGTCCCTCGGTCAGGGCTATGACATGACCCTGCTCTCGATCAGTGACCCAAGCGGAAGTCGCCGTCGCGACTTCTCGCTGGACATCTTCTTCCCTCTACGCCGCTGATCCGGACTTCAGTCGACGGTCTGCTATGTCTTCCTTCGCCGGCAATCCCACTGTAAGAATGTCGATTCTCTCTCCGTTATTCGTTCTCGCATTCTCTCTGTTGCTAGTATCAAATCACATACCTGTGGTACATGCTGTTGGTCTTTTTCTCATTATCGAAATTAATTTATACATCGCTAAATTGCTCTTATTTCCAACATTGCTATGGGCTACGTGAAATCAGGAATGCACAAGGCTGGGACCAAGTTCAAGGTTGTTGCTCGTGGGAAATCCTACGACGCTGTGGTCACCAAGATGCCGTTCGTGCCCACCAAGTACTACAGGCCCCACTAGATTGTACAAAGGGATGCTCAGTTTTCTGTTGCATTTCTCTTGTTGCGGCTTGTCCTTGACAGGTTGTTTGAGCCTGCAACTGTAACTTACAATTTATCAAAAACAAAGAATGTGCCTGTGTGAAGAAGTGAATCTTGCTGGGTGAGTGGGTGCTGCATCCTCCGATCATAGTTGTTGGGTTCGATCACGGGCTGGAAAGTCCAGTTGGGTCACAATAATACGACCCAAATGGATCTTGCCACTGCAAGCTATCTGATCACCCTGAACCACGGCACCCGGCCACTAGATGACTAGAAAACACAGGGCGCCGTGTTGCGGCGCCATCTCGTGAAGGCCAATGGTCATTTAATTCTGTAGGGTACTGGCTAATATGAAAATGCTCGATATGTATGTTTATATCCTCAGTAATGAATTGATGTACAGTGATGTAAATTCATTTAGAACATACACACCAACAGTGATTCAAGTTTGCAGTATAAAACTGAAGTCTTAAATTGTCTATCAATAATAGAAAAATGTAAGCATTGCCTATCAATAATGAAAAAAAAAGGACAAAGCTTCTTTTTTAAGATATGTAAGCTGCTGATTTACAGACAATGGGCTTGTGGTACGGACTTTCTATTTGATGGATAATTTGTGATTATTCAGTGATATGATATATAACAAAAGGGCTTAAGCAGAAGTAGTAGTTGTAATTAGTTAGAAAGTAAGAAGAAAAATGAATGAATTCTCTAAATACAGAGGTACACGTGATCTGCATATTTTAATTAGCAAGCTGCATTCTATTTGCACAAAGGCGTTGGCACAAATAACCATTGAGGCTGAGTTATTGTTTAATGCGTTAATGTATGAAGATTTGTGTTTACAGCATACTGGAATTTGGCAGCGATTCCCAGATTGCATAGTTGGATTGCCCAAAAGCTACAAAGATTAACTTGCACTGAGTAAAATCTAATTTGATATACATAGAAAAACTGGAATGGTCTGTATGCCACCATTAATTTAATCATTCATATGATCAGCACTTGGGGTAGCAGTCAGCGAACAACAATTTGCCAGTGTTCATCTTGTGAAGAATGGAGTGGAAACATACATGCTCTTCAAAAGAAAGAAAACAAACAACCCAACATGATAGTGAATACATTGCTAGCGATAGAACAGAACTGAAGAATATTTTATTTTGTATGATGAAGATTTACTTTGATGTAAAAATGGCATTTGCATTGCAAGGATATGAAGTTGGGTTGGGCATAAGTCTCTGATATGTACCCAAAATAGCCATCAAAGCATAAATGGGTGCTTGGATGGGTTCACACACTCCCAAGGTGGCAGGTTGAGAGGTGTTACAAGAACAGGCCACATACTATATGATGAGCTAAAGTTGCCAACGGATTGAAACCATATGTGGCGACGGGTAGCCTCAAGTTAGCCTTGCATTGTTTTTAATGTCTGGATGCTCGATATCAAAGTGCTCCCATGCCTCCCCGTCTGCTGGATGGCTCAATACACCGTCAACCTCCTCTGGCTTAGTCTTGTGCCATTCGGCGTCCTTTAATGTTTTTGGTGTAGCAAAGATCCTCTGCAACCTCTTTGTTAGAGAAAAATGCCTCAAAATCTTACAAGGAGTCCGCTTGCTACCATCCTCCCATCTAGACGTGTTGCATTCTGGACACACATCAGCCTTTTCAAGAACTTTACCTCGAAAAAACACACAGTTGTTTGTGCACACATTGATCTTATCATAACCGAGCCCTAGATGTCAAATATATTTGCGTGCTTTGTTATATGAGTCCGAAGGTTGCTCTTAGGGAATGCTTTCAAAAGTAACCATAACAGTGTATCAAAAAATTTGTTGCTGACTCGATTGCGGGACTTCATGTACAACAACCTGATAAGGAGGGAGAATCTTGTGTAGGCAGATCCAAGCGAGGATGCTTGTTTCAAATCATTTACCACTCTTTCAATCACTAAAGATTTTTCCTTGAGCTCTTCACATGTTAATAGGTTTGTAATCAAATCTCAATCTTCCAGGAATATGATAATTTCTTTATCCTGCTCCTCCGGCTCTGGAATCCTATCCTCATGAAGATTATGCTTCTTCCCTATGATGTGAGCGACATTTTGTTCCGAGTAATGTGAAACCACAAGTCTTTTTGTTTTACAGTTTCATTGTTAAGGCATATTCGACACGAGCGACGAACATCTTCACCCCCTGGGTACTTTTCCTTCACCCAGTCCAAGAACTGAGTGGCTCCAATATAGTACTCATCTGTGCCTTTCTTTTCTCTAGTAATCCATGATCTGTCCATCTTCCTGCTACAGCAAAAGTACGCAAAATCAGTGAGAGTTTAGACCACAAGGTGGATAGTTGCAAAAGCAGCATTAACAACAAAGGAAATACAAGATTAGAGAGCACTAATGTGCATTTGTTCATATCATTCTATGGGACAGGCTTACAAAAGCTCATCCAAATTTAGAGCAGCAGCACATAGATATATATAACTCAAAACTAGAATAACAGTTAATGTAGCTGTAACCATTACAAATTCGACTAAATCAAGTCTAACCATCACAGTTAGAGTACCCTAAACCCCAAATCCTGTAGGCATTCCCCAAATGAAGAAACAAATAGTAAAACAGGAGAAAGGACACCTGCGGCTCGTATCTGATGCCTCTACCTCGGCACACAACCACCGGCGTAGACGCCAGTGCCGCCGCGCTCCACCGAGAGAGACCCACGGCCTGCCTCCCAATGGACGTCGGAGCCACCTGAGCACACCGGGGATCCTATGTTGCTGCCTCCGACTCAGCCGTAAGTCCAAGGAGTAGATATTTTTCCACTTTGAGGGGACAAATCCCTATAAGTTAACCTGTTTGGCAATTCCTAGAACATATATTTATATGAAGGATCTCAAAGAGATGAGAACACATGCAGGCGCCTAGTGCAATGGCAATGGCTTTCAATTCTTCGCGCCTATGTTCCGGGTTCGAATCCTGGAAAACCCTGTCCTTTTTTGGGAAATTCAACTTCGGTGGGAAATTCCCCTTCGCCGGCATAGTGAAGGGTCCCACGTTGCGAGCAGGTCCCACAGGTCTATCGAAGAAGGATTCCCCTAGTGGCGGGTCTCGATTAACTAACACGTGGTCCCAGATGTCGAAATGATAAGGATTAACAAGCGGGTCCCACATGTCGGTCGGAGGACGGTGGTCCCACGTCGTAGGTAGGTCCCACAGGTCCTTTAGAGTAGGGTTCCCCTAGTTGCGTGTCCCATCTGATTGACGCCCTAGTCCCACCCAACGAGTGGAGAAGGGTACTAGACGGGTCCCATAGGTCGGTCGACGAAGGGTGGCCCCACGCGAACACAGATGGGTCCCTAGTTGCGGGTCCCATGTAACTGACACTCTGACCCCTTTGTCAGGTTGAGAAAGGTGCCAGACGCGGTCCCTCATGTCGGTCAAGGAAGGGTGGCCCTACGTGAACAAAGATGGGTCCCCTGTGGCGCGTCCCATCAAACTGCACGTTGATCCCACCCATCTGATGGAGAACGGTGCCAAACGGGTCCCATAGGTCAGTCATAAAAGGGGGTGGCCTCAAGATTGCCCTGGTAGGCAGGTCCCACAAGTCGATCGGTGAAATGTGGTCTAATTGACACGCTGGTCCCGCACGCCGAATGGAGAACGGCTCCCATTCGGAATAGATGAGTAACGTCGGGTCCCATAACGTCGGATGGAGAAGTGTCCGGCTGAGTAATGGGCGGGTCCCATGACTAACGGTGGATGGGGGTACTAGTGATGGCATGCTAATGACAGATGGAGGTATGAGTGAAGGAGGCTCTCCCGCAGGTAAACGGCGCCGGCTCCTGTAGCCAAATCGAGCGGTGCGGGGATCAGTGACGAAGTATGTGTGGTCACAACTCGAGGATATCCGTGAAACCATCACAATACAGTGATGAACAGTACCACGAACATCTCTGTGATGATTTCATCAGGGTTTCCATGATGGTTCCCGTGACCTTTTTAAAATGTGTAGCTGAACTATAGTATTGGTGCCCGATTGTCTTTATCTCGCCATTTGCATGATAGCACTAGATTTGGCATTAGCATGATAATGTCTTATTTATAAACTTGATTTTTCTCTATGACTATTAGGACCTTCATCTCAGTATGTTCAATGAGAAAAAGATAGAATATTATGTGAGCATGGGTATCTTGTTTTTGAATAATACCATTTTAGTTCCCTTTCACCTACTGTGACTGCAGTTTCATAGCATGTTGTTTAATATGTGTAGGACTTCAGGTAGCAGCTGTCTACTACCTCCTAATATGACACCTTCAATGTACAGCAAGGTTATTACAAACCTATGGCTATTTATCTTGCTCCATTTCATTTCTTTTCATTAGTATGTAGACCTATAGCAAGGTAGAACAAAGTTGTTGTTTTAGTTGGATTCAAACCAACCTTAAATCGTGCCTGGGATCATAGTCTATGTAACAGATTGTAGATGACTGATATGGAAAATAAAATTTAGAAATATTTTCTACAATAGAACTTGCTGATTAAAACATAAGAAATGTTTACTCCTTAATATTGTCGTATATCTCTGCTGGTTGTATTTTTATGTCAGCCTTACTGATTTCACACATGCTTGGCTCTGGTATTTCGTTTTAGGATGACAATGATGTAATGAGTCGATGTCAGCAATAGTTGATGCTGTGAATGGGAGTTTTACTAAGTAGAATGAGATAGGTACTAGGACTTATGTTAGTTAGTTATGATTGAGACGTTATTGCATTTTAATGTAAGGGTTGAACACTTTTAGAACTATATGAGAGACTTGATATTTGTTGATGTGTATATATTGTGGTCAGATTTGATATTTATGTATTTTTATTTTTTTGGCTAAAAATTCACTATAAGGGCGGTTCAATATTCAGCCGTCCTTACAGCTGGGGGCACTATAAGGACGGCTGAATATCTAGCGGCTCTTACAGTGGATTCCACTATAAAAACGTTTTAGAAAGAACGCTTCGTCTAACTGCCCCTATAGTGCCTAATGAACCGCTCTTGTAGTGCTCTTTTTTTTAGTAGTAGTGAATTGAGAAATAGACATTACCTGCAAATTTCTATCAATCCTATGTTTTAACCGTTAGATGTAACTTAAGATGTTGATCTAAGGGATATTAGACCTTCTTTCCTGCTAACAAGTGGGCCACGCCGTAAGATTACTGCTATATAAATCTAAGGTCGGCGTTGTATTTTTTCCACCGTGCTATGTAGTACTTCGTTTATTCTGGTTGTAGCTTAATTATTCTGACTTATTAGCTGTTCTGTAATTCTCTATTATGGCTTGGAACAAATGAGTTGGAGATTTTTATAAACATGTTTAGCATTTTTATTTGTATTTACTATTTTAATTAAGAAGGCGAAATTGGTGTTAAAGTGGTTAGACTCATTTCTTTTTAAAATACATCTTTTCCTCGATCCTTCTTCAACATAACTCATCTTGTACTGACATGATTGTTGTATCAAAATATCTTTTATCAACATTAAAGTTCTTATATTATACTGGCACATATAAGTTTTTTCACTACACGTGCGGCATGGTTACTAGCTATAAAAGAAAAACTAAAAAAGCAAGGAAGAAAACATTTATTTTGTTTGAGAAATAGCAAGGAAGAAAAACTGTAAAGAATTGTTTGAAACAATGAAGGGGCCCATACTGCCCGTTAGGTTGCGCCGCTCCCCTCGGTCGAACCTCTAATCCTTTATAATGTTCTACCGCATGACCGCGCTGCCTCAGTCTCGTCTTTCACCTGCCCCCGCATCCTCCTGTCCATCAAACCCTAGAATGGAGCGCACACATTACCCAGAGTCAGGAGCAGATGGGCGAGATGCCTTGACGCGGGAGAAGATCAGTCCCTCCTTCGATTCAGAGGACAGCGAAGACAACCATTGTTTGCACGACCTGATCAGGTACGATTTGTCAGTGTGGCTGGCAGGACTGGATGGTGCCACCGACGATGTTCCTGAAATCCCGCCACCAATCATAGTCTATTGCCGAGCTAAGAATTTGCCCATTTCCTTTTTCTCACGGGTGATCTAGGTTTTCTATTTGTGGATCTGCTAAATTCACCTGAGTGTTTGGGTCTTCCCCCAAACGATTTTATCTTGCCCATTCCCTTTTTCCCACGGGGGATCTAGGTTTTCTATTTTTGGATCTGCTAAATTCACCCGGGTGTTTGGGTCTTCCCCCAAACGATTTTATCTTAGATTATCCTCCCCATCTCTGTCGAGCTCCACGATTTTATCTTAGATTCCAAACTGACTGTTGTTAGTTCCTAGGTTTGTGAATCCCTTTCTAAGTATTGCATCTTTTATGCCCGCACCAAGTCTTTCTTTCATCAAGTGTGGAGAAATTGAGATATCTCAATTATAAGCATCAAATCAAATGTGTAAAGAATGAGAATCATTTACTTGGTCCGTTTAATTTGTAATTGCATTTAACACTGATGATGCTGATTGGTTTCTACATTTTAGCTGTTGATGAAATCCTTTATTACCAAGGTTATATGCTCATTTTCACCTCAAAACATTGAGTCGTGCAGCTTTTTTGATGTGTGTATAATAATATTCCTATAAACAGTCCGTTTGGATACCTTTCCAGTTGTTACATAGACATGCATGACATGTTTAGAGTTCCCGTTTTTCTTATAATTAAGTAATTTCCTTGAACTTGTACTTTAATGATGTGATGTGATGATATAAAATGTTCCATGTCTAAGGACAAAAATATTGGTACTTAGATCCAGAATATTTGTGAACTCCATGTTCACATAAAAATGTAATCACAAGCAATATTAGTAACTATGGATTCTCTTCATCATAGGATTAAGACTGCAAGGCAAATTGTATTCTGGTAACAAAGATTAAGTGTGTGATTAGTTTTGTTATATATTGTGCACATTACTTGTCCTTGTATCAAATTTGTGCACAGCCAATTAAGTCATCTTCTTGACCAAATGCTTGAGATTGATAAGCCTGCTAGTGTTTACCTAGATGTTGGTTATGGTATTTTCCATGCAATGTCTTCCAAGGTGAGCACACTCATTTGCAATTTCTTTTGTTGTTATCGTGATGCTTAATTCATTGGAAATTCATGTATCCTTCCTTCTCCGTAAACACTATCCCAATTTCTTCTGCAAGGATGAGGCTGTTCGGAGAGAGGGATAACGGGAAGTGTTTCCTGTTTTGGGCTACTTTGGATAGGTTTATTTTTTGGTTGTGCATTTGATTTTATTGCCTTGTATTGCTACGCTGAAACCATCACTGTTTTGTATATGATGATTACTATTGGATCTGATTAGTATTTATGCGTTGCCCCATGTTCAGATCTTCTTGAGAAAGGATGGGGATGGCAAAGGCTGGTGCCTTACTATCATGGCAATGTTGATTGGACCATTTTTAAGGAATATCTCAAAGATTATTTTATCCAGAATGCTGGTGAAGTTGCCGCTCTTTGTGCTAATAAGAAGCCAGAGAAAGATAAGGACTATTTTTGCCACATTACTGGTGGTGTTAAAGTAAAAGACAAAAGCATTCATAGCCACAATGTTTCTGGTTTTATTCTGGGTGTTGTAGCTGATATGGTAATGTCCTCCTGCCTCTGCAAAACTTTCTGTTGCCTATTATAATTTATTTTTTTTATCCAGTTGCTAATTAACACCCTTCACCAATGCATCCTTCTAGTGTATTGAAATCGAACACAACTTTCGCTTCATTCATGAAGACATTCTCACCGCTGAAGATATCAGCCTGAGCCAGAAGATCGAGGAGCGTGCAAATTATGTGATCCAATCAGCGGGTGGACATGCTAATGCAGCTGCAGCCTTATTGGTATGCCTGTTACAAATTGGACCCAACTGTGGCTTACCTGTCAATTATTCTTCGATGTTTGCTAACTTTCCCCCCTCCAATGAAGTGTATTGTGAAGGAGACTGACTTGTTATCTGAGCTGTTTGACTGTAAGTTTGACACCACTGAAATGGTCAACTTGAGCAAAAAGGTCAGGCAGTGTGCCTATGAACTTATGCTCTATGAAGGGCCTGATTCTGCTGCCGCTGCAGGTGTCATGCTGGTATGTTCCTGTCCTTACTAAGACAACTCTGCCTGCTTAGTTGTTTATGTTTATTCTTTTATGCTGATAAGCTTATCACCAATTACAAAAATGTTTTAAAGGGTTTAGCGAAGGAGGCTAAGTTCATGTGTTATGTGCTGAGTTGAGAAGACGGATTCATGCAACAGGACTTTTATTTCTGTCATGATATTCGAAGAGAGACAGCAGTAGCTTTGGATATGCTTTTGCAAGAAAGTTATAATTCTGGTCATGTGAGTTGGGCCTTAGTTGTTGCCAAACCAGAGAAACCTCCAGGGTATGGTCTTAATAATAAGTTTTTATTGTTCAGAGTTGTTGCTGCATCAAATTAGTGACATTTAAATGTCCTCTGCTATTTGTGTGTTCAGCACTATTGGTCATCTGAACTATGCTTCTGATAAATGGTGATGTGAAACATTCATATTGTGCCGAATCAGAGAAGCCTCAAGGGTACGTTCTTAATAACAAATAAGTTTTTCTTGCTTGGAATTATTGCTGCATGATTTGTGACATTTGCTATTGGTGGTGGGTTCAGCAATCTGAAATGCGCTTTTGATAATGTTGATGTGAATGGCGCTTCGGCTGGTGCCAAATCAGAGAAGCCTGAAGGGTATGGTCTCAATAAATATTTTTTTCCTTGTTGAGTTTTTGATGCATCAAATTGGGTGACATCTAAATGTTTGCTGCTAATCTGCTAATTGGTGTGTTCAGCACTGTTGGGTACCTGAATTGTGAAGTTTCATTCAATGGAATGATCAGAAGGGGATCTCAGTGATTGCTGTGAAATGGACAGTAATGCCAAGGTAGCAGTGAAACAAGGCTTTATCTCTAGCTCCTCTGATTTATTCTTTGTTTCTTGTGTGGATGTCCTCGCTAACATGCACTGTTTATTGAAGTTCGGCTTGGCAATCAACAAAGATGATGAGCTTGAACGGGAGCATTTGGATGCATCTTACTTGCGGAAGATTAAGAATATTTTCATATCTTGTATATGCAATGCCTTATGTTTTGAAATGGGCGGAGCTGAAGCTCTTGAATTAAGATGCATGATATAGCAACAAATCTGCCCACCACCACTAGCTCTTTCTGTATGCTTTAGACTGATCATTGACTTACCTTTTTGTTGTCCTGTACATGCCTTTGATTTTGAAATATGTTTGGTGCTGCTTGACGTTAGCGCAATATTTTCTTTGCTTTTATCATTACTGTTTGTGCCTGACATCTAACTTCACTTTTTTGAAATAGTGTTCAACTGGAACAAGGTTCGAACGACGCATGACATTCTAGAAGACCAAAGGATGCTATGGAGTACTTCGTTTACTCTGGTAGCTTCGGCGTATGCCATTCTAGAAGACCAAAGGGTGCTATGTAGTACTTCGTTTATTCTAGTTGTAGCTTTGGCTGTTTGCTTGGACCTTTACTGGAAGACCAAAGGGTGCTATGTAGTACTTCGTTTATTCTGGTTGTAGCTTCGGCTGTTTGCT
>CM041637.1:16413223-16560215 GCA_023333625.1 Bothriochloa decipiens
GTCTAGTTACCAACCTATGCATGCTAGTATTTCATGAATATGAAATTTAAATACGTGTGCATTGAGCAAATCATATGTTAATGCACATACAAATGCAAAAAATTATTTATGAGCTTGCTCCCCCTACTTGTGTGCTTCAAAATTTTATTGATCCCTTTTCTTTCTCATATCTCTTCCCAACATTATCTTTGTGACTTATCTCTCCCCCTTTGTCATCTATTTCTAAAAAGGTATGGTCAAATTATAGAGAGTAAGTTAGATTAGTTCTTTTGATGGGGAGAATTAGGATCAAATTTTACAAATTTGGTTCAACCTAGAACACTTGCGAAAGATATTTAATTTGGTTTGAACCAAAGAGAAGATTTTTCACACCTCATGGAAGGGTTATCTTGCCTATGTTGAGTTAAACACTTACAGCAAATTTTCTAGAGTCAACACTAGGATTGCAAGCCCACAAACATGTCATATGCCACCACTAGATCATACAAACATAGAAGCAATAGTGGTAACATATATATATCAAATTCATTTGATTTATCATGAATGCTCCCAAAATGCAACTTGTATGTCTATATGCATTAACAAGTCCTAATAAATCATGAATGACATGTTAATACAATTTTACCTTTGCTTTGTCGAAGGAGAGGCATGTCAAATATATATGGAGTGCACTCAACTCATGTTTGAGAAATCTAGAATGTTCAACTCATTCCTTAGGTTGCAAAACCTTTTCTTATCAAGTGGCTTAGTGAATATATCGGCAAATTGGTCATCGGTGTCAATGCTTTCAATTGAAATATCACCCTTTTGTTGATGATCTCTAATGAAGTGATGCCTTATGTCAATGTGCTTTGATCTTCCATGTTGGACCGGGTTTTGTGTCATTCTAATTGCACTTTCATTGTCACAAAACAATGGTATGTTCTTGAAGTTGAATCCATAGTCCTTCAAGGTTGACTTCATCCAAAGCAATTGTGCACAACATGCTCCCGCACTAACATATTTGGCTTTGGCGGTAGATATTGCCACACTATATTGTTTCTTTGAGCACCATGATACTAGTGATCTTCCAAGAAATTGACATGTTCCACTAGTACTTCTTCTATCAATTTTGCATCCCTCATAGTCGGAGTCCGAATATCCAATCAACTCAAATTGTGACCCCTTGGGATACCAAAGTCCAACATCTTGTGTATGCTTTAAGTACCTCAATATTCTCTTTGCGGCCTTGAGATGACTCTCTCTAGGTGAGGCTTGATATCTTACACACATGCATACACTAAACATGACATCTGGCCTTGATGCGGTGACATAGAGTAGGCTTCTAATTAGAGACCGATATTTCTTTTGATTCACCATGTTGCCACTAAGATCACTATCAAGTCCTTCATTAGTGCCCTTTGGAGTTGAGATTGCCTTTGCATCAAACATGCCAAACTTCTTCAACATGTCCTTGATGTATTTGCCTTGACTCATAAATGTGCCTTCCTTCAATTGTTTGACTTGAAGACCAAGGATGTAGCTAAGCTCTCCAATCATGGACATCTCAAACTCTTTGGCCATCATGTCACCAAATTCCTTGCAATAATCTTCATCGGTTGATCCAAAAATGATATCATCAACATAGATTTGCACAATAAATAGATCATTTCCAATCTTCTTGGTGAATAGAGTAGAATCAACCTTTCCCACAATGAATCCCTTAGAGAGAAGGAAATTCCTTAGCCTCTCATACCATGCGCTAGGTGCTTGCTTCAAGCCATATAATGCTTTCTTCAACTTATACACATGGTTGGGTTTCTTTTCATCTTCAAAACCGAGAGGTTGCTCAACATATACTAGCTCATTGATGATCTCATTGAGAAATGCACTCTTGACATCCATTTGATAGAGCTTGATGTCATAGGCACAAGCATAGGCTAATAGAATTCTAATTGCCTCCAATCTTGCCACCGGTGCATATGTTTCTTCAAAGTCAAGACCCTCTATTTGAGTGTAACCTTGTGCAACTAGTCTTGCTTTGTTTCTCACCACTATGCCATCTTGATCTTGCTTGTTTTTGAATACCCATTTTGTTCCAATGACATTCTGATCTTGAGGCATTTTAACTAACTCCCACACATCATTTCTAGTGAAGTTATTTAGCTCATCTTGCATGGCCATGATCCAATCGGCATCATGCTTCATCAATTTTCTTGGGTTCTTTAATTGACACAAATGATGCATGCTCACATATCATTGCCATAGATCTTGTTTGCACACCACTTCTAATATCACCAATAATTTTATCAATTGGGTGATCTCTTGCAATATGAGTGGGTTGGAGCACTTTATCACCAATAATTCTAGGTTGGTCATTTGATTTATCTTCATGAGATGGTGAACTAGCATAATGATCTTGCACTTGAGAACCACTAGTTTGCTTGACGGGTGATGTGAGCACTTGATCTTTGTCATCAACATCAATCACCTATCTTGCTCTAATGTCCCCAATGTCCATGTTCTTCATTGCTTCTACCAACTAAGGTCCACTAACATCATCAATGTTATCTTCCTCATCTTGAGACTCATTGGTTTCATCAAATTGCACATCATGGACTTCTTCCACTAGACCACTAGCATTGTTCCATACTCTATAAGCTTTGCTTGTTGTTGAATAACCGAGTAGGAACCCTTCATCACATCTAGAGTCAAACTTCCCTAGTCTAGTGCCCTTCTTCAAGATATAGCATTTACAACTAAACACTCTAAAGAATAAGATATTGGGCTTTCTTCCATGAAGTAGCTCATATGGGGTCTTCTCAAGCAATGGATGACAATAGAGCCTATTTATAGAGTGCAAGCCGTGTTGATTGCTTCATCCCAAAACTTGTGACTCACATTATACTCATTAAGCATAGTCCTTGCCATATCAAGCAATGTTCTATTCTTCCTCTCAACAACACCATTGGAGGATGGATTGTATTTGGCCAAGAATTGGTGTCTAATACCAAAGTCATCACAAAGATCACCAATTCTTGTATTCTTAAATTCACTCCCCATGGTCACTTCTTATCTTCTTGATCTTGATTTCAAACTCATTGTGAACTCTCTTGACAAAGGTCTTGAATGTATCAAACACTTCACTCTTGTCACTAAGAAAGAACACCCATGTGAATCTTGTAAAATCATGAACAATGACAAATCCATATTTATTCCCACCAATGCTTGCATATGTTGTTGGTCTACATAGATCCGTGTGCAACAACTCAAATGCCTTGCATGTGCTCATTGTGCTCTTCTTAGGATGTGCACTTCCAACTTGCTTCCCGGCTTGACAAGCACTACAAAGTCTATCTTTTTCAAACTCAACATCTTTCAAGCCGTTGACTAGATTATGACTCAATAATTTCTTCAGTTGTTTCATGCCAACATGACCAAGTCTTCTATGACATAGCCAACCCATACTAGATTTTGATATCAAACAAGTTGATAGAGAAGTTTCACTAGCATTGAAGTCAACTAAGTAGAGGTTCTCAAATCTAAACCCTCTGAATATCACATTGGAATCATCCATGCTAACAACCTCAACATCATTTGGTCCAAATATGCACTTGAAACCCAAATCACAAATTTGTGCCACCGACAGAAGATTGAAATCTAAGCTTTGAACTAGCAACACATTGGATATGCTCATGTCATTTGATATTGCAATTTTAACATTCCCAATAACCTTGCCTTTCTTGTTATTGCCAAATGTGATAGAATCAATGCCACTAACATTATCATTGATAGAGTCAAACATTCTTGATGTACCGGTCATGTGTTGAGTGCACCCACTATCAATGATCCAATGCCTTCCTCCATCCTTATAATTCACCTACAATCAAATCAATGAGATTTAGTTACCTACTTTTGCTTGGGTCCTTGTAGGTTAGTAACTAAGCTCTTTGGAACCCAAATTGCCTTCTTCGTTGGGCCAAAAATGGGTGTACCAATGAACTTAGATTTCACACCCTTCTCACCCTTGGTAAGCACATAACAAGAATCAAAAGGTATAGCATTCACATTTCTCTTGTTCTTGTTTATTTTATTACAATTATGCTCCAGGTGCCCAACTTGCTTGCATCTATGGCAGTATTGACCATTGCTCTTCACAAAGCTAGGCTTTGGAGTTGCAAAGGCCTTCTTGCATTTCTTAGGGTTGTAGCCTAATCCCTCTTTGTTGAGAGAAAACCTTTGGCTACGCAAGCACTTTAGCAAGCGGGCCTCTCCATCACAGGATTTGCCTAAAGTAAGAGTGAGCTCATCCACCTCTCTCTTAAGAGTCTCATTCTCAACTGTTAGTGAAGCATTACAAGTGACACCATCACTACTAGTAGAGGTAGAGTGGGTGGTGGTGGATGAAGAGCTACAAGAAGGGTTAGTCTCATGCAAGATAATAGGTTGATAGAAAGATTCACTGATGATATCACATGTTACACCTATATCACTTGATACAACAACCTCCTTCTTTGCTTGTTGCTCAAGAAGCAATGAGTGAGCATTTTCAAGCTTGGAACGAGCTTGACCAAGATTCTCATGGTCTTCCTTTAGACACTCATGTGTGGTCATAAGCTCACTAAGGGCTTTCTCAAGTATTTCTACCTTCATAGAAAGCTTCTTACACTCTTTGTCCTTGGCAATAGCTATATCTCTAGTTTCTTGCATCAAGTCATATAGTTGTTCTTTAGTTGGTTCATTATTATCATCATTATTAGCATATTCCATTTCACTTTCATCATGACTACTATCATATTGTACCTTTGTCTCCTTTGCCACGAAGCATGAATGAGAAGTAGAGAATAATGAAGGCTTCTTGTTGATAGAAATGGAAGCAAAAGCCGTGTTGGGAGATTCTTCTTCTTCCTCATCCTCACTCTCCCAAGTGACCACAAAGGCACCATCCTTTCCCTTCTTGAGAGTCATCCTTGCTTTTCTCTTCTTCTTCTCAAACTCATTCTCTCCATCTTTCTCGACAAAGCAAAGCTAGAAATAGCATGAGCACTTTCCATCTTTCTCTCAATTTGTTAACAAACCTCATTCCAAAATATGTGCCATCTCATCCAAATAACCAAAATAGTTTTAGGACTTGAGAAAGAGGCTCTCCAAGACATTTCTAGGAATATTCTCAACCAACTCATCAAGACACTAGAAATTCAATTTTAGTGGCACTAGATGAGTAAAGAAATCATAATATTCCCCTCTTAATAGTATAGTTATCAAACCTAAATCACTCACACCCTCTATGGTGTCTTGAGTGCAAACTGAAAATGGCCCTATGGTTTTATACCTTTGCCTTGAGTCCATTTTAGTTTTTCTCCATTTCTTTCCAAGCATGAGCACTTGATCAATAATTTGGACTCTAAGAGATTAACTCTAGTGCAAGTGGGAGACTGTTGGGAATATGCCCTAGAGCTAATCACGTAGATGATGATATTCTGATTGTATCCATGATTAATAAAGTGTTCATTGAATATCCATTATAGACAACTTGTATTGATTGGCGATTATGTGAATTGTTTGTGGAACTCAATTACTTGAATGGTTATTCTAAAGTTGTCCCTGGTCGGCGTTCTTGTGAGAACACACTTGAATATTAGACCAGCACATGTATTAGTTGACGGTTATGTTTCATAAGTCATGGACATGGAGATGTCAAACTAATAATGTGGGCATATGTGAGACATGTAGGCTGGACTGACCCGACATGAGAAAGTCTCTATTCACATCATGTACGTTATGTCCTTAGACCTAAGATTGTGGTATGTACTCAAGATGTGAAACGGCCAACTTAGGGACTATCAAACGCTGCTCCGTAACTGGGTAGTTATAAAGGTGGTCTTCGGGTGGTCGGGAAGCATGCTTTTTGAGACATAGACAATCAAGATGAAATTTGCCCCTCTCTACGCAAGAGAGATATCACTGGATCACTCAAGTGATTGGATCAACAAATGCATGGCCGTGCTTGGGTTAAGTGTTAACCCGCGAGTTGAACCATATATCGAGTGGCAAAGGGAATAACTTGTATGTGGTCCTAGTGGTTCATCTGATATGATCTTTGCGTGCACATAGAAGTTATCATGCTTTGCTAGAGGCCGCTATCAACTATTGGGTGAGTAGAAGTACTCGGCCCATGTCAATGTGTGCGTGAACCCATAGGGTCACACGCTTAAGGGGCTGAAAGCCTAATTCGGGTTGGACCCGAATTAGTTAAGGCTTATGGTTACTAATGGGCCTCCAACTTGTGAGCTCATTGGGGACGCCTATATAAGCAAGGGGTAGGGGCGCAGTCAGGGTTACACACACCTTTGGCAGCCGCCGTCGCCCTCCCCACGCTCGCGCCTTCTGCTCCTCGCGGACCTAGAAGTCCGGAGGCGCATTGCTTTTTCCCTGCACGTGTGGGATTCCTCGGAGGTGCTGCATCTGGAGCAGTGGGACGAACCATGCAAGGGGATTGAGGTGATGGATGACCACACAACTGCACTGCCTGCTGTGATGTGTACGACTACATCAAGTCATCTTCCACTACACCTGTGCGTCTAGTGGTAATCCCGTAACCTATAACTAGCAGTAGATCCTGGTTTATGAGGTCAAAAAGTTTTGTTTTCTAGCTAGCATAGCACCCTCATAACCCTTCAGTGGTATCAGAGCCATTACTACCTCGTTATAGGTTTGGTTTTGTGCATATGGTGATATGCGTGGTTGTAGATGAGTCTCTAACCTTGGTTCGTCATCTTGCCGTGTTGGTCTTGAAACGATCTACTCGTACCGGTTGGAATTCCGCCATCTAAGTTAAGTGATTCATGTAAATCCAGTCATGGCGAGTTAGAGATCAATCAGATTGATTGAATTGAACTCTAGGTCAAGTGCCAAGTGAGACCACCTTGATTTCCACGAAGGGAAATCCACAGTGTCGGAGTGTAATATGACCATTTAAATCACATTACCCGATAACAGTTGAATCCATAATCCATACATCGAACAAAAGAGAGCAAATAGAGGGAGTTACAATAACTTATTACATCGCCACAGGGCGAAATCAGAGTTCATGTAGCAAAACAGTAAAAGCTTGAGGTGCGGAAGCTATCTTCTTCTCTCCAACTTGAGCGTAGACACGAAACCCTCAATCGCTGTACTCCCCAGATGAGTACTCACTCCTTGAACCTGAAACCAAATTTTTAGTACGATTTGTACTGGCCACACTCCCACCCTATGCATTGCTTTGTGGAAGTGGATGCAAAAATAAGGATATCTCAAAAGGAACCTATAAGGCTAGGGTTTTCCTATGAATTGTTCAAGTATATAAAACAATAGTATAATAAACAAGTTTTAAATACAAACCCATTCCCATCATCTATCTCCATCCATATCTGTAACATCATCTCATCTCATCTCCAACACCCTCTCAGACTCTGGTCGACAAGCCAACTCCCTCTTGGCTTGCCTCAGCGGCCCGCAGCCCTCAGATTGGCTCACGGCCGAAAAACACACTCAGAGGAAGGTAGAACACTCCACTCACTAGTCCGGTGCATGCGAAACATAGGAAAGGTCCATAGCCGAAGATTCGGCATATGTATCGATCGATCAACCATACACTCTGCAGAGGTTTCACTAATCCACCAGATAACCATCATCGATGCACGCGCGCACCTAGGCAGATTCCAGGCGCCTACTGCCATAGGCGATGCCACTCTACCATCCAGCACTGGATCACTGGAACTGTGAAGAGAGCATGTATCTGCTCCCAAAGAGGAAGTCATGCCATGTACCCACTCCCGAAGGGGGTGCCATGATCGTCTCGGTAGGGTGTTAGCTTCATCCCATGCATATACCTTCCTATCACTTCTCGCTTAGCAGTAGTGGCATCGACCTATCCAGCAGTTCGGCCGTCTCCCCCATGGAGAGCGAGTGGAAAGCAAGAGATCCCTAGGTCCGGATACTAGCGCAACAGTTCCTAGATTTGACCAGACCGGGATATCTTCATCAGGGTTTATCTTTAACGTGCTACCATGGCACCTTCATCCCGGGCTCCACCTCTCAGAGGATCACACCCAAGGACCACCATCACAACTCAGTTAGCCCACCACAGGCTCCTCTCATGGGAATGTCCAGAACCATTCCCTGGCAAGACTTGCTCCAAAAGCTCATCGTAGATCCTGGCTCGATCGACTCAACCCTCACCCTACTCCCTGCCGTAAGCCCCACCCCAAACCCGGATATAACATCATCAGCTCACATGCCCATCTGAAACATCAACTCACACATCCAGCCTGGCACCCTCCAGGCCTTCCCCAGGTTCATCACGTCGCATCAAAATGTAAGCGAGTGAAGTATAGAAATATAAGTATAGCAGATAAGCAGGTGGCTATCATAACAGCGGGTAAGTAGGTGATAGTTTACAACAAGGTAGGGCTCATCAAATAAATACTCTATCATGCAGTCCTAGCACAGGCATAGCATTATAGCAACATGAATTTAAAGCACTAGCCATACTATAATTGACATGCGTAATGGGATCTACGAGGTTGGATGGTGTGTGGCACCTTCACTGACGTAGCTGTCGGACTTCTCCTGGTAGTCACTATCGTCAGACTTGTCCTCGCTCGAGCCTGTAACGAGATTTAACGGTCGTGGAAGCGACACCTATAGATTAGCACAAAGAACGAATGCAAAATAGAAGATCCAAATACAGTCAAACATAGCCTAGATAGATAGGGCTCAATTTATAGAAAATTTGGATATCTGGATCATAATTTTCTGAGCTCGTATGAATTAGTTATGAATTTTCAAAGATTTAACCATTTTCTGAAAAGAAAAAGGGCTCGAGGGTTAGGGTCTCAAGGGGTTACGGTCTCATGGGTTACGGTCTCGAGGGGTAGGTCTCGAGGGGGTATGGTCTCGAGGTTTACGGTCTCGAGGGTATGCTCTCGAGGGGTATGGTCTCGAGGGGTATGCTCTCGAGGGGTATGGTCTCGAGGGGTATGGTCGCGAGGGGGTTACGGTCTCGAGGGGTATGGTCTCGAGGATACTGTCTCGAGGGTTGTGCTCAAAGACGAAAAACTGCTCTGCTTCCACAGCGGTGCTCGGCCGGTGATGGCGAGGTTAAATATCCAGCGAGGGGCTGCTCCAGAACTTCGCTAACCCATGCATCATCCTCGGGTCGTCAAGGCGGACACGTAGGTGGTCGTCAAGTCAGGAGCTTGGTTCCGGCGACGTGCTTTACGGCGGACAGCACTCGAGGGTGATGGTGCTCGAGGTGTTGAACTCGAGGGTCATTTTGTCGAAGGGTCAAGCTCGAGGGTCGGTTTGTCGAAGGGTCAAATTCGAGGGTCGGTTTGTCGAAGGGTCAAACTCGAGGGTCGGTTTGTCGAAGGGTCAAACTCGAGGGTCGGTTCGAGCGCGTGATCTGTCTTGAACGAGATCGGCTCGAACGCGGAGTTCCTCCTCGGCGATCGGCGGCGGGGAAACCCTCGATTCCTGGTGCCACAAAGGATCTCTGGCGCCATTAACCCGCCCGTTGGTTTTGGGACTTCTCGATGGACACGTTGATGGGCTTTAGGGCGATAGCTTTACTTTCGGTGATGAGCTCTACGGCGGACGGCGGCTCGATGGCGACGCGCTCGATGTACACTTCACACCGAGTCACTCCAGCTCCAATTGGTGGCGTAGATGGACGGTTGGAGTCACGCAACACCTGCTCGAGGTGCCGGCGGTGACCAAAACACACGGCGGAGTCCGCACGGGCAGCAACTCCCACAGCGGAGCTTCGATAGGTCCTCGGTGCACGGCAACGGCACTCCGAGAGGGTCCACGGTCTCCATCTTGCCCACTCGATGCAGCTCGTCACGGCTGAGCTTCCCGGCTTCTTCCTGCTCCTCGAGGGTGGTCGATGGTGGCAGGAAACGACGGTGAACGGCGGTGTTCTGGAGCGGCAACGTACTAACACATCGATGACAAGGTGGTTTGGGTCGATGCTCTGGCGAGGCAAACGCGGAGCTAGGGTGTGCACGGGGTCCGTCTCATCAAGGCGAGCGCGGATCCAGAAACAATGGGGGTCGAGGCTCAACGGAAAGGTGGCTGGGTGATCTCGCCACGGCGGAGCTTGGCGCGCGGCGATGAACTGGGTGGCTTTCGTTCTGGCATCCTCCCGATGCCGTGGTCCGAGAGGCTCAGCTGGTCTCGTGTGTGTGCGGGTGTGTCCAGTGAGGTCGGTAGTGACCTGGGCCTACGCGCTCACGGCGGAGCGCCATGGCCAACAGTATGGCGGAGGGTTCGAGAGAGCGGCGATGGCGGTGCTCACCAACCGGTCGATGAGGATGGAGGTGCGGTACAAGTCCAAGCGGCTCTGGCTCGTGGTACTGCTCCTTCTTCCTGCTCTCGACGCAGCAGCGGTGGCTCTGAGTCGACGGTCTCTCTCCCCAACTCCGGCGGTGGCTTCTTCTTCCCCGACTCCTTTCTTCCCCCTTCCTTCAGCTTTTCTCCAATCAAGGCTGGCAAGGAGGAATTGAGCTCCACCAGAGCGGTGGCGGCGATCTGGGAACCCTAGGGTGCCGGGGTGCTTGCTTTATAGGGCGGACACGGTGGTAGGTAGCCGACGGACGGTCGATCATGGCTCTGCTTGATCGAGCGGCCAAGGGATGTCCATGTCAGCAGCTGAGGCTCGATCTGGGTCCAAAGAACAGAGAGATGGGGCTAGGTAGCGCTGGGTGTCGAAGTTCTTTATGGCGGCAGCGTTCCACTGAGGCGACAGCACAGGTGCGCGCGCGCGGAGAATCTTGCCTGCGGCCGTGGGAACTTTACGCAGGCTGGTCGGTCCAGGTGGCTTGCGGGCGCGCGTCGATGCGGGGCGACACGGGATCGAGCGGTCGAGGCAGGTTGCTTAGGAGCGACGCCGGGGAACAGTGCTGACGCGAGCACGCGCGGCCGGTCGGGTGACCTTAGCGGGCGCGATGTCATGTGGGTCCCACTTTGGGGCCCCATCGTCAGTGACTCATCGGCAACGGAGGCTCGGTGCGGCGCGCGGACGCGCGCGGCTCTTGCTGGGCCGTTGGCCTGGTTGGGCCGCGCAGCGCGGGGTCGAGCGTCGAGAGCAGGCGCGCGTGCGGCCGGGCCGGCTGGGCTGCTCGGGCCGATCTCCTCCTCTTCTTTTTCCTTTTTTTCTTTTTCATTTTCAAATATATTTTTATATATACTTTTATATATATGTGGTGTGCTAACTTTGTGCAACAAAATAGTGAGCATACATGGCCCAATTAATACTGGGGTGTTATTCCCTTAATATTCATTTGTCAAAATAAATATTATGTTGCCATTTTTATTATTCAACACATAAATCAAATAAGAATCCAACTCACTCTTTTAATGCAACATGATGATTGGACTATTGAAACATTAAAATATAACAAGCGAACATAGAGCATTGTTATGAGATGTTAATTAATTTGCAACATATGAATGCCATGCATGACATGCTAGGGTTGATGCATATGTAAGGGGTAGATGATGACATGTCGCACCACATCACTCAGGGTTTTGTCAAAAAAAATTTTGTAGTTCGAATTTTTGGGTTGTTACACCAAGCGCGTATGATGCGCGGCGGTGGTAGATGGAATTTACTGCCGGGCGCCGGTTTGCCGAGAAAAGTGTTGTTCGATAAAACAGCTGTAACTTTTGAACCATAACTCGGATTGAGACGAACTCTAAATGAAAATCATAGAGAACGAAATTTTACATTCGACAAAATTAGAATTGTAAAATAAGGCTTATAAAATAGAGTTTTCTGTGTTGCAAGATTAGACGTCAAATTCGGATAACTCTGTTTTGTAGGTATTGCTGACTGGTATAGCCCTTATGTGTATGTGATGCATGTATGTATTTAATTCATGGCTTGCATGTCATGAGGAAAATATGGGCCGGAGCCACATACATATTTTCAAAATTAATGTAATGGCCTCTGTGCCAATCTGCCATGATCTATCCGTGCTATGTAATTTTATTTTACTTACGCTAGTAGTAGATAGTCTTGGTGGAATCATCACTGAAGGATGGCATACTCAAATCATGGAGATGGAGATCACTGTGATGCATAGAATCATGGAGATGGAGATCACCATGATGCACCGATTGATGGAGATGGAGATCCCCAAAGGAATAATGGGCTATACCAAATCATGTCTGTGTTATGTCGTTCTTACTATGTTCTACTATCATATGCTATTATGTTTTTGTCTACATGAGTGTGGTAGTAAAGTAGAACGATCCCTCAGTAATGTTTAAGTTGAATGCTTCCCCAAACCTTGCACTGTCATAAGTCTTGTACAATCGGTGGTGGGTCTATGAAATTAGGGTGCCACTGGTTTTCCTCGACTAGGCAGGTTCGTATCAGATACTTACTACAAGAAGGTTTGGTTACTTAAACAAGGTCATCCTAACGGTTAGGGACCTTGGAGCATGGGTAGGTTGAGCGTAGCATAGAGATGCTGCCCAAAACGAGAGTCATATGTGATATGATTAGTAAGGTGTTGCTTACCGATCTACCATGTCTTCTAGCGGTGATGCTAAAGCTCACTAGTTGACTTGTTAGTTGTGGGTCTTGAATCACTAAGTATCAATTGAGGGATATTGATTTTAGTGGGAGTAGATTTTATTTTGATATAATTTACTCTTTCATGGATACATTGTCTTAGTATTTTGCATTACTTTTGTTGTAGATGGCCATTCGTAATCAACCATTTTCTTTGCGTACAATTCTTGAGAAAGATAAGTTGAATGGAACAAATTACATGGATTGGATCTGCAACCTGAGAATTGTTCTCAGGGCTGAGAAAAAAGAAGATATTCTAGACACCCCATTACCAGATGAGCCTGAGGAGAGTGCTCCTGCTGTTGAGAAAAATGCTTACAAGAAAGCATGTGATGCGGATCTTGAAGTAAGTTTCCTCATGCTTGCTTGTATGGCGAATCTTGAAGTAAGTTTCCTCATGCTTGCTTGTATGGAACCTGATCTACAGATGCAGTTTGACAACAATCATTCAGCGAATGATATGATCATGGCGCTTGAAGATATGTTCCAAACTCAAGCGCGGACTGAAAGGTTCAATGTCTCTAAGGCGCTTGCAGAAACCAAGCTAGCAGAGGGCACAACTGTTGGTCTACATGTAATCAAGATGGTTGTTTACACTCAGAGGTTAGAGAAGCTAGGCTTCCCAATTGGCCAAGAGTTGGCAACTAATTTCATTCTTTCGTCTCTTCTGCCTAGTTATGGAAACTTCATCTCGAACTACCATATGCATGGGGCGGAGAAGGGCTTGAATGAACTATGTGGCATGCTGAAAATAGCAGAGGCTGACATCAAGAAAGCAAGAGGTGGCCAAGTGTTGGCAGTTCAAAATAGGCCTAACTTTAAGAGAAGGAAGGGCAATTGGAAGAAGGGCAAGGCTAAAGATGAGATCTCTAAGCCAAACCAATCGTCTTCCAAGGATGAACCACCTACAAAGAATGATGAATGCTTTCATTGCAAGGGGAAAGGTCACCGGAAGAGGAACTGTAAGGTGTACTTGGTGTCCTTAAAGAAGGATGGCGGTAGTAAAGGTACTCCCGCTCATACACTTGTTGTTCATGTTACAGACATTTTCCTCGCTAACTCTTATATCAATTCTTAGGTATTTGATACCGGATCGGTTGCTCATATTTGCAATACGATGCAGGGAATGATAAGAAGTAGAAGCATGGAGAAAGGAGAAGTTGATTTCTGCGTGGGCAATAATGCAAGAGTTGCTGCATTGAACGTCAGGACGATGCAACTTCCCTTGCCGTCAGGATTTATTTTGGAATTGAATAATTGTTATTTTATTCCTAGTTTAAGTCAAAACATTGTGTCACCTTCATGTTTGATGAAGGATGGTTATTCATTTATGAGTAAAGACAATGGTTGTGTGATCTCAAAGAATGATGTGTTTGTGGCTTTTGCATCCATTGTGAATGGGTTATTTATTTTAAATCTTGATGATGCACCTGTCTGTAATGTTAGTGCTAAACGGCCTCGGCTTAATGAGTTAAGTCCTACCTATATGTGGCATTGTCACTTGGGTCATATACGTGAGAATCACATGAAGAGGCTCCATGATGATGGTCTTCTAACTTCGTTTGATTTTGAATCATACAAGACATGTGAGGCTTGCTTGCTAAGCAAGATGACCAAGGCGCCATTCAAAGGAGTTCCTGAGAGAGCGTCTGACTTATTGGAACTTGTACATACTGATGTATGTGGACCAATGAGCATGACAGCTAGAGGCGGATTTCAATACTTCATAACTTTTACTGATGACCTTAGTACATATGGATATGTCTACCTAATGAAGCATAAGTCTGAAACATTTGAAAAGTTCAAAGAATTTCAGAATGAAGTAGAGAATCAACATGGCAAGAAGATCAAGGCCTTGTGATTTGATCATGGAGGTGAATATCTAAGTCACGAGTTTAGCAATCATCTTAAGAGTTGTGGAATTGTTCCACAGCTTACGCCACCCAGAATGCCTCAGAGAAACAGCATGTCTGAGTGACGTAATCAGACCTTGTTGGACATGGTTCGGTCTATGATGAGCCAGTTGGACCTACCTTTATCGTTTTGGGGATACGCTCTAGAAACAGCCGCTTTCACATTGAATAGGATACCATCTAAGTCCGTAGTTAAGACACCATATGAGATGTGGACTGGTAAGAGTCCCAGTTTGTCTTTTCTAAAAATGGTATGTGCTTTAGTGACAAGCAGTGTCCTTCATCAGATGAAGAGCGCAACTGCATGAGTAAGATTCCATATGCTTCGGCCGTTGGTTCTATCATGTATGCCATGATATGTACTCGCCCAGATGTCTCATATGCTCTAAGTGTTGCGAGCAGGTACCAAGCTAATTCGAGTGAACCTCACTGGACGCTTGTTAAGAACATCCTAAAGTACTTATGAAGGACTAAGGATGTGTTCCTAATCTATGGAGGTGAGGAGGAGCTTGTTGTAAATGGTTACATCGATGCTAGCTTCCAAACCGACGGGGATGACTCACTATCTCAATCAGGATTTGTGTTCACAATAAATGGTGGTGCAGTTAGCTGGAAAAGTTCCAAGCAGGGGACGGTGTCTGATTCTACAGCAGAAGTCGAGTACATTGCAGCTTCTGGCGCTGCAAAGGAAGATGTTTCGTTGAGGAGGTTCCTCATTGAGCTTGGTGTGTTTCCGAATGCATAGGACCCATTGAATTTACATTGTGATAACAATGGGGCGATTGCACAGGCTAAGCAGCCTAGGGATCACCAGAAGAACAAATATGTACTCCAGAAGTTTCATCTCATTCAAGAGTTTGTGAAATGAGAAGAGATCAAATTGTGCAAAATACATACAGATTTAAATGTAGCAGATCCTTTGACAAAGGCTCTTTCACAGCCTAAGCATGAGGCGCACATGAGGTCTATGGGGATTAGACATCTAAGAGATTAACTCTAGTGCAAGTGGGAGACTGTTGGGAATATGCCCTAGAGCTAATCATGTAGATGATGATATTCTAATTGTATCCATGATTAATAAAGTGTTCATTGAATATCCATTATAGACAACTTGTATTGATTGGCGATTATGTGAATTGTTTATAGAACTCAATTACTTGAATGGTTATTCTAAAGTTGTCCCTGGTCAGCGTTCTTGTGAGAACACACTTGAATATTAGACCAGCACATGTATTAGTTGATGGCTATGTTTCACAAGTCATGGACATGGAGATGTCAAACTAATAATGTGGGCACATGTGAGACATGTAGGCTGGACTGATCTGACATGAGAAAGTCTCTATTCACGTCATGTACATTATGTCCTTAGACCTAAGATTGTGGTATGTACTCAAGATGTGAAACGGCCTACTTGCAGACTATCAAACGCTGCTCCGTAACTAGGTAGTTATAAAGGTGGTCTTCAGGTGGTCGGGAAGCATGCTTTGAGACATGGATAATCAAGATGAAATTTGCCCCTCCCTACGCGAGAGAGATATCACTAGATCACTCAAGTGATTGGATCAACAAATGCATGGCTGTGCTTGGGTTAAGTGTTAACCCACGAGTTGAACCATATATCAAGTGGCAAAGGGAATAACTTGTATGTGGTCGTAGTGGTTCGTCTGATATGATCTTTGCATGCACATAGGAGTTGTCACACCTTGCTAGAGGCTGCTGTCAACTATTGGGTGAGTAGGAGTACTCGACCCATGTCAATGTGTGCATGAACCCATAGGGTCGCACGCATAAAGGGCTGGAAGCCTAATTCGGGTTGGACCCGAATTAGATAAGGCTTAGGGTTACTAATGGGCCTCCAACTCATAAGCTCATTGGAGACGCCTATATAAGCAAGGGGTAGGGACGCGATTAGGGTTACACACGCCTTTGGCAGTCGCCGTCGCCCTCCCTACACTCGCGCCTTCTGCTCCTCGTGGACCTAGCAGTCCGGAGGCGCATCGGTTTTTCCCTGCATGTGTGGGATTCCTCGGAGGTGCTGCATCTGGAGCACTGGGACGAACCGCGTGAGGGGATTGAGCTGACGGATGACCATGCAACTGCACTGCCTACTGCGATGCGTACAACTACATTGAGTTGTCTTCCGCTGCACCTGCGCGTCTAGTGGTAATCCTGTAACCTGTAACTAGCAGTAGATCCTGGTTTATGAGGTCGAAAAATTTTGTTTTCTAGCTAGCGTAGCACCCTCATAACCCTTCACCAGCATTATCCATCATCTAGCTCTATCACTTGGATAGGACCAACTTGTCTAATTCAACAACTTAGCACAAAGGTTAGTCCTAGGTTGTCATTAATTATTCAAAACCAAACATGGAGCTTTCAGTCTCCCCCTTTTTGGTAATTGATGACAACCTTCACAAAGATTTTTTTATAATAACAATTTTGAATTTGCCATGCTTGTCCAAGCTTTTAGATCATGAATAGAAATTGGACAATCATCACAAATTTGATTTTGGTAGAATTAGCTCCGCCTACATATGTGCATAGAGTTTAGATTTGGAAGGCTTTGCACATATGTATGGATAAAAAGTTGTGGGAGAGCAATTTTACCAAAATGATGCTAAGGTGTAAAGAATGGACCTTTGAAGCATGATACCAATCGGAGTTGCAATTTACACCATCCTTAGCACCATGGATAACTAGACATACATAAAAAACTCAAGTACCCTTTGAGATCAACATTATAAAAAGAGAGCACTTGATTCACTAGAGAGCGTAAAAGTCTAGTTACCAACCTATGCATGCTAGTATTTCATGAATATGAAATTTAAATACGTGTGCATTGAGCAAGTCATATGTTAATGCACATACAAATGCAAAAAATTATTTATGAGCTTGCTCCCCCTACTTGTGTGCTTCAAAATTTTATTGATCCCTTTCCTTTCTCATATCTCTTCCCAACATTATCTTTGTGACTTATCTCTCCCTTTTTGTCATCTATTTCTAAAAAGGTATGGTCAAATTGTAGAGAGTAAGTTAGATTAGTTCTTTTGATGGGGAGAATTAGGATCAAATTTTACAAATTTGGTTCAACCTAGAACACTTGCGAAAGATATTTAATTTGGTTTGAACCAAAGAGAAGCTTCTTCACACCTCATGGAAGGGTTATCTTGCCTATGTTGAATTAAACACTTATAGCTAATTTTTTAGAGTCAACACTAGGATTGCAAGCCCACAAACATGTCATATGCCACCACTAGATCATACAAACATAGAAGCAATAGTGGTAACATATATATATCAAATTCATTTGATTTATCATGAATGCTCCCAAAATGCAACTTGTATGTCTATATGCATTAACAAGTCCTAATAAATCATGAATGACATGTCAATACAATTTTACCTTTGCTTTGTCGCCAGGAGAGTCATGTCAAATATATATGGAGTGCACTCAACTCATGTTTGAGAAATATAGAATGTTCAACTCATTCCTTAGGTTGCAAAACCTTTTCTTATAAAGTGGCTTAGTGAATATATTGGTAAGTTGGTCATCGGTGCCAATGCTTTCAATTGAAATATCACCCTTTTGTTGATGATCTCTAATGAAGTGATGCCTTATGTCAATGTGCTTTGATCTTCCATGTTGGACTAGGTTTTGTGTCATTCTAATTGCACTTTCATTGTCACAAAACAATGGTATGTTCTTGAAGTTGAATCCATAGTCCTTCAAGGTTGACTTCATCCAAAGCAATTGTGCACAACATGCTCCCGCACTAACATATTCGGCTTCGATGGTAGATATTGCCACACTATATTGTTTCTTTGAGGACCATGATACTAGTGATCTTCTAAGAAATTGACATGTTCCACTAGTACTTCTTCTATCAATTTTGCATCCCCCATATTCGGAGTCCGAATATCCAATCAACTCAAATTGTGACCCCTTGGGATACCAAAGTCCAACATCTTGTGTATGCTTTAAGTACCTCAATATTCTCTTTGTGGCCTTGAGATGACTCTCTCACGGGTTCGTCTTCTTCCTAAAGGAGAGATCATCTTCATCATCTCCTACGACATGATGCTAGAAACTGGACAAGGTTCCGGATCCTTGGATGGGCACATGGGAGGGTATGAACTATTCATCTTCTCTCTCTTTTACATATTCCAGAACATATATGTTTCAGTAGTTCATGCTTGTTGTTTTGTATGCTATCATGAGTATGTTTCGTATGATCTGATATGTTGTTTCGTCAGTTTTCTGCTGTTTCTTTCTGCTATACGATATTTGCCATATCTGCATGTTTCTGTGGTTCAGTTACGTTGGTTCATATGCTGCTGGTCATCTGTTTTAGTAGCTTTGTTATATTGTTTCACATGCAGTCCAGTTTTGGTTCATGTTCCTTTTATATATGTTCATGATATATATATGCTTCACATGTTTCTTGTTCACATGTTCATCATTGTCATGAACATGTGTTATGTCGTATTCTCATTTATCAATAATCTTTTATATGTCATTATCATAATGTTAATTTATAAAATTAAAATGACATGGAAATTGCCTTATTGTCTAACATTCCAAAAATCTAATTATAGGCATTTTTCTGTCAGAAGTTTTGCTGCTGTGTTAAGGCCTGATCCTTTTGATGGTAAAAACTTCTTGAAGTGGAAAGCTAAGATGGAATTGTGGCTAACTGCAATTCCTTGGTATCATGTCGCTGAGGGCAAGCCTGCTAACTTGCTTGCTGAGGATGAGGCTAAGTTTAGGGCTGATGACAACCTCTTGCAAGGTGCAATGATTAACGCACTTGATAAAAAATTCCAGAAAAGCTATATCTTCGTTCCCTCCGGGAAAGAGCTGTGGGATGCACTTGTTGAAAAGTTTGGAGTGACTGATACTGGTAGCGAGCTGTACCTCATGGAGCAGCTGTATGACTACAAGATGGTTGAGAACCAATCTGTAGTGGAACAGGATCATGAGATTCAGGCACTAGCTAAGGAACTTGAACTTTTTCCTTGTCCTTTGCCTGACAAGTTTGTGGCTGGTGGTATCATTGCCAAGTTGCCACCTTCTTGGAAGGACTTTGCTACCTTCCTCAAACATAAGAGATAGGAGTTTAATGTGGAAGAGCTCATTGGTACTCTTGATGTTGAGGAGAGGGCTAGAGCAAAGGACAATGGAAAGGGTGTTGAGACCTCTACTTCCAATGTGGTGCAGAAGAGAAACTTCTGTAAGTTTAATATGAAGAAAAACCAGAAAAAGCAAGAGAATGCAAATAAACCTGTTCAAACAACATATTTTAAAAAGAAAAGAAACAACAACAACAAGGGAAAGGGAGGATGCTTTGTCTGTGGCAGTGATCAGCATTAGGCTAGAGATTGCCCTGATCAAAAGTTCACGCAGGACAAGAAATCAGCAAATGTTGTGACTACTAAAACTAGAGATGGAACATCTAGGTATGGTAATTCTTTAGCATTTGTTCTTTTAGTTTGTAATTCACCAGAGTGGTGGATGGACAGTGGTACAAATATACATGTGTGTGTGTTGATGTTTCTTTGTTTTCTTCCTACCAGGTCAGGAGGTCTGGCGCCTTGTTGATGGGCAATGTGTCGCGTGCTCATATTCTTGGTGTTGGTACGGTCATTCTGAAGTTTACTTCGGGGAAGACGATGCCATTCAAGAGCGTGCAGCATGTGCCATTTATCAAGAAGAATCTTGTTATTGCTTTTATGCTATGTCGAGATGGCTATAGAGTTGTTCTTGAGTCAAATAAATGTTTTGTGTCGAAACATGATACTTTTGTTGGAAAAGGATATGATTGTGGAGGCTTGTTTTGCTTATCTTTGTATGATGTGCGTAATAAGATGGTGAAGCCTGTCAATATTTCTAATAAGTCAGATTTATGGTATTCTCGCTTTTGTCATGCAAGTTTTGGTTTCCTTATGCGGTTAGCAAATCTAAATTTAATTCCTAAATTTAACTTGGTTAAAAAGTCTAAGTGCCATGTATGTGTTGAATTAAAACAACCTCACAAGCCTCACAAGGTTGCTGAGGCGAGGAATTTGGCACCTCTAGAACTTGTTCCTTCCGATCTATGCGAGATGAATGGAATTTTAACCAAAGGCGGTAAACATTACTTTCTCACTTTTATAGATGGATCCACTAGATTTTGCTATGTGTATCTCTTAAAAACTAAAGATGAAGCGTTTGATTATTTTAAGGCCTATAAAGCTGAAGTTGAGAACCAACTTGAAAGGACAATAAAACGGTTAAGGTCCGATCGAGGTGGAGAATATTTCTCTAATGTGTTTGATAAGTTCTGCGTGGAACATGGTACTGTTCATGAGAGGACACCGCCATTCTCACCACAATCTAATGGGGTTGCTGAAAGGAAAAACCACACTCTAACAGACTTGGTGAATGCCATGTTGAGTACAACAGGATTATCCAAGGAATGGTGGGGTGAGGTGATTTTGACAGCTTGTCATGCCCTGAACAGAATTCCAACAAAGAACAAAGAGATCACACCATTTGAGGAATAAGAAAAGAGAAGATTAAATCTCTCATATTTGCGCACTTGGGGTTGCTTGGCTAAGGTGAATGTGCCAATCAACAAGAAGCGTAAACTTAGGCCTAAAACTATTGATTGTATTTTTCTTGGCTATTCCTTTCACAGTGTTGGGTATAGATTCTTAATTATAAAATCTAATGTGGCTGATATGTATGTTGATACTATCATGGAATCAAGAGATGCTACATTCTTTGAGAATGAGTTTCCCATAAAGAATACACCTAGTGAAACAAGTCATAAGACTAATTCCCTATGAGCAAGAATTGTCTATTTCTATAGATCATGCTGAGGATTCTCATGTGCACATCCTGAGGAGGATAACACTATAGTCACTCAAAAGAGAAAGAGACAGAGGGTTGCAAAATCTTTTGGTGATGACTTTATAGTGTACCTTGTGAAATGACCTCGATTCCCACGAAGGGAAATCCACAGAGTCAAAGTGTAATATGACCATTTAAATCACATTACCCGATAACAGTTGAACATCATCATCCATACATTGAACAAAAGAGTACAATAGAGAGGTTTACAATAACATATTACATCACCACTTGGTGGAATTAGAGTTCATGCATCATAAAATTAAAAGCTTGAAGGTGCGGAAGCTATCATCTCCGATCCAACTTGAGCGTAGGTATGAAACCCTCAATCGCTGTACTCCCCAGATGAGTACTCACTCCTTGAACCTGAAACCAAATTTTTAGTACGATTTGTACTGGCCACTCCCACCCTATGCATTGCTTTGTGGAAAATGGATGCAAAACATGGATATAACAAAGGAACCTATAAAGGCTGGGGTTTCCTATGTAGCGATCAAGTATATAAGTAAGTAAAAAGCAAGTTCTATACACATTCCCATACCCACAACATCCATCACCACCCATCTCTGAAACACCATCCCAACTCCTCCAACACCATCTCAGACTCATGTCGACAAGCCAACTCCCTCTCGGCTTGCCTCAGCAGCCCGCAGCCCCCTACCTGGCTCACGACTAGAAATAATACTCAGGGGGAAGGTAGAACACTCCACTCTCTAGTCCGGTGCAAGCAGAACACAAGAAAGGTCCATAGCCAAATAAGTCGACATATGTATCGATCGATCAACCATACACTCTGCAGAGGTTTCACTAATTCACTAGATAACCATCATCAGTGTTGATCACCACCTAGGCAGATTCCGGACGCCTACTGCCATAGAACGATGCCATCCTACCTCTCAGCCCTAGAACACCCTTAGAGTGGCTGATACTATGAAGAGTCTATCTCATGATCCCATTTTTGTAGAGCATCATGATCGTCTCAAAAGGGTGTGAGACATCATCATGCTCCTACCTCCCTAACACACGCTCGCCTGATAGTAATGGCATTGATCTATCCAGCGGTTCGGCTGTCTCTCCTCCATGGGAAGCAAGTGTAAAGTAATAGATTCCTATGATCCGGTTACCAGCGTAGCAGTTCCTAAGTGTGACCAAGCCAAGATGTCTTCTCCAGGGTAGATCTTTAGCGTGCTACCATGGCACCTTCGTCTTGGGTTTTACCCCTCAGAGACTCACACCCGAAGACCACCATCACATCATAGTTGGTCCGCCACAGACCGCTATTCATGGAAATGTCCAGACACATTACCTGGCAAGACTTGCTTCAAAAGCTCGTCGTAGATCCCGGCTCGATCGACTCCACCCTCACCCTATTCCCTTCTGTAAGTTCCACCCTAAAATCGGAACAGCATCATCAGCTCACATGCCCATCTGATCCATCAACACACACATCAAGCCTGGCACCCTCCAGGTCCTCCCAGGGTTCATCACGTCGCATCAAAATATAAGCGAGTAAAATATATATGGACAAATATAGCAGATAAGCAAGTGGCTAACATAACAGCAGGTAAGCGGGTGATAGGTTACAACAAGGTAAGGCTCATCAAGTAAATATTCTACCATGCATTCCTAGCACAGGCAATCCATCATATTGCAACAGAAATTAAAGCACTAGCCATACTACATTTGCCATGCGTAATGGAATCTACGAGGTTGGGTGAGATGTGAAAACTTCACTGACATAGTTATCGGACTTCTCCTGGTAGTCACTATTGTCAGACCTGTCCTCGCTCGACCCTGTAACCGAGAATTAATGGTCGCAGAAGCGACCCCTATAGATTAGCACAAAGAAAGAATACCAAATAAAATATCCAAATGCACTCAAACATAGCAAAAATATGTAGAGCTCGATTTATAGAAAATTTGGATATGTGGATCATAATTTTCTGAGCTCGTATGATTTAGTTATGATTTTTCAAAAATTTAATTGATTTCTGAAAAAGAAAAGAGGCTGGATTATTCTGGTGCTGACATGTGGCAGCCTGTGATTGGTCCACGTGTCACGTGCGGTTCAAACAGAGACAGATCAGATGCTGACGTGGCAGGTGACGTGTAACACCTCTGGTGTTATATTAACTAAAACATGCCATGTCATCATATGCAGTACAAAGCATTCATGTTTAAGTCAACCTTAATGTGCATTAACTAAAAACAAGTTTATATTTCATAGGTTGATTTCGTTTCTGGAATGCTTGGTCACATGAAATAATAAAACCCTATTTTCGAATGTCATCGCAAATGCTTAGTTTATACTCTATGTACTTGAGGTGTAACTGTGTTTACACTAGTGCCAAGCATAGTGTATAAGTCTAAGTCCAACCCTAAAAATGAATTCCATATTTGAAATTAAATTTGGATTCCCAAGCTTATTTCTAAGTCTGGCTATTTCAAGTTTAAATTCAAATTGGAAATGCTATAAAAGGTTTTTCAAAAGTCAACTTAGTCAACCAAGGGTGTCATTGGGTCAATGACCTAAAAATGTCCTGGGATGATGTTTGTGATCACTAATAACCAACCAATTAAGTTAAAAACCAAATTGAGTTTAAATTCTATTTCAAAAACCCTTTATTTCAAAACCTAGTTTTATCCCCTTTTCTCTAATTCAAAATCTATAAAGAATTTGGGGATACTCTAAAAAGACAGTTTGTAGATCTTGACAAGAGCTACAAAGTTGGTATACAAAGTTTTTCATGTTTCCAAAAGGAATTTCAAATTAATTTGAAAATACAGTTTCTAGCATTTATCCCCTTTTGATTTTAAAACTATAATTCAAAAATTATGCATCATTTGAAAAAACCTTGTATATGAAAGATGTATGGTTTGACAAGCTCAACCTTTCATAGTTTTGAAGATTTTCAAGTTTTGTTGAAAAATCAAAAGTAATTTCAAATGTTTGTTTCTAGGGTTTTATCCCCTTTTCAAATCTGAATTCAAATTTCAAAATCTAGACAGAATTTGAGGGTGCCAGCTAAAGGAAAAGTGTAGCTCTTGAAAAGTTATGCAAATGATATTTTTGGAGATTTTTAAGTTCTTATACAAATTTTGGAGTAATTTGTATTTTTAAACCGATGGCATTTCTATAATTTCTGCGAATAGTAACTAACCCTATCGGCGCCCGCCATGGCCGACTTCTCATCGCGCGTCGCCGACCACCGCCACACCTTTCCGGCCGCTAGAGCGCTCTCGGACGCGAGAAACTTCACCGTCGTCGTGTCACCTGCTCTTTCCTCGACTCAGTGCTATAAATAGCGGTCGGACGCCGTAGTTCTTCTTCTTTCTTCCTCCCGCCGCCGTCGCCGATGACCTTGCTCCGCCGTTCAAATTCATCGCCGACGCTCCACCTCTGTCCAATTGCTCTCGCCCAAAGCTCCGCCACTTCCTCACGGTCCTTTTGGGCCAGTTCATGCTTGCTCTCCTCACCCGAGCCACCCGCACGCAGCCTTCTTCTCCGCGGCGGGTCAGTCGCACCGCCGTGCCATCGCCGCCGTTTGCCGCCGCCGGAGATGAATATATTTTACCTTTGACCCCGCAATCGTGTTCTCCGTGTCATCCTGCATTTGATGCGCACCTTGGTTTGAGCAGCGCATTGCCGGAGACCGCCGTGACGCCGTCGTGCCATCGGAGCGCCGCCACCGCCATCACCGCCGTCGACCGCAGCTCAACCCAACCACTCCGGACCTTCATTAACGTGCGCATCAGCACCGTGGTGAGCTCCTGCATCTATCCGTGCCATCAATTTCATCAATCACGTGTCATAGCCGCCGGCCACCGTGGCTCGCCGCCGGCATGGCCATGCCGCTCCGCCGCGCGCGTCGCTGCTCTGGCCAGGGAACCGAAGAGGGTGTCATGTAGTTGCCAAACTTGTCTGTTTAAGTGCCCTACGTGAGTCCGTGTGGTCGCCGTCGCCGGAAATCGCTCCGGTGAGCGACGCCGCCGCGCCCGAGCTCCGTCGCGCCGCCATCGCCGCCGGCGTGGGTGCCGCCGCCACTCCCCCGCGCCGTTAGCTAGCTTGTTGAACTTCTCGTGCCAAGATGAGTCCAACGGACCAAGTCCGGTCGCCGGAGACCTCACCGACGGCGAGGAATCGTCGGTCAACTCCGGCGGGGTCGACTGTTGACCCAGGAGCACTGTGCCGAACTTCCTTTTTCTATTTTCAGAAAATGATTTAAATGCTATTTTATTTGAAAATTCATAGTAATTCATATATAGCTGCAAAAATTCTGAAAAGTTTTGTGAATGTTCTTTATAATGTTATCTACCTAGGAAAAATATGAAATGCCAAATTTGAGTATTTTTGCATATGTTAAAATTAGCCCTTTTAATTAAAAAATAGACCTTCAATGATTTTTAATAATTAAAATAATTGGCTTTAAATTCTGAAATTTGTTTTGCCATCTAATTAGGCTAAGATCTTTCTAAAATAAAATTTTAGGCATAATTTAATAACTTTAATTTTTATGCATTTATTTAATGATTTTAAATAATTAATTAACCCTCTAGTTAAACTTAATCATTATAGGATTTGATTGACTTTGGGATTGATTGATGACCTTGGGTCATTAACCCTAATGACCTTTGACACTTTTATTAATTGTTTGCGCTTATCTTAATCATGTCATTAGGGCTTAATTAACGTTATTTTATGTGTTTAATTAACCTCTTAAATGGCGTAGTTAACCCTAATGCGTTTTATAAGCAAAGTTTTGTTAACCTGCAACTTTATCGTGAAGAAAAGTTGTACTCGATCCCTTAATCTGATCATGCCTCCATTGAGCATCATGTTTACTATTCCATCATGTAAAGCATATTAATTATCGAGTAGTTTCCGTTAACGGAGAGTTAACATTGTTACCCAGACCCGAAGGACGAGCAGATCCAAGAATCGGGAGCTGATCCAGAGTTTGAGAACTTCTACCCCGAACATCAAGGCAAGCCCCGGATGCATTTAAACCCTACTCTATTTATAAAAGTTTTACCGCTTCAGCTCTGATATGTTGCATTAAGTAATAGGAGTTGAGTGAAAACCCACAAATTACATTACCTGTCTTATTCCTTATTCCTTATTACCTGCTGGAAAGATAAGTAGTTATGCTTAGCCCTGCTTATTTATTTAATTGTTCAACGGCAAAAGAATAAAAAAAGATGAGATTGGTTTCTTGTTGGAATCTTGATATTAGTAATAAATCGAGTCCGGACGGCGAACTTGCATTGGGAATGGAGTCCCTCTGTAGTGTTCTCGTCTGTTGATGCCCTAGGTCCCGTCCGTTGGTGAACTGGTGATATCGAGAATTTAGAAATCCACATGCATGAAGTGGTATACGGATGGTTGGAGCCGTGTATGCCATGGAGTAACCTAGCGTGGGGCCAGAGATCCCATCTGTGTCATAGTGTATTTTACTGTGGGGTTTAAGTTCCCACGTATCTCGGTACGTTGGGCCGCAGAGCTCACGTGTATCATTTGGTGATATACGGCTGAGGTTGTTATCCCGGTATATCGGTGCAGCTGGGGTGCTTCGGAGTTAAAGTCTCCGGTATGCTCAGTCACCTAGGTCCCAGCTGGGTATGAAAATGGATTCGAATCGCCGTTGCTTCTCGGAGAAGAAGACTCGATCGGTGTTCATCATCGTAGTAACAACTTGAACAAAAATTAAGGATCAATAATGAAGTTGGTTGATAATAGGAGTTAGCCCAAGCAACTTCTCTTTCTGTAAAGTTTTTCCATAAAATTTCTTATTTCTTACAAGCCTTACCTTGTCCCTCTAGCTTGCATTTCTTGAGTCTCTACCCTTCTCTTTTGTCGGGTCATTCTTGTTGAGTACTGTTGTACTCAGGGTTTGTTGAACCCTTGTTGCAGGTGAGCCTCATGGGCAGGAGTGTTTTGCATCCTGCTGCATGACAGTCGTCGAGGAAAGCGACGACGAGTAAAGATGTTTAGCTCCTGGGCAGAGCTTTTGTTCAATATTGTAATCTACTGCTACTTCACTACTATTATGGTTTGTATAATTTAAACCTATTATTGTAAATATTTGAAACTCAGAGTTTTGTAAACTTATGTTATTGTAAGTCTTCCGCTGTTTTACTCCGTGGTATTTTATTTATATCAAACTGTGTAATACTGCAATGTCTCTCTACAACGATTGATCCTGCTCGGAGAATCGTGGATGATTCGGGATTTACCCGACAGACTTTTTAAGTCGTATGGAACACAGTCATGGTTATTTGGAGTCTGTTAGACAATAATCATGCGTGTGGGCCATATGATTTAGGAGGTTCTGCCACATGACGTCATGCTGACGTCAGCATTGACTGGGTCAACGGTCGTCTAACATGTGGGTCCGGGGTGACGTCACTGATGATGTTATCAGTCAACGGTCAATGGTCAACTGACAGGTGGGTCCCACTAGGCTGTTAATGGGCCGTTCATGGGCCGAGTGGGCCAGATATGGGTCGGGCTCGGCCTGCCACGTAGCATGCTCTGGTGCTGCCACGTCGTCATCACAGATCCGAGATGGGCTCAGCTCACGACGTTGGTCCACGGTACACCGGCCCTCTGTGGGGTCCTTCTGCAGTGACTCTATTCCACATAGACCGCATCCATGGATCTTCCTCTGGGTCTTTGTGGTCCACAGACCTATACTCGGTGCACCGGCACCCTCCGGCCCCACTTGCAGCGTCACGGTGCAGGTAGTCCATGTCCACCGTCCTCGAGCCGAGTGATCCCCTCATTTGTTTTTCCCTTGCCCGACGACGGGGGCTCGCTGGCGATGTGGAGCTCGTCAATTCCCAGTGATTCTGTGGTGCTTCGACTCCATCTTCTCGTCCCATGACTTTAGGGCGATGCGACGAACACAGAGAGGGTCTCCAAGTCGACAGCTTGGCTCCTGGCGGTGAGTTCCACGGCGGACGGCGGCTTGAAGTCGACGGCGCTCGACGTTAGCTTGACTGCATCTAAGTCCAAGGCAAATAAGGGCACGGGATGTGTCTGGGGTCACCCAGCAACCTCCTGTTGCGCCGGCGGTGACCATATGCCACAGCGGAGTTCGCCCGGGTGGCTGCGCCCACGACGGAGCTCCGGCGCAACCGTGGTACGTGGCATGGTACTTAGAGAGGCTCCCTGGCCTCCATCTTCTCCTCCAACTAATGTAGCCCACCACGGCAGTCCTCGACATTGCCTTCTTGTCCTCCACGGCGGCCGGTGGCGACGGGGAACAGCGGTGCAAGGCAGCGCTCTAGAGCGGCTCCGCGGTGGCATGACAAGGACAAGGTGGCATGTAGACGGTGCTCTGGTGCGGCAAACAAGGAGATAGCATGCGCGTGAGGTGCATCTTGGTGAAGCGGTTGTAGATCTCTGGCTGATGAAGTGTGGGCGTCGACGGCTGGCTGGTACGACGGCTTCGCCACGGCGGCGCTCGGTGCGCGGCGGCGGGCAAGGCGGTTTCCACTCCGGCGTCCTCCTGGCACCGTGGTCCTCTTGGCTTGGCCGGTCAGTGCGTGTGCATGCGTGGTGTGTCCAAGGGAGACCGGTGGAGGTCTTGGCCTTTGCACTCCCAAGGCGGAGCGCCATGGCTAGCAGCAAGGTTGGAGGTTGGAAAAGGGGCTTGCGGCTATGCTCACCAGCGTTGGCGATGAGAAGAGGTGCGGTACAAGTCCAACTCTGGCTTCGGCTCACAGTACGACTTCTTGCTCCTTGTCCCGGCGTCACGACAGCAGCTCCGGTACGGCGATGGCCTTCTTCTTCTACACCGCCCCCCTTCTCCTCCTTTCCTCCCCTTTCTTCTCGAATTCAGGTGACTGGTGTCGAATTGCAAACCACCGGTGTGGTGGCGGTGGCTAGGAAGCCCTAGAGCGCTGTGGCCGTGGTTTTATAGGGGAGCCACGGTGGTAGGTGACCGACGGACGGTGATCGAGAGAGGGAGCTCAATCAGGCGGCCAGGGAGGGCTCCAGGTCACCCGGTGGGGCTCGGTTGGGGTCCAGGAAGTCAGTGAGAGGGGCTAGCAGGGGCTGGGTGCTGATATGCATTACAACGACGTAGACGCACCGCGGCGGCAGCGCATGTGAGCGCGCACGGGAGGAAAAGATCATCGCGGCCGCGGGCGTTTTGTGCAGGGCTGGTCGGTCCAGGTGGCGCGCTCGCGCGCATTGTTGAGGGGCAGGTCAGGATCGACTGGCCAGGGCACTTTGCTTAGGGGCGACGCCGGGGAACAGCGCCTGACACCGGTGACGTCGGGCGCGAACGGCCGGTGTGGGGGACCTCAGGAAAGGTATGACAACCGGGTCCCACATGTCACGGCTCGGGTGGCGATGGCGTGGCGTGGGGCAACGAGTCCTTGCTGGGCCATCGGTCTTGCTGGGCCGCCCGACGCACGAGAGAAAGGGAGGGAAAGGAGAGCAGGCTGGGCTGGCTGGTTGGCTTGGGCCAAAAAGCTTTCCTATTTTCTTTTTTTATTTCTCCTTCTCTTTTCTATATTAGTTTTTCAAATATTTGTATATATGTATAGATATATATATACAGTAAGGCATGTTGTAAAATAATTCTCTAGTGGACATACATGGTCCTTGCTAGGTTGGGTATTATTCCCATAGATTGGATATTTATTTGTTTGTAAAATAAATATTGTTGATATTTATTAAGCAATACATAAATCCAAATAAAATCTAAATCATAAGTAAATTAAAATGCAACCTGGATGCATGAGCTAGGGTTTACAAATGAAAGCATGTGGTACTTGTGCAACATGAGAGGAACATTTCTACATGACACAACATCACTCATAGGTTTTTTTTGAGAAAAAAATTTGTGGCTCAGATTTTTAGGTTGTTACATCTTGTGGAAGACACACCATCCACCATTAAAGAGGCATATTCCTCTCCTGATGCTGACTTTTGAAAGGAAGTAGTAAGGAGTGAAATGGATTCTATTATGTCTAATGGAACATGGGAGGTCATTGACCTTCCTTATGGGTGTCAACCTATAGGTTGCAAATGAATCTTCAAGAAAAAGCTTAGGCCTGATGGTACAATTGAGAGTTACAAGGCAAGGCTTGTGGCCAAAGGATATACCCAGAAAGAGGGTGAAGATTTCTTTGACACCTACTCACCGGTTGCTCGTTTGACTATAATTCGCACTTTTATTGCCATGGCAGCCTCTTATGGTCTTATCATTCATCAGATGGATGTAAAGATAGCTTTCCTAATTGGAGAGTTGGACGAGGAGATCTATATGGATCAGCCAGAAGGGTTTATTGCGAATGGTCAAGAGAACAAGGAGTGCAGGTTGTTAAAATCTTTGTATGGCTTAAACAAGCACCTAAGCAATGGCATGAAAAGTTTGATAATACTCTCACTGCTGCTGGATTTGCTGTGAATGAAGCAGACACATGTGTATATTATTGGTATGGTGGGGGTGAGGCTGTTATGTTGTGCCTTTATGTTGATGACATCTTGATCTTTGGATCAAATCTCAATGTGATTGAGAAAGTCAAGAATCTTCTATTGAGCAATTTCAAGATGAAAGATTTGGGAGAAGCTGATGTCATTCTAAACATTAAGCTTATTAGAGAAGGTGATGGTGGGGTAACTTTGTTACAATCCCGTTATGTGGAAAAGGTATTAAGTCATTTTGGTTTTAGTGACTGTGATCCTGCTCCTACACCTTATGACCCTAGCGTGCTATTGAGAAAAAACAGAGAATAGCAAGGGATCAATTGACATACTCCCAGATCATTGGCTCGCTCATGTATCTTGCTAGTACAACAAGGCCTGACATCTTATATGTTGTGAGCAAATTGAGTCGGTTTGTTTCAAATCTGAAGGATGATCACTAATGTGCTCTTGAGAGAGTGTTGTGCTATCTTAAAGCTACTATGACATAAGGTATTCATTATACTGAAAACCCCAGAGTGCTGGAAGGCTATAGTGATGCCAACTGGATCTCTGATGCTGATGAGCTTTATGCTATGAGCGGATATGTGTTCTTGCTTGGAGGTGGAGCTGTTGAAAACTCTTGTTTGGTTTTGATAATTGATAACACTCATGTTGCTAATGCTTTGATCTAAGTTTGACTAGATACTTAAGCAACATAGAGGTGATGCCTAGGGACTTGGTGTGAACTTGTACATGGGACGATCAAGCATCAAGTTCCTAGAAGTATTGCCAGCAGACTATCTTAACAAAGTCTACAATGGAAGCAAGACTCATTACATTAGACACTGCTAGGGCTGAGGCCGAATGGCTATGTGATTTCCTATTGGATTTACCTGTAGTTGAAAAACTGATATCGGCTATTTCCATGAACTGTGACAACCAAACTATGATTACAAAGGTCAACAGTTCCAGGAATAACTTGAAGTCTACAAGGCATGTTAAGAGAAGATTAGAATCTATCAGAAAGTTGAAAACCTTTGGAGTTATAACAGTGGATTATGTCCACACATTGAATAATATGGCAGATCAATTCACTAAGGGTCTGTCACGCAATGTGATAGAAAGTGCATCGAGAGAAATGAGTATGAGACCCACGTGAAATCTACTATGGTGGTAACCTGCTCTATGTGATCAGAGATCCCGTGAAGTAGAGTGGTGAAACAAGCTAGGAGTAGATTGAGAGAAAAGATCCCTTTCTTTACTCATTTCTGATGCACATCTTTCCTATCTGTAACAGGATGGTATTTACCTTAATGTATTCCAAGAGCCCTATAAAGGTGAGATGTTGTCCTACAGAACATCTTTTGAGGAATACACCTATATGAGTCAGACTGCTAGTCACAGTCTATGGGACTTGGGTAATCCCTAAATACTCATGAAAGGCACAAAAGTGTGACTTATATGCTTCAAAATAGCGGGGATGCCTTTTGCAGCTTAGTATTAGCAAAGGACTTGAGTGAATCTCTTCTCACACAAAACTATCAATTCAAGGCATAGTCCATTGTTCAGTTATGGCTGAGTGAAACTCTTGCTCTGGGTGGATGTTCAACTTAACAGTCTCCATTAAAACACTGGTATATCAAAGGATTGTGTGTCTGATGCTTCATCATTACAAACCCTAGAGTTTGGTGGGGATTGTTGGATTTATTATGGGCTAAGCACATTTAAATATATTCAATAAATCAATAAACTCTATGGTATGTAATTGTGGGCTTTATTATTTGTATTGGATTGGAATTCCAAGAGTCTTTGACTTGAATTATATGGTGAGAATTATTCCACTTAATTTGAGAACTCAAGAAAAGGACCAAGGCATGCCACACGCGCGCGCGTGCCGCCGCCGCTGCTGGCCGGGCATGGGCTGTGGGCGTGGCGAGGCAGCAGGCAGGTGGCGCCGGTGGGTGTTAAATTTTTAGCACTCACTTATATTGGTGATTGGAGTTTCAACTCTATCTATGACTCTTCACTTGCCCGACTCCTCAACCGGGAGACCCTACCTCTCCTCTTCCTCTTCCTGCGTGCAAGGCACAAAGAGCGACTCCTGTCTCTTCGGTACTCGTACGAGAAACACCAGAACACAACTCCAACTGCAATGATGGTCTTCTCCATCTCGTGACTCCGCGCACACGGAGGAGCGAGAGGGCAGGTGCCTCCGAAGCCCTTGCCATCGAGACATTGTACGGGGGATCGACAATTAGGTTTTTGGGGAGCGTCTACGCGACTGCCCAAATCACCGCCGCCGTTCTTCATCGTCATCTTCCTCGAGTTGCCAGGAACATCGTCTTCGTCTACCTCACGGTTCGTCTTCTTCCTAAAGGAGAGATCATCTTCATCATCTCCTACGACATGACGCTAGAAACTAGACAAGGTTCCGGATCCTCGGATGGGCACATGGGAGGGTATGAATTGTCATCTTCTCTCTGTTTTACGTATTCCAGAACGTATATGTTTCAGTAGTTCATGCTTGTTGTTTCGTATGCTATCATGAGTATGTTTCAGTAGTTCATGCTTCCTGTCGCCTCCGCAACTCACATCATCATCATTCCAGCCACAACATCTTTTCGTGTTGCCTCGTGGAGGTCTTAATTTAGTCTTTTTGTTGTCCGATCAATTTGATACAAATGGTTTCTGTGGCAGACATGATTTTTTTTAGGGTGGCCTTGATTCGATTGGATCCGAGGATGGCTTGGTCTTTTTGTTCCTCGATCTATTCTGTATATACTGGGTGGTGAATATTTATTGTTTTCTTTTTTTGACACAAATATTTGTTGATATCTAGTTTTTCATTACCACCTAAAAAGCAGAGGAGGCTTTGTGCACATGATCTTCATGTGCGCACCCGTCCCCAAGGTTTGCATGCCCACATGCATATTCGTGTGTGTGGGATTGGTCCAACCGTGTGAGGCGAGCCTGTTTTGGAAACTAAAACTTTACAACCGTGAAGTGGCTTTGCAGAAGGCCGATACCGAGCCGTATAGGGAGAGGAAGAGGCGGAAGAAAAAAGTGGCGAACAAAAAAGACTTAGGAAATTTTGGTGATTTATTATTACTAGCAAAAGTGCCCGTGCTTTGCAACGGGTTGTTTTTTCACTCTTAAGTTGGTAACATCTTCATCACCCTTGGAGTTCTATCTTTTTTAATCCATTGACGACTATATGCATAGACACCATCCACGACAATGTGTATTGATACCCTTAAATTATCTTACAAATATACACATTTTGGAGCTAAGAAAAGAGAATAAAGGTAGCAATAATTATTATCTGATCACACAAAAGTTTACATTATAAATTATATCGACGAAGTAATGCAAGAACTAAATGCAAGGCTTACCTTCACATTTGGTATATATCCAATCACAATAGGTTTTAAACCTTTGACAATATGGCACTCACAAACACACCCACGGAAGATATCCTTCCGAAGACTTTTGCATCGTCCATATGGCCGCATCTGAGATGCCGAGCTCATTGGGTTTCCACCACGAATGGTACGCATCCACTGTGCAAACCGCGAGCTCTGTACAGCTGGAAGGAGACGCGGACGCATAGCCATACACGAGGATAGTCTAGACAGTTTTCCATGGCTTCGCAACGAAGTTGAACCTGGATGAGGCCAAACGGACGTCCAAGGCGAACGACATGGTTTCTTTTGCGTGTTCTCCTTGTGACGTCGGGCGGAGCCATCTGGCTCTCGCGTGGGCTTCAAGTTTGGCTAACTGTGTTATAAAAAAGACTTCGCCTACCTAAGTCTAGGCCACAAAAGTGAGCCGGTCCTATTGTCCGCACTGCCACATAGGCCTAGGCCACAAAAGTGAGCCGGTCCTGTGGTCCGCACTGCCCATAGGCCCAGTTAGCTATCGGCTCTATTGATCTGTTGATGTCAATCCGGCGGCCGAAGCCACGGGCCAGAAAACCTCCATCTTTCCCTGCTTCCTCCATCTTTCTTATGCTGCACGTGTGAGAGATGAGAGTGGGCGAGCAATTGGCCCCAACATCAGGACGCGTGAGAGGGGCACCGCCGTTGGTAGCGCGCATGACAGGCTGACCCGTGCCACCGCTAGGCTGCTTGGTGGAGGTCGTGTGCAGTGGTTATCGCGTTACCTTCCCGTTGTCTCCGCAGCTCGTGCCATATCATTTCAAAACCTCATCATCTTTTTGCGCCGCCTCGTGGAGGTCATGATTTGATACAGACTGTTTGTGCATTGTAGAAGTGATTTGTTTTGTGGTGGCCTTGATTCGATTGGATTCATGGAGGGCTTCGTTTTTTTGTGTATTACAAAATTGGAGGAGTTTGTCTTGTCATCTAATTTCTTGCTTTTTTTATCCCGGTTGGTTTTCTCTCTAGGGCCGTGTAATTATAGGTCGTTGTATGCGTTTCTATTTGGATAAGGACCATATCCCTATAAAAATTCTATAATTAGTCTTTATCTTTATCTAATAATAAATCATAAAAATTTCATGCATCTTTTCTGTCCACCTATTTTTCTTCCGCCACTTTTTTTTTTCTGCCAGCGTCGTTGACCGGTTCGGTCTCCCTGCCGTGTCCGCTCACTGTTACGTAAATTAGAGATTGGAGCGGATCGGGAATAGAAAGCTATACAGGGTTTCAGATGTAAATATTCAAGAGACAAAGAAAATATCAAAGGGTCATAATAGTTTTTAAAATAGATCAGGGTTCCTGATGCAAAATGTCTAAATAAAAACAAAAATCTTGAAAAATTTGTCAAAAATCGTAGAAAAATCAGAAAAATACCAAACCAATTTTGTTACCTTCATAAAAATATTGTCTGTCCATAATGTTATGAATCTTATTAGGGTGTGCTAAATCATCCTTCCATATATTGTATGCATATAGGTTCGTAGATGACCGTGAAGAAACAAACTTACTTTTCTTAAAATATGGATCAATCTTATTTGGTGAACCAAAAAATTGGATAGATTATTATCTAATAAAATCTAAGCAAATATATTCGTATAATTCCTGACGAATGTTGGCATGTGAACGAAAAAGAGAGGTCTCTCGCTATAATCATTGGCAGATAGATCAACCCTTTACATGTTAACAAAAATTTTAAAAAGGTTGGCATGATACGTCAAAAAAGTTAGAAAGGTCGATATTGAGTTATAGAAACATATGGGTAGCACAAAAAAATAAAATTAACCTATATAATATATTTATATCTAAATAATTATGTACTTTATAATGGAAGGAAAATTATATATCTTAACTTGATACAAGTTTAACAGGATATTGTTATTTATTATTATCCACGTTAACTTATATTATGGATGTCATGGTCTTCATAAAATAAATTATCTATATTTTTACCTAATATTGAATTATGAAAATTTCTGTCTGCCACAGTAGGAATTGTGTCATATACCAAATAAAATATTTCTTCAGCCTAAGACCGCCCAAATTTGCAGTCGTATAGGACACGTATACTTGCAGTTCGTATAAGACAGTTTAGATTCTATACGTCTTCCTCTTCCTGACATGATTCATAGTCCGTAAAGGACTTCTACTGCCCAAACTTGCAATCCATATAGGACTCATTACAATACCAAATATAGATTCCACGGCCCTAGAGATAGAAAAACAACGAAAATCTATTATCTATTATATAATCTTATACCAAATATAGATTCCACGGCCCTAGAGATAGAAAAACAACGAAAATAAAAAGATCCAAATATCATCGTCATCGCGCTAATCGGCCTGCCCAGCGTAATTAGCGCTTCCCAGCTACACGAGTAAATCCGCCCGGCGCTCCAGGAACCCGCCAGTCCCGCGCACGACGCCCACTCGCCCAGCGCTCGCCCCGCGCCCTGCGAACGATGCAAGCTCCTTTCTCCCGTCCGCGCAACCGCACTACTTCTTCGCCCGATCCCGCATCCGCAGATGGAGACGCCCTCCGCTAGCCCTCGCACGCCGCCGCCCACACAGTCGGGGTCGTGGCCTCTCCTGCGACGTCCGCGCGCCGCTGCCAGCCCCTGCACACCGGTGCCCACCCAGTCGGGGCCATGGACGCCCGTGCCGTCGGCGTGCTGCGGCGTCTCCTGTGTCGCCGGGCGCAGCCTCGTCCGAAGCGGCAAGCCCGTGATCCGGCGCGGCCTCGTCCAACGTCTCGCCGGCGTACACGACCACGCCGCGCACGCAGGATGTTGGACGCAGCTCCGACTTCCCTGCCCTGCGCCGTCAAACATCCGCACCAGGGACATCCTTCTCGGCGCTTACGGCGAGATCTACTTGGTGCTCTGGTTAGGACTCAGGAAGGTACATTCCCTCCCCATACCAGCCCTATCCATTTGCTGCGCTTCGTCTTTAATGTCCTATATTGCTTATTTGATTTCTGATTGGGAACTGATTTGTAGATCAGCATTGTGCTCTGTGACGGGAACATAACTTATAGATGAATGAGTCTCTGTTCTGTCGCCGTTTAGGTGTTTGTGGATTTGATTAACTGATAGATGAATGAGTCTCTCTCCTGTTCCCATCTAGATGTTTGTGGCTTTGCTTCAGTGGGCATCGGTTTGATTATTTTTTTTTTTTTTCCTTTGTTGTATCTTGTTGCCTGTATAGGGGCTGATCGTTGGAGGCATGATCCTGTTGGGCCTAACCTTGAACTCGGTCATTTGGGTTCATGCTGCTACTACTGCTGCAGATCAGCTTCGTCCTTGGGCTGATCACCAGGCGGTACAGCCCAAGGATCCCCGTTGCGTTGATGCTATGAGTAACAGCAGATGCTGCAGCTCGGATTAAGGAAGCTGCTAAAAACTGCTAAGTGTTGTGAAATAAAAGGAGTACCTTCTAGCCCTTGTTGTGTTGTTAAAGAAGTCTATAGGTTTGTTCTCACATACAACATATATGCAGTTAACAAGTTTAATACACATGCAAATAAATGCATTTGTTATGCTATGTGCTGGGTTAATGACCAAAACACAAGTTAACTTATGCAGTGTATACAGCAGCACAAAGCAAGTATGTGAGGAGTGGTCTGAATCATGCTCAGGCGCTGACAATTCCCCTTAGCTTCTAGAGAGTTCCTGTGTTTGGCTGGCAGGAAGTTGGAGGATAGTCCTAGGAAATCAAAGCATAGTATATTTGTCTTCCACAGAATGGAACGGGAGAGAAAACTTGTTAATTGTATTCTTAGTTTATTTTCAAAGGTATATTTTGTTCAACTCAAAATAGTTTCAGTTTCATTTCTTGGGACTTCGGCACACTTTTGGCTTGATGTTTACATTAGGAATAATTTAGAATCGTCGTTGCTTGTCGTAAACCTGCTCTACTAGGAATTCTTGACTTATTTTAAGTTCTTTTAAGAACATAGCATCCACATTACATTATTATGTCAGCAAGTTCTTTTATATTATCTTTGTAAGGACATGATTTGCTAGATGTCACGATCTAATCTACAAAATGTAGTATGTTGGATCATTTGTTAGTTTTCTACCATTATGTACTGACCTTGAGCATCCAAATCACATAGAGGATTCACAGTAAACTCAAAGCAATTTTGTTGGTCCATCTATACATATTTCCCAAGTTAATATTAATATTCATCTCTTAATCTTGATTACAGCTTGGCGGTAGCAACTGGATGCTAATGCTCTACAATCCAGATTGGTGATATGAATACGTGGCTATCTGTAATACAGGAATATAAGTGAACTTTAGTGTGAATATTGTATTATTTTTTGCGTCCTCTTATAGTTAGCCATTGTTAAAATATACAGGCTTTCTAATGCGAACTTTCCTCCAGTTCTGATTCAGTGATACATGTATTTTACCGTCTAGAATATTACAAGGATTTTTGATTAACTGCTCTTGTGGACATCATTTTGTGGTTTGTTTATTCCATGATTCGAGCTAGGAACTCCAGGACTCAGAAGAAGACGGTACTTAGCCTCAACTATGTGTAGTAGAAGGTTCTTTCAGCCCACCTAGCATCAATTTCATCATCTCCTTTGTTGTCATCTATGAAATTTCTCCGTCTTGATCTAAGTTTATGTTGGTACTTACTGGAGCCAGTGATCTTGTCCTATAGGTAGTGAGTGCTCTGAACACATGCTCTACCGGTAAAACACTTACCGGAGCCAGTGATCTTGTCTATAGGTACTGAGCGCTATGAACACATGCATGCTCTACCAAGGGTACATCCTGTGCTAAGAAGGTGGAAGTCGAGCCTAATGTGAAGCAGCCGTGCATTCATTGTTTGTTCAATCTACTAATGTCAATAAGGTTTGTCATAGGTGGATTCCAGACTTGTACAATATTATACAACTATTTTGACCATGCAAAATATTTCGGTTACCATGCCTATAATGAAAATCATGATTGCATTTCTTTTATGTGTTATTAGCTCGAAAATACATGGTATATTTTATGGATTTTTAAAACCCGTAGCAACGCACGGGCACTCACCTAGAAGTAAATAATAAAAAGGAAAAAGGTTATGGCCGCCACTTTTTTCTGTCAGCCTCGATTGAACGTGTTTGTGTGCCGTGGTTGCCGGGACGTGTGTTGGAATACGGTTCCAGCAGGTTTAGAGAAACAGTGAGACGGTCTACTTGTGAACATAACAAATAAAAATTACAATATGGGCCCTCAGGTGAATGAGACTATAGCTACCAAAGGACGGCCGCCATTACAACACCGGGGGTCGTGGCTTTATATACTAGCCAGCCGACCCCAATTTCCTGGTACAACGGTGCCCCTGGGGAAACTCGAAACCTTAATGGCTAAGCCTATTACAACTGGACCCAGCGAGGGCATTACTGTCAACCCAAGCTTGCAGAAGCAGATGGGCCGTGAGCCCAACTTGCGCTGCCACGGCCCATGATCCTGAGCTAGGCCTCTGCGGCTCCTCTATTTCAGCCCATCCGCCTTGCCTAACTTCTCCATCGAGACTTCAGAGACCTCCGATGGGTTCCTCCTTCCGCGCAATCCTCGGATGACTCAGACCTCTGCTGGTGCGTCGAGAGCCTCCGGCTATGCTTTCGGCCCGTCCGGAGGCCAGCGGCGAGGGACACCTCTGCTGGCGTCACGGAGGCCTCCGCCTGGTGGAGGATGTCTTCCTTCGTCTTCTGACCCGGAGCGCCAAGCCGGACTTAGCCGACCTCCGGGGCGGAGACCTGAGGTCATATTCCGTCGTGGTTCAGCCAACCTGTCCAGGGCATCATAAGGATAGCTTGGTTGTTGGTTAGATTAAAAACAGAGATAAGCTTCCTCTGCAGTTCAGACATCCGTCCCCAACACTTCCCCCTTTAGAGTTAGGTCCAGCGGAGGCGGGTCTTAGCCATCAACTAGTTATGAGCGCAGAGGTTAAGCTGATCTCCCCCCTAGCCTGCTGACCGTTGGACCTGAGGTTGAATTTTTACCGCTGCGAGGGTTTTCATTTTTGATCGTTGGATTTTTCTTTGATTCGAAATTAGCCGTCTGATTCTGTGATCGTCGCGACCGTTGGGCCGAGAATACGAGGCGCCGCTTCACCGCCTCTATAGAGGGGGAGGGGGTGAAAGGGACCCGTACCCCCTTTTTATCTCGCATTCAGTTTTTGACGACTTGCTGCTGTCTCTGCTGCTGCTACATCTTTTCCCTTTGCTGCCGTGGCACCGAGACGCCCCTGCTGCGCACGCCATCACCCTTTTTTTGGTCCCTACTCCCATTTTCAAGGGGTCGGTGTAGGAGGCTTTCTAGATCTTTTTAAAGAGTGTATGCTGGCTGCCGCGGAGGCTCAAGATATTGCAGAGTCCATTTCAGACGTCGAAGCTTCTTCGAGCGACTTGATGCCTCCGAAGGGCAGCACATCTGATGCGGAGGTCACTTACGACTTTGGTCGTAGTCGGATGACACAAGAGATGATTGCAGAGCTGGAGCAAAGTGGGTGCATTGCTATTGGTCATGCAAGGCCTCCGGGTAGGGAGACTGTTCCGATGCCCGGTAAGGACTATGCTGTGGTTTTTAGGGATTTCTTCACCTGTGGTCTCTGGATTCCTTCGCACAGCTTCCTTCGTACTGTGCTTGAGTGGTTCAATGTTCAGATCCATCAATTGACCCCTCATTCTTTCCTTAATTTCTGCAAGTTTATCTGGGGTGTTGAGTCTTTTGGTGGGGAACCAGACATCAATACCTTCGTGGAGTATTATGAGCTACAGAAGCAGTCGAAAACCTTCGGCAACAAGCAGATTCAGTTTGCGGCCTGTACTTTTATGGCCAAAAGAAACCAGGGCAAAAACAAAGAGCGGCTTGAGATTTCTTGGTGTCAAAGGGGTAAATGGGAGCCTTTTGACTGGACAGATTATTGGTTTTATGTGCAAACCACCGGTGTTACTGTGACTGAGCCGGATGGCAAGAAGGTCACTCAGTTTCCTTTGGCCCCTGTTATGACCCCAATGAAGCCGTACACCAGTGTTAGGCCGAACCTAGATACCTCCGAGAAGTGGAAACTTTGCGAGAAGGCTTTTGCTATGGCCTGCCGCTATTCTGGCGGTAGAGATCTTGTTGAACAGATGATTGCCTCCAGATTTTGGCCATTGGTGTGGGAGAAGGATAGGGTGAAATTCGCACTGCAAAAGTTGGACCTACCTGTCTTTGGTGTTGCTGGTGGGATACCTTGTCCTCATTTTGGGTTGACTCTGCCGAAAGGGTAGAGTGCCGACGATTTCGTTTGTGAGACAGAAAAGAAAACTGTCGTTCTTTTGGGAGAAGTGTCGGAGCGTGAATATACTGCGCAGAGGTCCTAGGCTGGCATCATGCCTCGTCTTAATTGAGTTTTTGAAGAACTCGGAGTTGATTACCAGGAGCAGGAAGTGCCTGAGAAAGTTTTTAAGAAGGTCGACAAAAAAGGCCCTCCAAGTTGTATCCACTGCGGCTACTTCCAAGGCCGAGGGTAAGAAAAGGAGGGGCGGAGCTGTTACCCGCGGTGCAGTGAAAAGGCAGCGTGGGGCCTCCGCTGAAATTCCGTAGGTGGAGGACGCCTTTGATGATTTTTATGATGACAATGGGGCTTTTGCTGGGGTTTCGGAGGTTGCTATTGTGGCTGATGATGATGCGCCAGACCGATCCCGGCGATCCCCTTCACCCGAAGCCAAGTCACCTCGGCGATCTCCAAGGCCCACGATGGAAATGCTGCGACAATCTCCCCCGCCTGCAGTTGGTACTTCGTCCAGGGTTGTTGTGAAGCCCGACCGCTTATGATGTGCTTTCCAGCTCGGAAGACGTTGGGGCGGACGAGGAGACGGCTGGTGGCAGTGATGTTGCGAAATCACTGGACGCTCAAGCTCGAGAGGAGATTACGGAGGTGTCCGACGATGATTATATTTCGAGCCTAGGTAAACCTTTTTCTCGGACCACAACGTATGCCGAAGTTCTTGCTATGCAGGTGGCTGCTGGGAAGGCTACGGAATCGGAGGTTACCTTGCTTGGTGAGCATGGAGACGATGGTTGTTCTCTTGCTTTATGCTTGTGTTTCGGCTTTTGTTCTCTCTTTCTTTATGTTATGGTGTATGGTTGAAATATGTTTGTATTTGTCTTTTTGACAGCTCGTCTTGCTGCAAAAACTGCACAGCCAACAGCTATGGTTTCCGAAGGTGATATTGCTCAGGCTGCTGGTACATTGTCTCAACCTCCACAGCGTGCTCAAGATCCGGGTTCTGCTCCGCCTACTGGTGCCGTGCACCCTGATATTCATGTTCTTGAGGAATGGGCCAACAGTCTTGGTCACCTGTACGATATTTTCGGAGGTATGTTTGTTGTTCTTCAAATTTGTTTTGTTTTGTGTTTTCTTGCACTGTGATTTGTCTTGTTCTTACTTGCTTGGTTAACTCAGGAAACATGCACCAACACCTTGAAACTCTGCCCTACGAGACTCTCTTGCGTGCCCAGCTGGAGCATCATTGCGTTGTAGGGTTCTTTCTTTTTATTTTTTGTTTTTTTCTCTTTTTTTATGGATGTGCCTTGTTTTTCTTCTTACACTATGGTGTTGGTGTGCAGAGCCATGCCATGTCGATGGCCGTTGAGTCGCGGAGTGTTGACGAGTTGACGAAGAGAAACAATGCTATAACTCCTCTGAAGGCGGAGGTTGAATCCCAAAATCATGAAAAAGAAGAATTGGTCAAAAAAGTCTCCGACCTTGAGAAACAGCTGACAGCTCTCCAGGCTCATGATGTTAAATTAGAGAAAGCTGTCGACGCCGCCCCAAAATTGAAGGCCCTCGCTATTGAGCGGGCGAACAAGGCCATTGAGACTTCTAATCAACTCCGCGATCAAGTGGTTGCCGAGCAAAAGTCGGCGGAGGCCTTCAAGACCAAGGTTGAAAATCTCGAGATGGAATTGGGCGCTGCGAAGTCAGTTGGATTGGAAGTAGTGGAGTCTTACGCCTCCGCGCTTCGTCAATTTGGTGGCCTCGCATCTCCGTTGGACTCTACAGCTCTGCATCGGGGGTTTTGTCTTGGATCAAGTTCAATTTGACTAAGTTACCCGATTTCTTGACTAGGGTTTTCGATTTTAGTGCGAAGGCTTCAGCAACCCATTTATGCAAGTACTTCATATCCAAAGGTTGCCGAGGTCTCGGTAACTTCGAATTTGCCGAATTTTCTAATCCTGCAGAGCTTGGCGAGATAGAGAGGCCCGTGAAGAAGACCGTAAGGAATTTCATGACCTCTTTTTGGTCAAGATTTGGTCGTTCAGAGGCGGTGGCGATGGCGGAGATGAGTTGGTATGTGTCTCTCTTTTTTTTTTTTGCTTGCTTATTTTTAATTTATTCTCCCGTTTATGCCTCTTTTTTTTATCATGTTCTTTTATGGTTCTAACACTTAGTCTTATTCCTTATAGAAAATGAAGCATGGGCGTACCGGAGGTTGCACTCCGACGGTTAGTGTCGTTGGTGAAGGTTCTCAAGCTCATTCTGAACTAGCTACTGTGCCGATGGAGGCTCGTCCGGAGACTCATCCGGAGGCTCGGACGTCTGAGCCACGACTGGCTATGCAGCACGTGGAGGCGGAGACCATTGAAGCAGGGACGGAGCCCGAGGTGCGGTGCATAGGGACAGATGCAGGAATGGCTCGTGCGGAGGTTGGGAGCACTGAAGCGGAGGAGGAGGTTAAGGACTAAGCCTTCTTTTAGCTTAGAGCTATTCTGACAAGTAGTGCTAGCAGGCACGTGTAAAAATATTTTGGACATGCTAGTTTTGTAATATTAATAATGGTTGTATCGTCGTCTGCAATTTGGGGCCTGTATAGGAGATCGACCCTGTTACTTTTATGCGTGCTGGAATCTATACTAGCAGCGAGTTGTGGGATAATTGGAAGCTGGCGTTCCCGACACGTTCTGTCCACGACATATTTGATTTTGTTTTGTATGATTTGGACGATAAATGCTCTAGGTTCACGAGGTCCCTTGCTTGGCGTGGGCCTACCGGGCCCTTGTAACATTTTTGCTCGAGCGGAGGTCTGGCCGTGCTGCCTCTTTTTTATTTCTATGTTTTATTTTATTGACCTCCGCCTTTTTGCGGAGGATTTGTTACATTTGTCGGAGGTCTACTGTTAGGTTGTGGCGGAGACTTTCGATTTTTTTCTGAGTATGTAATAAATCTGCCGTTGAAAATCGGAGACATGGTTTTTATTGTAGATATTTGAATTAGTTGATACAAGGTGGGCGTATTGCCACTGTTTTCCTTCAGTTACAACAGTGCTCGATGCCACTGCTGGTGACATTTGCCTCGCAGATTTTAGCATTTCAGCCTCCGGCCTGGCCTCCAATTTCTTATTTCGTATGACGTTTGGTTCGTGGCATTGCCGGGGAGGGGGACGTTATGAGTTCTTACGCGGTATCCCCCTTTGCCTCTGGCTTCTTGATAATCCTGATCGGCTTGCGCTGCATGCGAACCTTGATGATGTGGTGCCCAAGATCCTGGTGGCCTCCGGCTCCGCTATTCTGCCAGCCCTTTTATGAATTCTTACACGGTGTCCTAGATTGGTATTCTAAGTATTTTGCTACGTCAGCTTCCATTGCTTGTCAGGTGACTTCGTGCACGGGTGAATTCCCGACGCGGCGTGCCGAGTGAGTCTGCTGAATGCGGGGGCGAGGCGGCTGTTCGTGTGGTTCTTCTTTTATACTACCCGATTCTAGTTCATTTACTGGGTCCACAATATTTTGCTCATTAATCATCTCTGATTCTGTACTTTGTTGTTGTGTTGTACTGTTGAGATTACTGATGCTGTAAATTTTTGTTCATTGTTAGGTGGCTGCTGCTGCATTAATGTTCTTGGGTAGTTACCTATAAAAGGCCTCTTGTTACCATGTTTCATTTGAGCGGCTTTGTGCTTAGTGTTATGCTGATGGTCCTTACTCCCTACGAAGGAATGGCCCCGGTGGTACCGTGTGAGAACTCGTAAGGATCGGGCCACGATGTTGAGTCCGTTGTCGTTGGCTAAGGCGCTGAATATGTCTGCTTGTCAACAATACTCTGCCTGGTTCCATTTTGTACTATCGGAGGTGGCAGCCTACTGTGGTTCTTTTCGCCATGCTTGCTATGAAGATGCATTAAGCAGCTGCGTCTTGCCAATAGGAGGGGCAGGGTGATGTACAACCATATGATGGTAGAGTGTATCTGGTGATGGCACATGGTGGACCATCACCAACACCTTCTCGCCATGAGAGATGATCTGTTCTGCTTGCCCGGAGGCATTATCCTACGGCACTCTTTGCTCTTTTGCAGGCTGAGGTATTGGTGATTCTTGCTGTGGTCATTTGTTCTGCCTCTGCAAATTGACTGACTAGAGTGGTTTGTAGGCTTAGATTGTGTGCGTTGTGTGCTCATCATGCACTGTGTTTTTGTCACATGCATGGCGCTATGAGCCTTATCGTTGTAACAACGGATTGTAAATCTGAATAAATTTACTTTGCCAAAGCATTATTACTATTGTCTCCATCTGCTATTCCGCTGTAAGCGGAGGTTATCTCTTTTGATGCCGCCATATGTGTTTGTACACTCCTTATTTTACTACTGGTGTCTCCGCTGTTGTTTTATTACTAGGCAGAGGTCTCTGAGTGATATTTCCTTGAGACGTTTTAAGATTACAGCTACAAAATTGTACCTCCGCTTCATTATTTATCTTCAGCGGAGGTAGCATTTTTTGCTCACTTGGCTTATGCTCCTTTCGAGCTATCGGTGCCTGTGTTGTTTGCCAGGTCTTTTTCCGATGTTGTTTGATGGTTAGTTTAATGTGCTTGCCTTGATGCCTGACATTACAGGTCTTTTTCAAGGGATTGTAGCTCAATCAGAGGTCGCTTCATGCCTTTGTATTGCTCTTTTGGCACTAGGCTTGAAGTGACCTTTATTTTCGCGGATGGCGTCTATCAAATATTGCAGCTCCATTGCTAGCTGCTTTTGACTCTTTTAATGTTTTTGCGGGGTCCTCTTTAAATATTTAGAGGTTGATTATAGCGGTTTTGCCTCGTTAAAAACCTCACCTCCGATGTGGAGCCCGTGTGAGGAAAAAAGTGCAAACCGGTTTTTTGCTAAAATGAAAATGACAGAAAGTAAAAACCTAGGGGCCTCTGCTTATATCTCCGCGGTGGTTCTTACATGCTACATGTAGTACTTTCTGAGATTGTCGATGTTCTATGAGTGCATTGTTGTTCTTCTTTCCTGGTCTTGCAGGTAGAAAGATCCCTGTCTCCCCGCTTGCTTGGCTAAGTAAGGGCCTTCCCGCTTTGGTTCTAGTTTGCCCATGTTAGGTGCATTTGGTCTCCTCCTCATTGCCCAGTCACCATCTTTGATATTCTTGAGGACTACTTTTTCATTTCTCCACTTTCTTGTCTGATCTTGATACTTCTCGATGTTATCCATGGCCTTTAGCCTATATGCTTCAGTCATCTCCTTGTTGTATTCTTTGTCTTATGCGAGTGTTTGCTTGATTACCGGCAGGCTCTGGTATTTTACTTCCTCTGGCATCATTGCTTCTTCTCCGTAGAGTAACTTGAACGGGGTGAACCCGGTGGCCCTTGACACATTTGTGTTGTGAGACCAGATGACTTTGGTAGCTCTTCGACCCACTTGCCTTTTTTGTGCTCGAGGAGTGTCTTAGATATAGCAGAAAATATGATTCTGTTCGATCTTTCAACAGCTCCATTACTCTCTGGGTGATAAACGGAGGCGAATGCTAGTTTTGTGCCAATGCTCTTATAGAATTCCTTGAATTTCTCGGAGTCGAACTGTGCCCCATTGTCTACGGTGAATGTTCATGGTACTTTGAATCTGCAGACTATGTTCTGCCAGAAAAATTTCTTTACTGTTTTGGAGGTAATTGATGCTAAAGGCTTTGCTTCTATTCACCTTGAGAAGTATTCCACTGCGACCACTGCGTACTTGCTTCCACCTTGTGCCAGAGGTAATGGCCCGACGAGGTCCATTCCCCATCGCTGGAAGGGCCAAGTCGGAGGTATGAGTTCTGTCGACCCCCCTGGCGTTGTTTGATGTGGTGCGAAACTCTGGCAAGCTTTGCATTTTCTAACTATGTTCAGCGCGTCTTTGATGTGGGTTGGCCAATAGAAACCTTGTATGATTGCTTTTGCCGACAATGCCCTTGGACCGATGTGTGATCTGCATATTCCAGAATGGATGTCCTGCAGGAGGCCTTTGCCTTCGGACTCTGCTATGCATTTGAGCAACGGCTGGACTACGCCTCTCTTGTACAGAACTCCATCAATGATGATGTAATTTCTTACTCGTGCAGCTAGTCTTGCGGTGCTTGTTTCATCTAATGTCACATGGAGTCCATTGATCTAATCTATTATTGCTTTCCTCCAATCTTTCGAGTGTACCAGTAGTACCTCACAAAAGATTTGTTTATCTTTGCTATTGCTGGCTGGGTCAGCTCTTGGTAAAAAGTGCCATGGGGCACCTTCGATTAACTGGCTAGCCCATCTGCTTTCGTATTTTCCCCCCTGGGATGTACCTTAGAGTGAATCCTTGGAATCTCTTTTCCAACCCTCTAACTACTTCCAGGTATTTGGGCAACTCTGGTTCTTTGGCTATGTAATCTTTCTTGACCTGACTGGTGATCACTTGAGAATTTGTCTTGATTAGGATGTGCTTTGCACCCAAAGATTTTGCTTTGTTCAACCCCAAATTTACGCCTTCATATTCTGCTATGTTGTTTGTTGCTTTAAAACATAGTCTTGCTGCATATTTTGACTTGGTGCCTGAAGGCAAAATTTGTACCGCGGAGGCTCCTGCTCCCAGGAGACCCTAAGCCCCATCTGTGTACAGGGTCCATACTAGGTTCTCTGGTTTTGGTTCTGCATGCGGTGTAGGTATCCAATCTGCTAAAAAATCTGCAAGTGCTTGGGACTTGACTGATGTTCTTGATATGAATTTCATGCTGAACTAAGAGAGCTTGGTTGCCCACTTGCGAACTCTACCTGAGGCTTCCTTATTGTTCAAGATGTCTGCTAGTGGTTGTGAGGTTGGTATCAGGATCTCGTCGTCCTGAAATTAGTGTTTCAATTTTCTTGACACTATGACTACTGCATATGCTATCTTTTCTATTTCTGAGTAGTTTAGCTTTGCCCCTTGCAATGCCTCTGATACATAATATACTAGTCATTGTACCTGTTTGTTGTTCATCTCCTTTTCTTGGACAAGAACTGTACTTATTGCACTTGCGGAGGCTGATACATATAGTAACAATGTTGCATCCACCTCTAGAGCTGTAACCGTCAAATCTTTTGTCATGTAACTTTTGAGCTGCTAGAATTCCATCGATTGCTCTTTGCCCCACTTGAACTTGTCTGTGGTTTTGAGTGCTTTGAAAAATGGTAAGCTGTGTTCTGCTGATTTCGAGATGAATCTGTTGAGTGCTGCTATTCTGCCTATCAATCTCTGGACCTCTCTCTTGTTGGATGGTTCTGGCATCACGAGCACTGCCTTTGTTTTGTCTGGGTTTGCTCTGAGTCCCTTGGGTCTGATAATGCATCCGAGCATTTTACCTCTGCTCACCCCAAAAATGCATTTCTCTAGGTTTAGTTTCAACCCTACGTCTCTGATATTGGCAAATGTCTCTTTGGGGTCGGTCAAGTGGTCTCCGGTTTCTTTGTTGACCACCGCTATGTCTTCAACATAAGCGTTGATGTTTTTCTGCAGTTGAGACTAGAGGACAATCTGTATCATCCTAGAGAAGGTTGATCCTGCGTTTTAAGGCCCTCTGGCATTCGCACAAAACAATATGTGCCGAATGTGTTGTGAAACTTGTTTTTTCTTCATCCTCCTTTCTAAGCCATATTTGGTGGTACCCGGAGAAACAGTCCAGTAGGGAGAAGCATTTACAACCTACTGCTTTGTCAACTGATGCATCAATTCTTGGTAACAGAAAAGGGTCCTTTTTGCAGGCCTTATTCAGGTCTGTGAAATCTATGCACATTCGCATTTTCCCATTTTTCTTTGGCACAAGAACAAAGTTTGCTAACCAATATGAATACTTGACTTCTCTGATAACTTTAGCGTCTAGGAGTCTTTGTACCTCTGCCTTGGCTGCAAGGGTGCATTCCTTGGACATCTTTCTCTGCTTCTGCTTTCTTGGCTTGACATTTTGGTTCAAGTCCAAGATGTGCTCAATGATGTCGCGGCTGATCCCTTGTAGATCTATTGCTGACCATGCGAATATGTCTTTGTGTTTTGCTAACAATTCCAACAGGTCTTTTCTTTCTGCCTCCGCCAGGTTTGCGCCTATGGTCACTTTTCTGTTTGGGACAGCATCTTCTAAGGGTACTGTCATTGTGTCTTCTTGATCTTCCATGTTTGTCCTTTTTGCTGGCCACTGTGTTTACGGTGCCTTTTTGTTCCTCCGCGGCCACTGTGTTTGATCTTCCATGTTTGATCTTCCATGTTTGATCTTCCATGCTTTCTGTTTGTCCTTTTTGTTCCTCCGCGGCCACTGTGTTTATGTTCCTATGTGACCTGTAAATTGCTTTTTTGATGTTTCTTGCTTCTTTTTGACTGTCGTGGATCATTATGATCCTGTGCAGTGCTGGCATCTTTATACAGAGATATCCCATGTGAATGGCTAGATTGAACTTGTTTGTGAATCCCCTTCCTAAGAATGCATTGTAAGGGTAGTAAAGGTCTACAACATCAAAGGTGATATACTCTGTTCTGGCGCAGTCTCCATCTAAAAATGATATGGGTAATGAGATTTTGCCTAATGCCTCAATCTTTATCCCACCAAAGTCGATTAGTGGTGTGTCTGGCAGTTGCAATTGACTTCTACTGAGCTTCATCTGATCGAAGACATTGGCAAAAATGATGTCTGCTGAACTTCCAGAATCCACAAGTATCCTGTTTATTTCCCACCCTGCTATGTTTGCCTTGATAACCATCGCATCTGTGTGGATAGCTCTCGACCTGAAGGTCTTGCTCTGTGAAACTGAGTGGTGCCTCAGACCATTCTATTGACCTATACGTACCCTATACTGCTACATTATTTACCAATCGGGGGTGATCTTTCTTTTGTTTCTTGGTTTCAAATTCTAGGGCTGACCCTCCGGCAATTGGTAGTATCATGCCGATAGTTGGAACAGCTGAGTGCGGATTCATTTGGTTTTTGATCGAAGGTTCAACCTTAGGCACAGTAACCAAGTTTTGGTTTTGCTGTGGAGGTGGAGGTAGGGCCTCATACTGCCTCTTCTGAGCCATCGGAGGTGTTGATGCCTGAGCCGTTTCAATGAACGTGATATGCGGAGGTCTTGGATTTATGTATGTTAAGCTGTTTTCTAGTCTGATACTCATATGGTTCTGAAACTGCACTTGTTGCTGTTGCACGGGTCTCCATGCCGGTAGGGTTGCGGGGTAATACTGGCTTGCCATGCTATGCTGTGGGAACGACCCATGGTCGTATCCTGGGAAACTTGGGTTATATTGCTGGTGCCACTGTGGTGCATAGGTGTGATTGACCTCTCTGGAGGTTTGCTGCTGAGGTCGCTGATGTGTCTGCTTGCTTTTAATTCTTTCTATTGTCTCAATGGCTTCTAGGCACTCTCATGTGACATGGCCTTTATCCTCTCCGTAAAAAAGGCAGTACGGCTTCTTTGGTTTTTGATTCTTGTTCTAACTTTTCAGCCTGGTTCCTTTGTTGTCACCCTGGTTGCCTTGATGCTTCGAGTCTTGATCATTTTGCTCTTTCTTGTCATTCTGCTGGCCGGGCTGGCTGTTCTGCACATAAAAGACTTGCTTTTGCTGGTGCTGATAGCCTTGCTTTTCCTAAGACCTGTTGTCTCTTCTACTGGTATTGCTCGAGAATTGCCAGTTTTGATTGTCCGCTTCATCTATCCTTCTTCGGAGGTCGCTATCAGATTTGCAATACTTTTCAAATTCCTTGTGCAGTTTTGCCATTGTTGTTAGTTTTTTTCTTGCAAGGTGACTGGCAAAAGGTCCGATGCGGAGTCCTTTAATTGCTGCTTCAATTGCCATCTCATCTGGGACATCTGGTGCCTTAGCATAGAGGTGCAGAAATCTCTAAAAGTAGTCTCTGAGGGGTTCTCCCTTGAGGTGCTTGTTGCTGAACAGGTCTAATGATGTTAGGGATTCACTTGCAAACCCTTTGAAATTGGCAAGTATCTGGTCCCGGAGATTCTCCCATGAATATACGGTGCTGGGATTTAGCATTGAATAGCATGTGAGGGCATCGCCTTCGGCTGCTATCACAAACGATTTTGCTAGAACGTTATCGTTTCCGCCCACGGAGGCCACTGCTGCCTCAAAACTCATTATGAATAACTGTGGGTCAGTCTTGCCATTGAATCTAGGCAACGACAATGGCTTGTAAGTCTGAGGCCGTGGTGCGCTTTGTAGACCCTGTGACGATGGTGATTTAGGATAAAAATCCTGGACAGTGTTGGTGCAGGTAGCATTGTGTTGTGTGTTGGTGCTGCGATTGCCACTGGATGTTGATTAGTTCTAGAGGGTGGGGTTGCGTTTGTAGGTTGTTCTATTACTGGCTGCATGTTCTGGATTTCTGCTTGCAGGATGGCCATCTGCTACCTGATTTCATCTGCCTCATGAGATGCATGCATTGCATGCTGGTTGGCTGCTTGCTCTACTCTCAACCTATCTTGTTCTGCTTGCATCCATTGCATCTCTGCTCTCAGCCTGGTTATCTTGTCTTGCTGGCTTTGGGTAGGCTGAGCTTGCTCCGGAGGTGGAGTTTCCCCCTTGCTCATTAGCGTTGTCTCCGCCAGCATCTCCGCCTTGCTCTGTAGAAGCGTAGACGCTGCGAGCTGATCTCCTAGGCCTTCCTCGGATGGGAGGATCCGGTACCTCCACCTCAACGATGGTCCGTCTCCCTGCAGAGGCCTTCTTCCTTGTGGCATCTGTGAGCGGTATTTCTAGACAGACACACTATGGGCGCCAACTGTTGGAACATGGTTCCAGCAGGTTTAGAGAAACAATGAGACGGTCTACTTACTTGTGAACATAACAAATAAGAATTACAATGTGGGCCCTCAGGTGAATGAGACTGTAGCTACCAAAGGATGGCTGCCATTACAACACTGGGGGTCATGGCTTTATCTACTAGCCAGCTGACCCCAATTTCCTGGTACAACGGTGCCCCTGGGGGAAAACTCGAAACCCTAATGGCTAAGCCTATTACAACTGGACCCAGCGAGGGCATTACTATCAACCCAAGCTTGCAGAGGCAGATGGGCCGTGAGCCCAACTTGCACTGCCATGGCCCATGATCCTGAGCTAGGCCTCGGTGGCTCCTCCATTTCAGCCCATCCGCCTTGCCTAACATCTCCATTGAGACTTCAGAGACCTCCGATGGGTTCTTCCTTCCACGCAATCCTCGGATGACTCAGGCCTCCACTGGTGCATCGAGAGCCTCCGGCTAGGCTTCTGGCCCGTGCGGAGGCCAGCAGTGAGGGACACCTCCGCTGGCGTCACGGAGGCCTCCTGTAACAACCCTAGAAATCCGGTCACCGAAAATACGGGCTTTCAAAAAATTTTTCTAAAGATTACCAATGTTTGGCGAGTGTCATGTAGGCAACCACCCAATAGATGCACAAATAGCACCCGACGTTAGCCCGAGCATTGCATTTAATTACCAGAGAATGTTTTGCCTCTTATCGATCTTTATGTCATGACTAATAAAATCAGAAAACCTTTTTATCGCATGTATATTTACATGTCGGCTAACTCCGGAAACGGATCCATCATGACCTAGAGACCCTAGTGGACCCACCATGGTGTATACATCATGGTCACTAACCTCACTAACCTAGGGTTGTGGCTAAATTAGTTGCTTTGCAAGAAATAGAAATAGAAAAGAAATAGAAAAGGTTTTGAAAAAGGAAAAAGAGAAACCAGCCTAGGCAGCCTAGGCTGGCCTACTTCTATCTCCCGCGCCGGCCCGACCAGCGGCCTGGCAGGGCGGCCTGCTGCACTGCCACCAGCTCGCTCGCCCACGCGCGTGCATGGCCTGCCAACCGCCCGCGACTGCGTGCCCGCCGCTGCTTGCTGGCCCAGCAAGACGGCCCGCCAGCGCTGCGCGCTCGCCCGCCCATCGCCAGCCTGCTCGCGATGCTCGCACCACGCTGCAGCCTAGCTCGCCAGGGCGGCTAGCATGGGCCTGCCAAGGCCGCCAGCGCGCCGCACGTTGCCCGCACTCGCACTTGTCATAAGCTCCCTTTTCCACTTCAAGGAGCCCGCGCGTCGTGTCTGATTTCCAAAAAAAGCCATGGTCGCTCCGCGCCGTTCGCCCGCGTCCGCCCGCACGCTGAGCCGTCCATCTCGGCCGCCCGCTTGCACCTTCCTCGGCCAAACCCTAAACCTAGCCGCTCGTGCGCCCGGCCGCCCGATGGGCATCTCCCATCCGCGCCGTCCGCCGCCGTCGCCATGGCTATAAAAGGGGGTCGTCCCGGCCTCTAGGGTTTCCCCGTGCCAGTCGCCATGAGGTAAACACTCCACCATGCTGCCTCACGCCTGTCCAGCTAGAGAAGGAAGTAAGAGGGTGGGAGGGGGAGCGGCGGAGCAAGCCGGAGCGCCGCCACCACTCGCACACGCAGGGAAGCCCCGGCCATCTCGACTCGACTCGCAGACGGAGCCGCTTTGCCTCAACTTCGTCAAGCCACCACCAAGCCCTCGACGCCTCGCCTCAGCCATAGCCACGCAGGTGAGCTCACCTGCCATCGCCCCTGCTCTGTTGTGGCCGCCGCCCAGAGCGTCGTCGTGTTCTCGCACACCCGACTCCCATCTCTTCTCATCAGCTTGACCAGTGTGTCCGCGTCGTCCTAGGACGCCTTTAGGGCAACCTCTTGGGGCCTGGCCATGACCACAGTGGGGCTACGCACCTTTGCGGCCCTGGTCGCCATGGCACCCCGGCCGCTAGAGCACCGCCGTGACCCTTGTCATCGCGCGCGCTCCGCCGAGCCTCCACTCACCATGGTAGGTAGGTCGAGGAGCTCCTAGCTGCTCCAATCGAGGAATGGAGGGGAAGATGGAGGCCAATGCCAGGTTTCGCCGGCGAATTAGACCTCGCTGTTGCCGCCGCCCGCCGCCGTGCCTTGCTGCCTGCCACCGTCCTGTGAGCCGTTTTTTCCAAATTGAAGCAACCGCTGAGCACGTCCTGGTCCTGCGAAGCCTTTGCGCTTGCTAATAACGCGTCTCGCGCGCCAAAGTTCCCTACTGCCGCGACCTCACCGCTGGCCGCCACCAGAGTACGTGCGCCGGCGAGCCAAGACCCGTGTGCACCACCGCGACCCCACCAGCACCTTTGCCGTGCCCTTGCGCCGCCCTAGCCGCTCGCCCGCCGAGCTCGCACCGCCCGCAGCCGCCGCTTGCCTGCTCGCCGCTGGCCGACCGGCCATGCCCATCGCGTGCGTGAGGAAGATGGGGAAACTTTCCCGTGCCCGCGTAGACCAAGTCCACCACGTGGATCCAGCCAGCCAACCGCGCGGCGCCACCTAGCCACCCAGTCTCCAGTGCACCATGAACCGGGTCCGTGAGCCAGAGCACCGTGGACTCGGTCTGATGGAGGTCCAACCCGCCACGTGGCCTGCCTTTTCGCTCGACACGTGTCTGGGCCGGGCCAGGCCGGCCCAACCCGGCCTAGATCCAGCCCTGCCCAGGCCCGCCGAGGCCCGGTCGAGGCCCGGTCGGCGTTGACCGTTGACCTGGCCCCACCTGTCTGTGACCAGATCCATGGGCCCCACCTGTCAGCCACTGACTGGGTCCCCTATCAGTGCTGACGTAAGCATGACATCATCTAGCCGCCAGATCCCGCGTCAGTGCTGACGTCAGCACAGCTACAGCTACACTGTGCCCGCACGCCACGTGGCCCAATCAGAAGCCGCCACGTGTCAGCCTCTGGTTAATCTGCCCTTTTTCTTTTTCAGAAAAATAGAATAAACTTTGGAAATTCATAACTTCTTCATATGATCTCCGAAAAATATGAACCAAGTGTCTAAATTTTCATAAAAATGAGCTCTACGTCATAGGCTTGTGTATGTGTGCGTTTGGAGTTATTGAATTTTACTGCTTCTTTGTGTTGACTCTATAGGAGCCGCTAACGCGGCTATTATGTCTCGTTTCAGAGGAGGATCAGCTTGAGGAGGATGACTACGAGTACGAGGAGGAGCTCGGTGATGACTACACAGGTGTCACACCCCACCCAACCTCGTAGATCTTATTATGCATGGCATAATATCTAGTTGCTAGTGCTTTAATTATGAATATCACCTGATGATAGGTTGCATGATAGAACTGCTTGATGAGCCTTTACCTTGTCGCAACCTTACTCCTGCACACCTGCTGAAAGGCTAGACGCTTGCTTATTTTACTTATGATGCTTTACTTCTACTATGCTTATATCTGTGTGATGATGATGCGTGGTGGAGAGTAGGGTTATAAGGTTAAGGCACGTGGTGCCACTTTTACTCAGGGAGAGTGCTGCGTGCGTCTTGGGTGTGTGGTGAGGGTTGAGTCGATCAGACAGGATTCTACGACGAGCCATGTGGGCGAGTCTTGTCGGGGAATGTGTTCTGGGCATTCCCGTGTGAGGTTCTTATGGCGGGCACATTGTGAGGTATAAGGAGATCCCGGGGGTGAGAACCTTCGTGGAGCGAAGCCCCGTGTAGGAGGTGCTGCTGTAGCATGGACTGTTGTAGTCCCACACCCTAGGACGGTGCCACTACTAATAGGTTGTTAGCAGATAGTGTCGGGAGGTACGGGCGTGGAGACCCACACCCTCCTTAGACAGCATAGTGACCATGGGGGCCCGGTACTATGTCTCACAGTCTCAGTGTGCCGGTGGTACCTATCCGGGATGTCCCAGTACTGAGTGGTAGGGTGTCATCGCACCTGTTAGAAAGCAGCCAAAATCAGCTTAGGCGGGGCACCGCCGATGATAGTGATCTTGTGGTTATGGGAGTACACGCTCTGCAGAGTTTATGAATCTATATATATAGTCCGCGAGCCACTGGTATGGCTTTTTCCTAAGACCCACGCTTCTCGGGAGTAATGAGAGGAGTCCTTCTATTTCTCCCCCTGGTGTTACCCTTCCAGCTGTGAGCCGCTGAGACAGGCTCCGAGAGGGAGTTGGATCTATCAATTGAGTGCGAGGGGGTGAGATGTGTGTGATGGTGATGAATAGGGTGGATATGTGGATGAGATGGGTTAAAACTTAATGAATTATATTATATAATATTGGTCACTGTTTGCATAGGAAACTACAGCCACATATTAGGTCGAATTGATTACATCCTTTGCATCCCACCAAATACTACATAGCAAAAGCAAAGCATAGGGTGGGAGATGTGGCCAGTACAAACCGTACTGAAAACTATTTGGCAGGTGAGCCCGACTATGACTATGACAATGAGGAGGAGTAAACGTCTTGTTCCTACGCTCAGGCTTCTTTTGGAGATGTTTTGTACTTCTGCCTTTCGCAGCCGTTCCAGAGGCTGCTACTACTCTGATGATTCCGCCAGTGTGGCGGTAAACTATTTATGTAATTCCCCCTAATTGTACTCTTTTATTCGATGTATGGATCCTGTATCGACTGCTGTGAGATAATGAGATGGTTTGATGCTTCGAACAATCACATTATCCGCCATTCTATGCATTTTCCCTTCGTGGAAAATTGAGGATGTTTCAGTTGGTACCAGAGCCATGCTTGACCCTAGGACGAGACCCATAGGATTGGACGATAGAATTAGGAGAAACTTGAAATCTCTCGGTTATATACCGACCACTGCATACGCTTTTATGCATGGCTTACCTCTCTCTACAACTTTTCTAACTTCTTTCTCGTGTCAACCTGCAGATGGACCCTAACTTGCTGCTTGGTCCGTTACCACTGATGGATGTCATTGAGTTCAGACTCGACGGGACGGAGCATGGAGGCTACGCTCATGTGCTTCATGAGGTTCTCACCGAGCTTGGTGTTCCTGTGGAGAACATCGAGTACCTTTGCCACGGCAAGCCCACCCTTGGAGGAGGCATCGAGGACTACAAGGCAGTCCACATCAATGTGCCTGCAAGCATGAACCTGCCTGAAGTTACCACCTTCACTGACTTCGCCTTCAACAACGACACCGACATGTGTGTTCAGACCATTTCACGCCAAGCACTTCGCACTGTGCTATGCAACGGACCTGACTATCTGAAGGAAAGTCACTTTCATCTGCTATGCCCTCGATGTTCAGTAGGTTACTTGGGAGGAGGTCATCTACATCGAACAGAATACCAGAGTTGACCGCAACCCCTGTCACCGCGCCTCTATGATGTACATGCAGTGCCAGGAAATGTACATTGCTGAGTTGGAGCGGAAGGGACGCCGTGATCGTTGCTACCTGATGGAAGTTGACAAGAGGATCCATAGTTCGGAAGGTAAGGAGGCAGCATGGAAGCAAAAGATTGCAGACCTAGAGCATGAGATAGCATGCAAAGAGCACGCTCACCAGGGTCAGATCACTAGTCTGATAAACGAGATGGATAAGCTTCAAATCCACAACGGTCGTCTCAACAAGAATATCTAGGAGCTTGAGACCACCATAGCTGAGAAGAACGAAGACATTGCAAAGAGATTCTAGGAAAAGAGTCAAGATGCTGCCTACAGGGACAAACTCCGTGAGTAGTGCAAGGCTCAACATGAGAAGCTGCTACAAGAGTACACTCTTGCTAGCTACAACCAGGGACACCTGATCAACTACGTTCACAAGACAGCATACCCCATGGATAAGCTCAAACACACTATGGAGGCTTGGAAGAGGTCAGATCACAAGAGGGTCAGAGAGTACGAGGAGTTGCAGGATGAGCTTCCCTTACATGCCCATAAGAGGGTCAGGGTTTAGACATTCGAGCTGGGGCAATCTCGCCTCAACTTGAGTGGATGTCCCACCACTGGACTTAGTGGATAGGCAGTGTCCACCCCTCAGCTCGAGGAGGCCCATCATTATGTCTCTCGCCTTCAGATGACTGACGAGCAGATCTAGGCTTCTGGCATCGGTATACCTCCCATAGCTTACAGTTTAGACCAGCCTCTAGAGATGGTCTAGAGTAGTATCAGATCGGGAGATGATGGGCCCTGTATGGCCAAGTGACCAGACTCACCATGACGCTGAGTAGTTGTCCACCCCTTTTGCTAGAACTACCTGCGTGAAGTACATTTCTCGCGAGTCTCCTAGCGTAGCTGCTAGAGACATCGCCATGTACCCAACTGATGTAATGAGTGGTTCCATTTTTATCGCATCTTTTTGGATCTTCATGCTTCTTTGTATGAGTGTTGGATAAATTAAAAATATTTTAAAATTATTTCAAATTATTACATCGTTGATATCGAAGTTATATTACGCGCATATGCCCTAATCTGAGGTTTATGTTAAGCAGGATGTCCACTCGTCGTGCCAGCCGCCTGAGCAACCGCTCCCCCTCACCTGCACCCGCCAGAGGCCGTGGACGCGATCATGGTCGGGGTCGTGGCCGCATTGGTCACATACCCATTGATCTTGAGGAGCCACCCCGCGCTGCCACCCCACGACCTGCACACCCACCACCACCGTCGGTTGTTGAGCCGGAACCCGCTGCCGGAGGCGTGGCTGGAGGACAGCCATAGCCTGCTGCTGAGCCTGAGCTCGAGCTTGCTGCAGGAGGAGATGCAGCTCCACCACCACCTCCCATGCCACTTTTGGCGGATGTGATGGCCTAGCAGACCGAGCTTCTTTGAGTCTTAGCTGAGAACATGCTGCACCCCCAGCACCGAGAGCCCCACGATGATTTCTATAAAAAGCTAGAGTTCTTTCTCAAGCTGAGGCCCCTGACGTTCGATGCCACCAGCATCGACCCTATCGCTGCTGATGATTGGCTTAAGGAGATTGAGAAGAAGCTGGACTTGACCACTTGCACTGACGAGGAGTGTGTTGGCTTGGCAGCTCACCAGCTTGTGGGTGCTGGGCGATCTTGGTGGGACAGCCTCTGCGAAACCCACCGGGACCCCGCCAACATCTCCTGGGAAGAGTTTGTGGATGAGTTCCGTGCATTCTTCATCCATGAAGGCATGCTAGAGAAGAAGGAGAATGAGTTCCACAGCATCTCCATGGGAACTGACAAGGTGCATGAGTACACCACCCGCTTCACTAACCTGCTATGCTATGCACCTGTCTCAGTGGTGAACTCTAAGAAGGAGAAGATGTACTACTATCACAAGGGCTTGTCTAGCCGCATCAGGCTCTCCCTCTTAGGCACCAAGAGCCACACCCTGCGTGACTTGATTTATAGGTGCATGGAGATTGAGAAGGACCGCGACGAGGTTTTCGCGAAAAGGGAGGCGCTTGGTAAGAACAAGAAGCGCCGTACGGAGGGCACCCCCTGCGCACCTGCCCCACGAAGGTCGCGTGGTGAGACCTCTCAGCCTCCCCACTCTCGCTTCACCCAAGGAGCTGCTCACAGTTTGAGCCAGGGCGGTGGTACCCACACCAGCAACTATCCCCGCCCTGCTCAGGACTGCCAAGCGTACGCCCGTGCCGCACCAGGAGGTAGCACGTGGAGGTCTGCCACGCCAACCCCCATAGGCGGCGTGACCTACACTTGCTTCGCTTGTGGCCAGCCAGGTCACAAGGCAGCTGAGTGCCCGAACAAGGCTGCACCAGCTACACCAGCGCCCGCCAGGCAGAACCAGGGCACCCCGCACAAGCAGGTGCCATCCGGAGCACCCCGAGGCCGCCTCACCCACATCTCAGCAGAGGCTGCCTAGAGTGCCCCCGACGTGGTGTACGGTATGTTTTTAGTGCATGGAGTTAAGGCATCCGTGCTGTTTGATTCAGGTGCTACATGTTCATATATATCCTCCAAGTTTGCACGAGAGCACCATATACCTGTCACTCCACGAAAAGAAGCCTTATACACCAGTTCACCTTTGGGCAATGTTCGTTGTACCAAAATATGTAAGGGAGTGAGTATCACCATCAAGGGTCTTACCTTTCTTGCTGATCTTACCTTACTACCCTTCGAAGGCCTAGACGTCATTCTAGGGATGGATTGGTTAACTCAGAACAAAGGAGTGATATCTTGCTCACCTAGATTTATGGATATAACCCATCCAAGTGGCCTCCAGATCAGATGTGAACCAAACAAAGGGACAGATATTTTCATGTTGTGTGCCCTAGAAGAGAAGTCACTTGAGGAAGTGCCCGTAGTTCATGAGTACCCGGATGTCTTTCCGAAAGAGCTACCAGGAATGCCACCGGACAGGGATGTTGAGTTCGTGATCAACCTGATGCCTGGTACGAGTCTAATTTCCATGCGACCCTACCGTATGGCAGTTGACGAGCTTAAGGAGCTTAAGAAACAGCTTGAGGAGCTATCCGAGAAAGGGTTCATAAGGCCCAGTGCCTCGCCCTGGGGATCTCCTGTCCTGTTTGTTAAGAAGAAGGATGGAACATAGAGGATGTGCGTTGATTACCAGAACCTAAATGCCGTATCTATAAAGAACAAGTACGCTTTGCCAAGGATAGATGACCTGCTTGATCAGCTTCGCAATGCCAGGTACTTCTCTAAGATCGACCTCAGATCAGGCTACCATCAGATGAAGATCAGAGAGGAGGACATTCCCAAGACAGCATTTGTCACCAGATATGGGCAGTATGAGTACACCGTCGTGTCCTTCGGTCTTACAAACATGCCGGCTTATTTTATGAACATGATGAATAAAGTGTTCATGCAAGAGCTAGACAAGTTCGTGGTGGTCTTCATTGATGACATTCTTGTCTACTCTGCCACCGTCGAAGCGCATGAGCAACATCTGAGGATAGTGTTGGAGAAGTTGAGAAAGCATCAGCTCTATGCCAAGTTCAACAAGTGTGAGTTCTAGCTTGAGGAGGTCGCTTTCCTAGGTCATGTGCTCAATGCTGACGGAGTGGCTGTCAATCCGTCCAAGATTGAGACAGTGAAGGAATGGGAGCAGCCACAGAATGTGACTGATGTGAGAAGTTTCTTGGGATTGGCTGGTTACTATCACCGATTCATCGAGAACTTTTCCAAGATAGCTCGCCCCATGACCAACCTCCTGAAGAAGACCAAAGAGTTTGAATGGATGCCCCAATGCGAACAAAGTTTCCAGACTCTGAAGGAGAAACTCACCACAACGCCTGTTCTAGCTTTGCCCGATATCCACCAGGACTTTGTGGTCTATTACGATGCATCTCGCCACGGGCTTGGTTGTGTTCTAATGCAGAATGGGAAAGTCATTGCCTATGCTTCCCGCTAGCTTAAGGAGCACGAACAGCATTACCCCACCCATGACTCGAGCTTGCAGCTGTGATCCATGCCTTGAAGATTTGGAGGAATTACCTGATTGGGAACAAGTTCGAGATCTACACCGATCACAAGAGCTTGAAGTACTTTTTCACCTAGGAAAATCTAAACATGAGACAGCGTCATTGGCTTGAGTTGATTAATGACTACGATGTGGAGATTCTCTATCACCCTGGGAAGGCCAATGTGGTTGCTGACGCTCTTAGTCACAAAAGCCATTGTCATGCCTTGTTCACCACCACCTTGCCCAAGGAGTTGCAAGAGGGCATTGATGAGTTACAGATGGAGGTGATACCTCATGGCCTATTGAATGAGCTTTGGGTACACTACACTCTCATGGATAGGATCCGTGAAGCCCAACGCCATTGCCCAGAAATTTGGGAGATACACGAGCTCCTGACGCAAGGCAAGTGCCTAGAGTTCAGTGAGGACGAGCTAGGCACTTATTGGTACAAGGACAGAATTTGTGTGCCTGCCGACCCAGCTATTCGCAACGAAATCCTATCAGAAGGTCATGACTCCAAGTATTGTATCCACCCAGGTAGTACTAAAATGTATGCTGATTTGAAGAGGAAATTCTGGTGGAAGAACATGAAATCAGACATTGCGAAGCATGTTGCTAAATGTGACATTTGCAAATGCATCAAAGCTGAGCATAAGAGACCTGCAGGGCTGTTAAAGCCACTGGATATACCTGAATGGAAGTGGGACAGCATTTCTATGGACTTCATTGTGGGTTTGCCTCGAACCTAAGGTAGCTCACTTCCAAGCCATCAAGACTGATGCCCGAATCGGCCAGCTAGCAGATCTGTATGTTGAGAACACTCTCAAGCTGCATGGAGCCCCTAAGAGCATAATATCCGATCGTGGGCCACAGTATACGTCTAAGTTCTGGAAGGCCCTGAACAAGTCGATAGGGAGCAAGCTAGATTACAGTACCGCATACCACCCTCAGACAGATGGACAGACAAAAAGAGTGAACCAGATACTTGAGGATATGCTTCGAGCTTGTGTTCTAAAATATGGGACTGATTGGGAAAAGAGCTTGCCCTTTGCAGAGTTCTCCTACAACAATAGTTACCAGGCTAGCCTCAAGATGTCACCCATCGAGGCTATGTATGGAAGGCCATGCAGAACACCCTTGATGTGGTCTGAAACGGGCGAAAGATCGTTCTTTGGCCCGGCCACCATTAAGGAGGCCGAGGAAGGAGTCGCCCAGGTGTGAGAGAATCTGAAAATTGCCCAGAGCCGTCAAAAGAGCTATGCCGACAAGAGGCGCAGAGACCTCGAGTTTGAAGTAGGAGAGTATGTCTATCTCAAGGTCTCCCCGCTTCGAGGAACCGTCAGATTCCATGTGAAGGGAAAGCTAGCACCAAGGTATGTGGGACCGTACAGAATTAGTGAAAGGATTGGCAAGCTTGCCTACAGAATAGAGTTGCCCCCTCAACTGGCAGGAGTACACCCAGTGTTCCATGTGTCGCAACTGCGCAAGTGTTTACAACCGCCAGAGCATCCGATACCCACAGAGGCACTCGATATTCAAGACACTTTGGAGTACAGAGAGCACCCCATCCGCATCATGGACAGAACCACCAAGGAAACTAGAAACTCCAGCATGCCATATCTGAAGATTCAGTGGACCAATCACACAGAACGGGAAGCAACTTGGGAAAAGAGTCAGAAATGAGGAAGCTCTACCCCTACCTGTTTGAAGAGTAAGTTACACTCTTGAATCTCGAGGACGAGATTCTCATAAGGGGGTAGGACTGTAATAACCCTAGAAATCCGGTCACCGAAAATACGGGCTTTCAAAAAATTTTCTAAAGATTACCAATGTTTGGCGAGTGTCATGTAGGCAACCACCTAATAGATGCACAAATAGCACCCGACGTTAGCCCGAGCATTGCATTTAATTACCAGAGAATGTTTTGCCCCTTATCGATCTTTATGTGATGACTAATAAAATCAGAAAACCTTTTTATCGCATGTATATTTACATGTCGGCTAACTCCGAAAACGGATCCATCATGACCTAGAGACCCTAGTGGACCCACCATGGTGTATACATCATGGTCACTAACCTCACTAACCTAGGGTTGTGGCTAAATTAGTTGCTTTGCAAGAAATAGAAATAGAAAAGGTTTTGAAAAATGAAAAAGAGAAACCAGCCTAGGCAGCCCAGGCCGGCCTACTTCTATCTCCCGCGCCGGCCCGACCAGCGGCCTGGCAGGGAGGCCTGCTACACTACCGCCAGCCCGCTCGCCCACGCGCGCGCAGCCTGCCAACCGCCCGCGACGCCGCACCTGCCGCGGCTTGCTGGCCCAGCAAGACGGCCCGCCAGCGCTGCGCGCTCGCCCGCCCGTCGCCGGCCTGCTCGTGATGCCCGCACCACGCCGCAGCCCAGCTGGCCAGGGCAGCCCAGCATGGGCCTGCCAAGGCCGCCAGCGCACCGCACGTCGCCCGCACTCGCTGACGGGTGGCCCCTGCTTGTCATAAGCTACCTTTTCCACTTCAAGGAGCCCGCGCGTCGTGTCTGATTTCTAGAAAAAGCCATGGTCGCTCCGCGCCGTTCGCCCGCATCCGGCCGCACGCTGAGCCGTTCATCTCGGCCGCCCGCTTGCACCGCGCCTCGGCCAAACCCTAAACCTAGCCGCTCGTGCGCCCGGCCACCCGATGGGCATCTCCCATCCGCGCCGTCCGCCGCCGTCGCCATGGCTATAAAAGGGGGTCGTCCCGGCCTCTAGGGTTTCCCCGTGCTAGCCACCATGAGGTAAACACTCCACTGCACTGCCTCACGCCTGTCCAGCTAGAGAAGGAAGTAAGAGGGCAGGAGGGGGAGCAGCGGAGCAAGACGGAGCGCCGCCGCCACTCGCACACGCAGGGAAGCCCCGGCCACCTCGACTTGACCCGCAGACGGAGCCGCTCTGCCTCACCTTCGTCAAGCCACCACCAAGCCCTCGTCGCCTCGCCTCGGCCGTAGCCACACAGGTGAGCTCACCTGCCGTCGCCCCTGCTCTTTTGTGGCCACTGCCCAGAGCGCCGTCGTGTTCCCGCACACCCGGCCTAGATCCAGCCCTGCCTAGGCCCGATCGAGGCCCGATCGGCGTTGGCCATTGACCTAGCCCCACCTGTCAGTGACCAGATCCATGGGCCCCACCTATCAGCCACTGACTGGGTCCCCCGTCAGTGCTGACGTCAGCATGATGTCATCCAGCCGCCAGACCCCGCGTCAGTGCTGACGTCAGCATGACGTCAGCACAGCTACAGCTGCACTGTGCTCGCACGCCACGTGGCCCAATCAGAAGCCACCACGTGTCAGCCTCTGGTTAATCCGCCCTTTTTCTTTTTTGGAAAAATAGAATAAACTTTGGAAATTCATAACTTCTTCATACGATCTCCGAAAAATATGAACCAAGTGTCCAAATTTTCATAAAAATGAGCTCTACGTCATAGGCTTGTGTATGAGTGCATTTGGAGTTATTGAATATTATTGCTTCTTTGTGTTGACTCTATAGGAGCCGCTAACGCGGCTATTATGTCTCGTTTCAGAGGAGGATCAGCTTGAGGAGGACGACTAGAGTACGAGGAGGAGCTCGGTGATGACAAAGCAGGTGTCACACCCCACCCAACCTCATAGATCCTATTATGTATGGCATAATATCTAGTTGCTAGTGCTTTAATTATGAATATCACCTGATGATAGGTTGCATGATAGAACTGCTTGATGAGCCTTTACCTTGTCGCAACCTTACTCCTGCACACCTGCTGATAGGCTAGACGCTTGCTTATTTTACTTATGATGCTTTACTTCTACTACGCTTATATCTGTGTGATGATGATGCGTGGAGGAGAGTAGGGTTATAAGGTTAAGGCACGTGGTGTCACTTTTACTCGGGGAGAGTGCTGCGTGCGTCTTGGGTGTGTGGTGAGGGTTGAGTCGATCGGACAGGATTCTACGACGAGCCATGTGGGCGAGTCTTGCCGGGGAATGTGTTCTGGGCATTCCCGTGTGAGGTGCTTGTGGCGGGCACATTGTGAGGTATAAGGAGATCCTGGGGGTGAGAACCTTCATGGAGTGAAGCCCCGGGTAGCAGGTGCTGCTGTAGCATGGACTGTTGTAGTCCCTAAGGGAAGATAATCCTGTCTGATCCCCCTAGGACCTGATATCTCTTGAGGACCGGAACCTTGGGACTTACGTGCTCACCACTCGCTCTTGTATGGGCGGGAGACAGATGTCTGACTAGCTAGGACGGTGCCACTACTACTAGGTTGTTAGCAGATAGTGTCAGGAGGTACGGGCGTGGAGACCCATACCCTCCTTAGACAGCATAGTGACCACGGGGGCCCGGTACTATGTCTCACATTCTCAGTGTGCCGGTGGTACCTATCCGGGATGTCCCAGTACTGAGTGGTAGGGTGGCATCGCACCGGTTAGAAAGCAGCCGGAATCAGCTTAGGCGGGGCACCGCCGATGATTGTGATCTTGTGGTTACGGGAGTACACGCTCTGCAGAGTTTATGAATCTATATATATAGTCCGCGAGCCACTGGTATGGCTTTTTTCTAAGACCCACGCTTCTCGGGAGTAGTGAGAGGAGTCCTTCTATTTCTCCCCCTGGTGTTCCGGCTGTGAGCCGCTGAGACAGGCTCCGAGAGGGAGTTGGACCTATCGACTGAGTGCGAGGGGGTGAGATGTGTGTGATGGTGATGAATGGGGTGGATATGTGGATGAGATGGGTTAAAACTTGATGAATTATATTATATAATATTGGTCACTATTTGCATAGGAAACTACAGCCACATATTAGGTCGAATTGATTACATCCTTTGCATCCCACCAAATACTACATAGCAAAAGAAAAGCATAGGGTGGGAGATGTGGCCAGTACAAACCGTACTGAAAACTATTTGGCAGGTGAGCCCGACTACGACTATGACGATGAGGAGGAGTAGACGTCTCGTTCCTACGCTCAGGCTTCTTTTGGAGATGTTTTGTACTTTCGCCTTCCACAGCCGTTCCAGAGGCTGCTGCTACTCTGATGATTCCGCCAGTGTGACGGTAAACTATTTATATAATTTCATCTAATTGTACTCTTTTATTCGATGTATGGATCCTGTATCGACTGCTGCGAGATAATGAGATGGTTTGATGCTTCAAACTATTATATTATCCGTCATTCTGTGTATTTTCTCTTCGTAGAAAATTGAGGATGTTTCACCTCCGTCCGGTGGAGGACGTCTTCCTTTGTCTTCTGACCCGGAGCGCCAAGCCGGACCGAGTCGACCTCCGGGGCGGAGACCTGAGGTCATATTTCGTCGTGGCTCAGCCAACCTGTCCAGGGCATCGTAAGGATAGCTTGGTTGTTGGTTAGATTAAAAACGAAGATAAGCTTCCTCTGCAGTTCAGACATCCGTTCCAACAATGTGTCCGTGTGCCGCGGTCGCCAGGACGTGAAAACGGTAGAGAGAAATAAAAGACGTGAGGGCTTTATATAGTTTTTTAAATATATCAGGGTTCCTGATTCTAAATGTTTATATTCTAATGGGTCTCCCTAAGCAGGCTTCATTTTGACGTGGACTGAATCCTTATAGTTGATTCGACTTATTGTGGGATGGACCAAGCCCATGCATGTATTTTTTGTTTTGTTGTTAGATAGAAAAATCCATATGGCAGTATCAAAAAAAAAATTAAAGTTTTGATATGTTTATATCTAAATAATTTATATATGCTTTGCGGAAAAATATACCAAGACCTAGAAGGCATATCCTAATGTGACTATTAATTTAATTGGGCATGCAGCCCAGACATGCATTAATGACAAATCTAATAACCTTATTTGTCTACATGTAATTTGAAATTATAGTAGTTAATTAACTAAATAAATATCTCGAGACTATGATCCGTGTTTAATAGCTACATTCCATTTATATTCCCTTACGAACCTGAAACTTAAAATTGTCAATCATGATCCTGTTCTACCTACCCTTCGTACATGAAACTCAGTGACAATGGTCAAAGCTCGTGTGCCTTCGTCATTGCACTAGCAGCTTCATCATGCAGTTGCTCGTCAACATGTCGACACACATAGCATCATTAGAGCCAGCGTGTTCTCTCAAAGACAAACCAGTGCTCATGGCACATGTACGGACGCTTTCAACTAGAGAGAGCGCGCTCGCAGGCGCGTGAGCATGAGGAGCATGCACTTGGTGACGTGTCGAGGGAAGCTCAATGAGAACGTAGACACCACCCGCCTCTATAGCCTTGATGTGTGAAGTGCCATGGGAGCCTATCGTGATATATACTATTTTTTTCTCGTTGCAACGCACGGACATATTTGCTAATAATAATAAATAAAGAGTCAAAATTTCCGCTACTTTGTTCGTCCATCCATGAGTTAGACTAATAGTTCACGTCTAGACCGATGTAAAGTCTGATTATAAAATTATCGAGTTTAGTACAAACGGATAAGGATTATGATTCTTCTTTCTTCTTTCCTGATGTTTACAAAATTATTGAGTTTAGTACAAACAGATAAGGATTATAATTCTTCTTTCTTCTTTCCTTCTATGATAAAGTTCGTATGTTTTACAACAACAAGAGTCCAAGTGCAAGTCGTCAAGCCAACTGGCCAAGGCACATGTGGTCACTAAAAGAGGAATTAAAAGTATCCACAATATATGCTATATTTGCATGCATGTCATGATTAAGGGAGAATCCAAAAAAATTTAATTGCAGCCGGAAGGTACATGTAGGGACCGCCTTGCAACATAAAAAGCACTTGATACAAAATACATTTAGAATATATATTTGCAATATATGTGTATAGCCACTGCAACATATGCAACATCCAGATAAATCACCTTACAACATAGTCTGAAAGATGGAAATATTTTGAACATACACTTCCAACATATGTGTGAAAACGTATGCAACATCCAGATAGAGCACTTGCAACTTGCGACATGAAAAACTTGTTGCAACAGAAGACTAAAACAAATAAAATATTTCAAACATACTGACATGCACCATATGAGTGAAGACATATGAAACATCCATATCAAAATGCTTGCAACATCTATCAAACCAATGAAACAGTTCAAAGCGCTTGCAATATGTCTCTAAACCACTTGCAACATATGCAATACCCCAAATCTGATTTTGCAACATTTGTAGGAAACAATTGCAACACGTCTATCAAATGTCTGAAACAAATAAAAAATACATTTCTAACATAGTGGGAGAGTGGCATGTGTTGCCCGTGTTGGCGTATATTTTGAATGTTATAGTTATCACAAAACAAATTATGACCCTGTAATTTCAAAAAAAACATAAATAGTTTTGTAGCATTCCTATTTCTATTTTTCATAAACAATTTTGATAGTTTCTTTTCTTTCGTTGCAACGCACGGACATATTTGCTAGTTATTATATAAGCACACAGTCCTATATGGAATCTATATCTGAGTTTGAGTCCTATATATATGGATTAATGAATTTTGGGCAAAAGAGAGAGGACTGGAGGAGAGGCAGTAATTGGGTTTGTGTCCTATATGGACTCATTAATTTTTGGGTAGAAGAAAAGAGAGGTCGAGAGGCAGAGGTAGAAAAGAGCGGCAGAAAAAAGAAGGCATAAACGAAAAATTTCAGAAATTTTACTTATTAATAGGTATAGATTAGGTAGAGATAGAGATTAATGAAGGCTGAAATAATTGTAAGAAACATTAGTTGAATCCATGACTTATGTAGAAACCCAAATATAACTTGCACTTTCTAATAAAGAAGCCCAACGACAAAGGTATTGTGAGCACGTTGAGCACTTATATATTAGAGTGAAATGACCATGAGTCTTTAAATATTATTCGGTATTCTCATGTAGGTCTATGAACTCTCAAAATGATCATCTAGCCCTTTAACTTTTCGAGTAATCCATTCTAAATTAACTTGAGGTCCAATCACATATGCACTTGAAAAGTAAAAAAATTCCAGATAATCAATTTGAGAGTTTGTGGTTCATATAAGAAGAATACGGGAAAAGTTTAACAACCGAAGACGCATTATTTCAACAAACATAAAAGCATCCAAATGCACCTATCTTATTATTTGGACCACTGCCACTGGTATGCGCCTCGGCAGAACACGTCACAAAATCCAACGCAGAGCGATGGGCACCCTGGCCGGAACACACGTAAGGATATACCAAAGCTAGTAGGTAAAAGGGACACCATGCATCATTGTCATGCGTTGTTCTTGCCGGCGGGATCAGTTAACCACAGAACGAACAAAACAGCCAGGACACGGAACGGACACAAGCGCACATGTATCATGTTTGCACCTACTTACCTAACGACACAGATCTACACACTCGCATGGACACAAAGCAAATTACTGCAAATACGACCGACCCGACGACGTCCAGCTTTTTGTGCGTGGCGTCTCTTGCGAAGTGGCATATGTCACGTACGTAGTAGCTAGAGAGAGTGTCGCCGAGCCCTACCTAGCTTCGCATGGAACACCACGTCCGTGACACATGAGACGACGATGCTTGCATGCATGCATGTTCGTCGGCGCCGGTGCTCGGACGGGCAGGTACGCGTACGTCTCCAGCTAGCGAGCGTGGATATTATTGCTATTTGTTCGACACGTCCAAACGACAGCTTACAATATGGCCCAGTCATCAAGTCCATATATGGCAGAGCGCGCGCCGCGACAGCGACAGGCTGACTGACAAGTCGCGCGTCGTAGTCGTAGGCGCCGGAGCCCTGGCACAGTGTCACGATCCTCCCTCGAATGTCACTCCATATAGTATCTATATAGTACATATGGATAGAAATCTGAGGACGCGTTTGCGACCCTGGCTCAGCGCAGCCTGGCCAGCTCAACTGAACCAGGCTAGGTCAGGCTTATCCCAAGTGGTGCAAGAGCACGTGTTTAGGCATCTGCATCAACAGAGCTCGGCCCAAGCGAGCTCGTATTTGCGACCCAGCCTTCAGCCGGGCTGAGAGACCAACCGTCACCAACTACCAAACCGAGAACGTGTTTGGCAACTGGCTGTGGCCAGCCTGACCCAGGGATCAAAACAGATTTGAAGCTTGATCAATTGAGAATGTTTGACACTTGAGCAAGAAGATCATGGACATAAGCATGGACACCACTAGCAAACTATACACAATCAGTGGTGACATTAGCACTAGGCCTCAGGCAAATTTCACAAAGTTCACATTGCATTGTTGGCTACAAGGAATAATAAAACCAGATGAAAGAAGTACAACAGCATAAGTTATGAGAGTGGCCGAGCAGAAGAACAACTAAAAGGAACAGAATTGTAAAGCAAAATGACATGTAGCCAGCTAATTAGTCCATCCACATTGTCATTATCGGCCTAATGAATGATAGTTTCACTTCTTGCACATGTACAACGGGTAGCATAGAGCAACTACAACCGTAAGTAAGAACAAGATGATCATATTTTTTCAACAGGCATGCTTACCACCAGCTGGGGGATCAGTGGGTAACAACAAGGGTGCTGCAAATGATGAGGCATCAGTGTGTAACAACAGTGGTTCTGCTGATACCCATGGCACATGAACAACATGTAGCATAGACATACCACAACTAGGACTAAGATCAAGATGAACACATTCTTCCAGAACCCATGCTTACCATCAGATTCATTAGGATTTGTGAACCAAGTCATTGGTGGCTACAGGAACAAAAAATTAGCCTCAGCTATCAAAAATGGTTGGTTCATTTGTCAAGTCATTGGTGGCTACCAAAGAACAGAAAGCATGAAAAAAAAGCCAAATTAAAAACAAATGTCATGGCTGCCACAGAACCATTTTGCTCATTGCACTTCCTGCCATCAGCCATCAAAAAATGATGTTGTTGCTAAGGACAGCCACAACAGAACACAAGTGGATCATGACAGCCATAAAGAGCCATAGAACACAACAGAACCAAAATAAATAACAAATAGGTAGCCACCTCATGTAATTGTTTTGCATCACAGGCCAGTTGCATACCAAAACATCCACCAATAACAGACAAGTAGGAAGCCACAATTGAAGCAACTAGAAGCATGCAAATATGAAATAAAAGTAGTCAACAGAGATAATTAAAGGAGCAACAAGTTAAAGGAGCACAATGTAGCAAGCTAATTAGTCCATCTATATTGTCATCATCGCCCTCATCAAAACAGTTTCACTTCTTGCACATGAACAAGAGATAGCATAGGGCAAGTACAAGTGCTTGACACTGGAGGCACTACAGATGAAAAAAGGTTGCGCCTCAGTCAATTGTTTACATTGAATGACGGCAAATTTGACATCATTGGCTTGAAGAACATAATTTTGGCCTCAGCTTTGTAATTCTGTTGGATTTAGTTACTCAATCATAGTCACTGGTGGATGCCAACCAAAACAAAATAGAATGCAAACAACAGCATAATTGGAAAACCAGAAAACTTGCAAGCCTGCCAATCAACACTTGTACTCATAGGGTTGCACTCACTGCCATCAATCATCATGGATGTTGTTGCAAAGCAAGGCATGCGAGCAAAGTGATCAAGGCAAGCATAGGAAAGCAGATAAAACAACAGCAAGGTACAGAACACAGCAAAATGGCATCCACCTCATGTATGTTATTGCATCATAGGCCATAAATTTCCCACAATTACCACCATCATAGGCTACCTCATGTATGTTATTGGAAAACAACTCATTACTGATGAAGACAAAGTAGCCAATAGTAATGAACATGCAAATATGAAATAAAAGTAATGAACAGAGAAGTAAGAAGCCACAATTGAAGCAACTAGAAGCATGAAAATATGAAATAAAAGTAGTGAACACAGACTACTATTAACTGTTACAATAAAAGCAGTCGACAGAGACTACTATCCAAGGGTTCAAATGGTACCCAAAGTTCTTACCAGCTGTTAACCACCCTCCCAGCCAAAGTATACCAACAAGGTTAGGTGTCAAAAGAGTGAGAACTGTCCAGAAAAGCTACTAGATGTCAAAAGCAGTCAAAAGAGGAGAGAGTGGGTGAGGGGGGTGGAGGAACTATACATCTCTACAGTCAACCCCCTCCTGGCCAACACTACCTTCATGTAGTGCGACTAGATGTAGTAGTTTTTGGCTAGGTAGTTCCTAAGACAAATGACCCTATGGGCATCACTCATGTTCACAAAGCCCCTGCCTTGGGCCTTATTGTCTAGGAGGAAGATGTAGGCAACAATAAGTGCCTCCTCAGAGAATCCAGGCATCTCCATCACAGAAAGGTACAGATTGGCATCAACATGGGCAGGCCCAGTCTCCCTAAGAGCATTGGCCACATTGTTCACAGCATCACTCATGTTAGTCAACATCAGAATCTCATCCTCAGAGAAGTTCCCTCTCTTCCTCTTTGTACCAGCAGCTGAGGAGGTAGGAAGCACTTGAGCAGCATTGCTATCCCCTCCCTGTTCACTAGGGACTGTTGTAGGGGTCACAGGAGGGGCATCAGCCTGGTTCTGCCCTAAGGCTTCACCAGACCCAAGTGCAAACTTGCCTGTGGCCATGGCATTACCAAAGATAGCCTCCATCTCACAGTAGAACCTAATAGGGCAGTTAAGAAACTCTGCATCTTTAGGATGGTCTTGCATGGTTGGCCAAAGATAATAGATCAAGGCAAAGATAAGAAAGGATATGAAGGTCAAGACAAAGATAAGAGATCAATTAGCTACCTTGCAGTGGCCAAGGTAGTGCTCTTGATCAAGCATGATAGCATGATTCTGATCATCCCAAAGAGCAGCACTAAGGTCCTTGAGCTTGCTCACCCTAGACCACTTCTGCCTCCATTTCCTCAAGTGGTTGTACACTTGAGTGTTGCTAACAACTTCCCCACAGAACTCCTTAAGGGCTTTGGCCACAACATTCACATCCTTGTCCTTAAAGACCTTGTCAGGCTTGCTGCCATCACTAACAAGGGCAGCCATCCTCCTAAGAACAAAACCAGAGGTGGTGTTGGTCCACCTCATTGCCCTCACAGCCCCAGCCCCAGCCACAGGAGCAGCAACATCAGTAGGTGGTGGTGCAACTGGAGCAGCATCAGCACCAGCTGCAACTGGAGCAGCAGCACTAGCACCAGTAGCAGCATCAACAGGAGCAGAACCACCACTGATGAGCTGCTCCATGACTGAAGAACTAGCAACAAACCCACCCTCAAATGGAGATGAAACCATCCTAGTACTGTCATGTTTGACAACACACAAACTTAATCAAATAATGTGTAACAGCGTTGTAGAAACATGAATAGAATGGATAGAGTGAAACATAAACAACATGAATAACAGAATGGATGAACAAGTAACAGCATGAATAACAGGATGAAAGAAACAATAAAATGGTCTCAGCCTTGTCCACCAATTTATTACATCAACATCACACACACATGAGTTCCACAGCAGCTATTCAACAACATATTACATCAAGTAGTGTTTGTCCCCCTCCCTTCCCACATAGCATTGCAAATGGCATTCCTTATTTCAGTCATTTCAACAGAGTCTTGGTCCGGATGAGCTGGGGGCAAGTTAGTTGGATCAGATGACCCTGTGAAACCTTCCTCAGCAGGTACTACTTCATCAATACCAAAACCTAGGATCCAATTGTGTAAAATGGCACAGGCAATAACCAGCTTCACTTGTGTCCTATACTTGTGGAAGGGCTTATTGTCCAAGATCCTAAACCTGCCCTTGAGTGCTCCTATACCCCTCTCCACAGTCACTATAAGTGATGAGTGCCTAAGGTTGAACAGCTCCCTTGCATTGGTGGGTCTATTCGTTGGGCCATACTCAGATAAATGGTACCTAACCCCCTGTAGGGAGGTAGGAAACCAGTTTTGCAAGCATACCCAGCATCTACCAAGAACATTTTACCTACACAAGACATCTACTATGAGATTTGTGTTAATAGGCCATGGAATATGTCATAGTAGATGTAAAATGTGGTTGTGCAATTACCTTCTGGCAAGCTCAAGCCATCTGCCCTGGCTACAGCATCTGCCAAAATAGTTGCATCATGGGCAGAGCCCTCCTAGCCAGCCAGGACATAAGTGAATTTGAGATCACAATTCACAGCCACCAACACATTTTGGGTGGGATCCTTTTTCCTACCCTTGAAAGCTTGTTGCATGCGCCTAGGAACCCTTGCTAGGAAATGTGTGCCATCTATAAAACCAATTACATCCTAAAAACCTTGTGTCAGTCATTGCAACATGTCTAATTTAACTAATGAACCCAGGATGTTCATTTACCTTGAAATATGGATTCCATCTATGGCTTCCAAGTATCTTTGGGTGAGTGCTTGTGTTAGCTGGCTTGATCATTTTATTCCTAAGCTCACCCACAGCATACAACACTTGATGGAAGTGCTTGTGGATAGTTTGGATGGACCTCCTAAAGGACTGGTGGACAACCCTAAACCTCTGGTTGTGCCCTACAACATGTAAAAACATGGCAACCTGCTCCTCCACTGACACCCCCTCCCTATCAGTGACAAGACTCCTCTCTCTAAAAGTGCTCACTAACCCAAAAAAGGCAGCTCTCTTTATCCTAATCATAGAAATACACTCTGAATCAGTGGAGTGGTATATCATTGCCAGTGTTCTCTGTCTATGCTGTTCATTTTCATCCCTAATCAGAGCCAGTACTATAGGGTCAGGCTGGGGGGTTTCAGGTTCAGGGGTTTTCCTTTTCAGCCTACTGGATACAAAGGAAACCATAACAACAGTCAACACAGCTGCCTTCCTAGATAGTATGTCACGGCTCAAACACAGATCCATCTACAAGCATGTAAAAATGTAACATGAATTCAGCTTTGTACCCTGCTAAGGCATCAACATGAATGTGAAATGAATGCATATGAAAAGCACGGCTGCATCTTGTAAGTGATGCCTCCTAGTGCTATCTTTGGACTACATCATCGACCAATCAGAAACAGTACTACATAAGCAGTGAACCCAAACTCATCAAGAACAACAAGATAATAGAAACTGAAACAGATCAAGAACATAGGTACTAAAACCAAACAGATCAAAAAAACAAGGTACAATAAACTTTAACAGAACAAGAACATAGGTACTAAAACCTAACAGATCAAGAACAATAAGGTACAATAAACTTTAACAGATCATGCACATAGGTAGTGAACCTAACAGATCAAGAACCGCATAGTAGAATAAACCCTAACAGACCACGAAGAAGATAAGTAAACCGTAACACATGAAGAACAGGGAACCACAGATCATGAAGAAGGGGGTGGATTTCACCTTGCCTTGGGGTCACACGAATGGAGATGAAGTAGATCTGGAAGTAGAGGATGCAGATCGAGAGGAAGACGAAGAAAATGCGGACGGAGAAGAAGAGGAAGACCAACGCCACGGAGTCCCAGCAGCAGCCGGGGCGGGGACACCGCCACGAACCTCGGGGCTGGAGCGTAAACCAGCCGGAGGTCGCCGCCGCAGCCACGCGCCACCAATCACCGCCGGTCTCTCACGAGGGAGGTGGAAGAGCAAGCAACGAGAGGAAGAAGAACTCCAGTGGAGAGTGGCAACCCTTATAAAGGCAGGCGAAATCGGCGTGCTTTCGCTTCACGCGCGGCAGCCATGGCGCGGGAAGGAGGTTTCCCCTTCCCGCCAGAGCCCGCGCGAGCCACCCCGCCGCCGCCCGAAATCGCCCGTGAGCGCCGCCACGAGCACGGCTCGGAAGAAACGACGATTTTCGGCGTTTCCAGAGAGCCAGGCGGAGAGGGCATTTTTGGCTCCCCAGAGCCAGGCCACCTCGCGGGCCAACGCCGCAAACACGGCAAGTTGCAGCCCACGAGTGCAGCCGAGCCCGCGGGCCGCCCTCGCAATCGCGCGCTGAGTGTTCTGAACTGAGAGTAAGGGTACGATTATAAGATCGGGGAAATTCACCACCGCCACCAGCACCTCCGGATGCAGCCGGCCTCAACTGCTCTGCTTTGTTCGTCCCCCTTCATTCTCTGTTTTCTCACCCATCTCTCACCGATTGGCGTTGGATCCCCTTTTCCGACACACAGCGCGTCAGCTCAGTTGGTAACACGCCGTAGAGAGAGGCGTATGGGTTTCGATCCCGGCCAAATTGAGCTGCATGCCCTGATGCTGCGAAGTATTGGGGTCTGATCTCGTTCAATCGTTCATTCCGGCGTTGATCATAGACATAAAAAATACATTATTCTGAGCTTAGCAAAGGATCAGTATTCAGTAAGATATTCACTAATATGTGGCAAAAATGTGTAGTAGTCCTCTCATCGGAAATTTTGGGACATATGGCTGCGGTTCATTTGCTAAGCTCACCTAGAACTCTAAACCGTCAGGAATCTCAGGATCTCTATCGATCAACACTCTTACAGAACAGAGGTGGCATACAGTTATTCTAATGTAATCCAGTATTGTTGTTCAAAGTCACTGCCATATCCGAAATTTACACAGTTTAAGCAACATATGGAAATGTGGAACATATCCAAGATACAGATACAACTTTACAAAGACACGAACAATATTTTCTTAAAATGGACGTGGCAGTACAAATGATGGGATGATCTAGAGATGTGACAGCAACAACACACGTGCAATGCAAATAGACAACAACAATCACAATCATACCAACACACGCTAGTGTACACTCACGATGAATACAAAGAGACAAATAGGTAGCCAAATGACAGCAAGGCACTCTGTCTCCCAGTGGCTACTGCATGCCGATGTGGTGGCTCAGTCATGCAGAGTAGCGTACGTCACGTAGCTGGAGTAGTCCCTGACCTTCCTCTCCGCCGGCGCCACCGCGTTCTCGGCAGCTGCGGCGGGGCATGCCACCTGGGTGGTGGTCGCCGCCGGGCACGTCTTCGGCTGGCTCTGGAACGCCGCGCACTCCGCCGGGCGCCTCTGGTTGGAGAGCCCCGGAATGCAGTTGTTCTTCACGTCGAGCACGCCTTCCTTGATCAGCGCCGCGCATGCCGGCCCGACGGAGGTGAAGTAGTTGCCGTAGAGCGTGAGGTTGGCGAGGCGGCCGGCCGGTCCGGCGAGCTTGCAGAGCGCGTCGGGCACCTGACCGTAGAGGCAGTTCTCGGCAAGGTTGAGCTGCTCGACTCTGTTGAGGCACGAGAAGGTTGAGGGGATCGGGCCGGTGAGCTGGTTCATGCCGGCGTCGATCACGGCCGCCTTGTGGAGCATGCCGAGCTCGTGGGGGAGGCAGCCGGATAGCTGGTTGTTCAGGAGGAGCACCTCGAGGAGGGAGTCTTGCAAGTGGGCAATTGATGGAGGAATTGGCCCAGTGAGTTTGTTGTTGGCGAGGGCGAGGTAGCTCAACTTGGAGAAGCCGAGGTTCACCGGAAGTGGTCCAGATAGGTTGTTGTAGTTGAGGAGGAGCGTCTTAGCATCTGTAACGCCCGGAACAACCGAAATCTTTGGACGTTGAATGCCAGGAATCTTTGGATGTGGAATGTGCGGAAGGAAGCCTTCCGAAGTCGCATTGCCAGCGCGAAGGTGAAATGTAAAGTTAAAATAAACTTTGACACACTGTGGGCGTCCCCCATTTCCTCCACCAGCACCAGTTTCCCAGTCGAGATAATTACCAGCAGGATGCAGAGGCTGCATTTCGTAATTAGCGATATTAAATTCGTATAAGTAAGGCAGATTGTCGAGTTGAGGGATATCTCCACCAAAGTTGTTGGAGGCAGCATGGAAAAGCGCGATATCCGGGAGTTGATCAATGAAGCCTTGCAACGTGGGCGCACGAAGGCCAAATCCATTCAAAAGAACCTCCGTGACTGTCAGCTTCTCACCTAACCCTGGCGGTGTTGCGCAGTAGAAGCCGAGGTAGGACTTCTCGCCACAGATGTCATGGCCCCTCCACGTCGCTGTGATGTTCTTGGGGTCACTAGTGATAGTGCTCTTGAAACGCTGGATGACCAGATAGGCTTCGTAGAGCCGCTCGTTGGGGAAGTGCTCTGGTTGTAGTAGGCCTCGTGGTATAAGATGTTGTTTTGATTCATGAGACAGTTCTTGACGAGACGCAGGATCAGACACTACGGCAGCAACGTAAGAAATAAGCAGGAGAAGGCATTGGGTATAAGGCAATTTAAGGTGGACGGCCATGCCTACGAAATTGTTATATGCCAAAGGAGACGGCCAATAGATACGTTCAGGGAAAAAATAGGATGTAATGGCCTTATATAGACGCTGGTGCATGCTTCGATCCCAAGAGAAAAAGTTCGTTGTGAAGCTTTTGAGTTTTTTTTTTGCACAAATAATTTCGTTTTCAGTGGTCCATGGTAAAATGGAAGGAGTTTGTCCTCACTGCCGGTTGGTAGCCTTTTTTTTTTTCGATTGGTTGCTAGCGTCTTCGTTTCCAGGATTAATTAACGCAGCCAGCTGCTAGCCTCTTCGTACACTCCTGCCACTAGTACTGGTACTCACATATTCCCATGGCGTACCTAAATCAGACATCTTACTTATCGATTTGGTTAGCCACATATTTCAGTACTATCTATATTATGCTGCCACATATTTCAGTACTATCTATATTTTGCTTTAAACTCCAGCAATACTGCCTAAACCATGCTACTTGAATTTATTTTAATCTCTACCTATATAATAATTAATTGTGAAAAAATTCCCACCCCTTTTTTCGTCCGCCAAATTCTGACCGCTCTGTTTGTCCGCCCCCCTCAGCCTGTCCGGCTGACCATAAATAAATAAACCCCTCAGCCTGTCCGGCTTGTACAATACCAGAGAGATTACCATAAAATAAAATAAATAAATTACTTCATATATATCATAGTCCGTCTAGGACTTCTACTTGGAAATTCTTACTCCTCCACAGTCCGTATAGGCTCAGAACCACCGTACAGGTTTAAAACCAAATATAGAATTTTTACTCAGTCCTCCACAGTTCGTATAGGATCCTTGTACAATACCAGAGAGATTACCAGAGTCCTATTTGAAATATATTCTTGTCCAAACAGGTCTGCATAATTATAAACGGCCATATATATACATACATACAGAGAGATAAAAAAACAACAAAGTTCAGACGGGGATATCAACGACCCGCACCAACAGGCAAGTTCGGCCCCTGTGACGCAAGATGGAGGCAGCGCCCCGCCGCCGCCATGTCCCATGCCAGACCTGCACCTCATCCCGGCCAACGAGCCCGCTCTGCCGTTATGTCCGCCACCGGGTCCCCTGCCAGACCTGCACCTCATCCAGGTAAAATTACTTCAATATATTGCTTTAATTTGACCTCTATTGCATTCATGGGAAGTATCACACTATTTCTTATTATATACACTCTTTTTAATCTAATCTACAGATCCATATCCATACATTACAGGAAACACTCAGGTAGAAAATATGTTAATGGATGCTAAGGAAAGAAAAAGAAAAAGAGACAGAGAGCGATATGCAAACATGGCCAATGAAAAAAAAAAGGAAAGACTTAAAAGGCTCCGTGAAGCATATCATGAAAAGAAAAAAAAAATAAAGAGTCCTCACAGCTCAAAGAAAATGGCACACAACGGACGAAGCAATATCCTGCTGAACCCACACAAGCCCAAATGACAGAAACCGATATTCTACATCACGAAGATGCTATGATTGATGCTCATCAAGATCCTGCTGAACCCACACGAGCCCAAATAACAGAAACAGATATTCTACATCACGAAGATGCTATGATTGATGCTCATCAAGATGTACATGCTGGAGGTGGCATAGAGGCACTCCAAAACCTTGAAAACCTAAAAAAAGTATTGCATCTAGGTAAAGATTACTTCAATATTGCCTTCTCTTTTCTCTAATCCATTAATAGAAAATATCGCATTATTCTTACTATACATTCTTTTGATCTACATATCCAATCAATACATAAAACAATCAGGCAGACAATCCATTAGGGCCAAAAGATCCGGTAATGGATGCTAAGGAAAAGAAAAAGAAAAGAGATAGAGAGCGATATGCACTGATGAGCAATGAAAAAAAGAAGGAAAGACGTAAAAGGATTCGTGAAGCATATCAGCAAAAGAATGGCACACAAGGGAGGAAGCAATATACAGAAGAAAAGCAGATAGAACAAAAGAAAATACTGCGCCAACGTGATAGGCAGCGATATGCAAATATGCAACCAGAACAAAAGACAGCTAGAATTCAGCAAATTGCAGACAAAAAATACTCATGAAGCGTAGCACGCAACCCAAATATTCAATTGCCTTAGAAAACCCTGCATATAGAACCAGAAATGGAAGATATACCATCTTTGATGTGTCTAGCCACCAAAAACAAAGATGGACCACAAACAGACTACAGTGAAGATCATGGTAAGTTTATTAAGTTATTATTTACAAGACAATATGCAAACTTAGACAAAACTAACCTGCTTCTTGGACAGATTTTCCCTCTTCAATGTGTCCAGACACCAAAGATAAAGATGGACCAGGAAGAGCCTACATTGAACATCATGGTAAGTTTATCAAGTTGTTATTAATGCTCTTATGAAATCGAAAAACCGACAATGATTACTTTGCTAATTTTAAAATTCTTTAACTCGAATTAGAATCAGCTTACAATGAAGATCAGGGACATCTACAACATCAAGAAGTGTTGACTAATGGTAACAGTAACAATATTATCATTTTTCACAAAATACTCTCAAATTATATAAAAAAAATGTGTAACTAACCATGTTTCTTGGACAGACAATTCCTCAAAAATGTGCCCAGCAAACGAAGCAAAAGATGCACCACAATCAGCCTACAATGAAGATCAGGGCAAGTTTATCAAGGTATTATTTAATAATATGATCTTATATCAAATAGAAAAACTAATATAAATTAAAAAATAACTGTGCAGACAATGATGGAGTCATATTTGAACAAGATAGCAATGAGGAAGAATATATGTTCACTGCTCAAGGTATGATAAATAAAATTGAAATATATTTGCATGAATATATATATATATATAAATATATATATTATATTATACTTATTTTAAAAATCTATAAATAAAAAACAGTTTGGGACATAGATGAGGAAATTGAAATCTCAGATGACGAGGAAACAGCTGCCAAGGATTCAAATATCACGGACCCGTATGACATCGTCTACAGCAACATACCTGAAAAGACACATGCTCAAAACTCAAGAAAATTGCAAATGCTGCAATGCAAAAAAGTTTGAGTACGAGTCCGAAGGCTTATGTGCAAGAAGGGAGATATCAGACTAGCATATACAGAGACACCAACTCAACTAATGAGGCTCTGGACAAGCAACGATTCTGATGCAATACATTTTCAAAACTTCAAAACAACATAAGGTTCTTCAACGGGCACTTCTCATTTACCACTCTATATTGCCAGCTTGACAGAGACACGACCAACATCAGAAAGAGTGGCATCTACACCTTTCGAGCACATGGTCAGATATACCACAATGTACCCTCGATTGGTAATACTCCAACAAATGCCACACACCTAGAGTTATACTTCTATGATGATGATCCAAGTCTAGAGCATCGTTACCGTCGTTGTCGCAAGAAATTATACGAGCAAGACAAGCACGTAATGAGCATACTCACAGACGTTCTACGCAACAACCCATACTCAAAAGAGTTTAGGAGTTTGGGACAGGCCAAAAACATCGAGGACTATAGAATTATCTTGAACCTTGACCAAAGATTGGATCAGAGAGTATACAACGAACCAATTAATTCAGAGGTAGCTGCAGTATGGATAGAAGGAAAGGAAAGAAGAAATGCCTCTGACAAGAACATAATACTCCATGGAATAAACGGTGAAATAAAGGGCATACGATCACATCATTGATGCTATGATCCATTATCATATCCTATATTATTTCCCAAGGGCGAACTAGGTTGGCATCCAGATATCCCAAAAGTCGGTGTAAGCATGGAAGATGTATTAAAGGCTCGTGCAAAGAAAAAACATAATGGCGAGGACCCAGGTTAGTACATTACATACTTGTGTATTATACAAAATTAAATTACGATATATGGCATATTTCATCCATGTGAAGCTAACTTCTTGACTTTTCAATATTAAAACAGATTCAAACAGCAGGCTGTGCGTAACCATGAGAGAATACTACTGCTACAAATTCCATGTACGATCAAATATTTTCGATCCAGTGTTACATGGCGGACGACTATTCCAACAGTTTGCTGTAGATACATACATCAAGATTGAAAACTCTAGATTGGACTACTTGTCATCATCAGAAAGAAATCAGAGCAGACCTATACAAAGGGCTTCTGGATAGCATTCAAGCCGGCGACCAACAAGGGAATGAAATTGGGAAAAGAATACTTCCATCATCATTTATTGGAGGGCCACGAGATAAACATCGAAGGTATCTAGATACTATGGCGCTGGTTAGAAAATTTGGAAAACCAGACATATTCCTTAGGATGACATGCAACCCCAACTGGGAAGAGATAAAAAATGAACTGAAGTTTGGTCAGACACCACAGCATTGCCCAGACCTGGTTGTTCGTGTTTTCAGAGCAAAACTAGAAGAAATGAAGAAGCAGCTATTCGAAAATAACATTCTCGGAGAGGTCAAGGCTTATACCTATGTGGTAGAATTCCAAAAGAGGGGACTACCACATGCTCACTTCTTGCTGATCATGAAAGGAAAATACAAGTACACATGCCCAGAACAGTACGATAGAATCATCTCCGCCGAGCTACCTAACAAGCACAAATACCCAGAGCTATACAAATTGGTTGTCAAACATATGATGCATGGTCCCTGTGGAGCACTCAACAGATATTGTCCATGCACAAAGAATCGCACGTCATGCAAGAACAATTACCCAAAGCCATTTATTGAGACTACAATACAAGGCAAGGACTCCTACCCATTATATAGGAGACGCAACGATGGAAGGTCTGCAAAAGTCAGAAAATGCGAACTAAATAACAGGTGGGTTGTTCCTTACAACCCTTACCTATTGATGATGTTCAACTGCCACATAAATGTTGAGATATGCTCGAGCATTAAAGCAGTAAAGTACCTATATAAATACCTATACAAGGGACATGACAAGGCATCTATATCTGTTACTGGGGCAGAAAATGAAGCACAAGTCGACGAGATTCGACAGTACAGAGATGCACGATGGGTAACGCCTCCAGAAGCACTGTGGAAAATATAAGGCTTTGAACTAAGCAAAATAAACCCTCCGGTCCAGCAGCTATAGCTGCACCTCCCAAACATGCACATGGCTTCGTACAATGGCAAAGACAAAATCAAGGATGTTATCAACCGTGGAGGCACGGAAAGGTTAGTGCTGATTGCATACTTCGAAAGGAACAACAATGACGAAAAAGCACGAGGCATACTGTACAGAGACTTTCCAGAGAAATATACTTGGAACACACGATACAAGCTATGGCAACAAAGGAAACAGAAAACTATATACCGGATTGGCAGGTTGGTTGCAGCACATCCAGCTGAAGGAGAACGGTACTATCTTAGGGTGCTCCTAAACCATGTTCCGGGCGCAAGGAGCTACGAAGAACTCAGAACGGTTGACGGTCAAGTAATGCCAACGTTTCGGGACGCCGCAGAAAAAAGAGGACTGATTGAGGCAGACAACACAATAGATGAATGCATGACAGAAGCTGAGCTGTTCCGAATGCCTTCGTCCCTGAGAAGACTGTTTGCAACAATCCTGGTGTTTTGCATACCAAGCGACATCCGTAGTCTTTGGAACAATCACCTTGAGACAATGTCAGAAGACTATAGTAGACACTGCAAATGCAAGCACACAGTCCAACAGATGGTACTAAGAAATATCAGGGACATGCTGCAATCAATGGGAAAAGACAGAATCGTTTCTGCTTCCAAATATTGACATACAGCATGATACATCAGATAGCGTACCTAGGGAGATTATCGAGGAATCATCGGTCCAAGTGGACCCAGAGGACACAACTTTGCATGAGTACCTAAACAATGAGCAAAAGATAGCCTACGAGAAGATCCTATCAGCAGCTATCAGCAACAAAGGAGGCCTCTTCTTCATCGATGGCCCAGGAGGCACGGGAAAAACATTCCTTTACAGGGCACTCCTAGCCACCTTGCGTAGCCAAGGTAAGAGTGCTCTAGCAACAGCCACTTCTGGTGTTGCAGCTTCAATAATGCCTGGAGGAAGAACCGCGCACTCGAGGTTCAAGGTACCACTAAGATTAGACAACACATCAATTTGTGGATTCACAAAACAAAGCGGGACAGCCAAGCTGCTACAGGCAGCATCACTAATAATTTGGGACAAAGCATCAATGACTAAGAGGCAGGCTGTTGAGGCACTAGATAAAAGCATGAGGGACATAATGGACAGACGAGATCTACCATTTGGCGGGAAAACAATTGTGTTTGGAGGAGATTTCAGACAAGTCCTTCCTGTTGTCCGAAAGGGTTCAAGAGCACAGATAGTAGACACATCGCTACGCAGATCAGAGCTATGGAACTGCATGCAACACTTGAAGCTCGTACGAAACATGAGGGCTCAAAGCGACCCGTGGTTCGCCGAATACCTTCTGCGTGTTGGAAACATCACAGAAGAGACGAATGATAATGGAGAAATACTTCTGCCTCAAAGCATATGCGTGGAACACAATGAACAAGATAACGGGCTGGATAGACTGATCGACCATATCTACAAAAAGGACAGCGCTTCCTTGAAGGATCCAAAATACATCACGTCGAGAGCGATTCTATCCACAAGGAACGACTGCGTAGATAGCATCAACCTAAAAATGATTGATCGGTTCGAGGGGGAAGAGATGGTGTATCACAGCTTCGATTCCGTAGAAGACGACCCACACAACTACTATCCCCTAAAATTCCTGAACAGCCTTACACCGAACAGACTGCCTCCACATATGCTCAAACTCAAACTTAACTGTCCAATCATACTGCTCAGGAATATCGACCCAGCTAACGGTCTTTGCAATGGCACAAGACTGGTCGTACATGGGTTTCAGAAGAATGCAATTGATGCAGCGATTGTGCTAGGACAGCACTCAGGAATGCGGGTTTTCTTGCCAAGAATACCACTATGTCCCTCAGACGATGAGATGTTCCCATTCAGTTTCAAGAGGAAACAATTCCCAGTCAGACTAAGCTTCGCAATGACAATAAACATGTCGCAAGGCCAGACAATACCAAATGTGGGCATCTACCTGCCTGATCCAGTATTCTCTCATGGCCAACTATATGTCGCGCTTTCTAGAGCGACGGCGACAAAGAACATAAAGGTACTCACAGGAATAAATAGTGGAGAGGATGAGGAGGACAAGAAGAAGAAGAAAACGAAGATCAGTACAAGCGAGACACACACTAAAAATATTGTCTACACCGAGGTCCTAAGAGCATCTCCAACAGTTTGGTAAATGACTTGCCATCCTTTAAAATTTGGCAAAACATGTAAAAATCATTCTCCAACAGTTTGCCAAAGTTGCTTGCCAATTTTCCCCACTTGCCATCCATCGTCGCCGCGTGCATATATTTACGTGCGCGGATCGGCGTTGCCATCCCGTGCCCGCGAGTCTCGGCTTCCCTTCCCGCGTGTGCACCCGAGGCATATGCATGCCAGTCGGCCGTGAGCTTTCACGTAGCATCCAATCAAGGGGCCGTCAGCCGGGCCGTGAACGGCGGCGACCGACTAATTAAGGAGTCGCGGCGGAGATGATGGCGAAGCTGTCGTGGCCACGCACTGCGCTGGGCCCTGCCAAGGATGTGCTTGGGGTCTGGGGAACCGTAGCGCCGACGCCCGCCGCTCGCTGGCGCCACCACCGGCTGGCCCCGACTCGACCGCGGCGGCCTCTGCTTTCCGTCACCGTGAAGAAGAAGAGCAAGGGCGCCGATGTAAATTCAAGTCTTTCATGTGTTCACTCTGCATAAACGCCATGACTCAAAGGTTTACAGATCCGGGCATAATTAATTACTGGGAAGTTTAGGGGCTAATTTGAAAAGTGATCCTCCTATACAAGGGTCGAGGTATCCAACATCGATGCAATTCTCGATCTTGGCTGTAGTATCATATTTTAGCTGGTGCTACGGCATCCTGCCGCCGCTGCCGGGATTGACGTGCCTACGGCTAGCACATCCACACCCTTCAATCCGATCGATCTAATAGTATGTGAGTCATGGAGTAGTCATGGTGTTGTAAATATATTTTTCTTGTACATGACATTTATTTAGTAATTCAGTGAACCTTCATGGCCATCGCCAGGAACCGGCCGTGCCGATCTCGTCCCCTGCTCCATCCGGTTGGGAAGATGGAGAGAAGGGTATCAATGCAAATAGAAGTTTTTTTATTGTGTTCACTTTGTAAAAGTGCTCTTTTTTTTGGCAAGTTGAAAATAGGGAACTGTTGGAGAGAGCCTCTTTTTAACTTAGCATATTCTTTTAGCAACTTGCCAAAACTCCACATTTGTCAAGTAAATTTTACCAAACTGTTGGAGATGCTCTAACATAATAAGTATGGCCTGTTTGCCATCCTGTATGAAAAGATATTTAATGTTAGATATTTTTATTATTCTGTACTTGAGCTGACAACAAAAGGATTGAAGCATGCTGTTCATACGAAAGACAAACAGCTGGCACATGATTCAGTGGCCTGGATTTTTAAATTACCGATTATGTCTTCCATGCTTGTTCAGTTAGATACATTTAAGACATAAGTGTATTTCAGAATACCCAGAACAAACTCAGTATCCAAGAATTATCATAGTTTAAAAATGAAGTATTGATCCAATTTGGAAAAAGAATCCTTTTAGCTATGGCATGCTAAACATATGACAAAAATGAACTGTGAATTGACAACTTCAAAAACAAAAATAGCTACGGCCAGATAATATGCTTTGCATGATGCATCAACAAAAAACTTAAATCTACCGCAGTCCCTAGCTGAGACGGAGAGGGGTAGAGAGGGGAGTAGGGTGCCGTACTCTCTTGTTGGCTCACACATATCAGCCGCTCCTCAAACGGCGTGTCGGCACCAGGAGGATCCGGCTCCGGCTGCCTCGGCGGACGGCGGGGGCGCCTTCGTCGTCATCAGGGACGCCACCTCCAGCGACGCAACCAGATGAAGTCGTGCAAGAGAGGCTCCCTCCATCCTACCGCGGCGGCCTGTCTCCTTCACACCCGGACGCGAGAGCTCGACTTGGCGGTCCTTCCTCGGCGACATCGCGGCGCGCGGCCGCCGTCGTCCACCGCTCTCGTCGCAAGAAGGATTTTGGCGCGAGGAAAGGAAAATAGAGCGCGCCACATCTGGATCCCGCGGCTTGGAGACAACACTCCCGTACAGCGCATCTCTCGAAATCTCGGCCGGCGGCAAGACTTTGCACGAGCTGGAGATCCAAATGTGGGGACTGGGGAGCGGATGAGACAACGAGAAAAGGGGGCAGCTGGGAGAGATGGGTGATGCCGTGGGACCTGCTAAAGAAAAGGACCGATTGGTATGCAATAATTAAAATATAAAAATATGTGGGTCCAAAACATATAATTAATAAAATAATTAAAAGTAACTAAACATCATTAAAATACTTGATTAAAGACTGATTTGTCCTATTACATATAAAAATTGCCTCTATTTTATGCAAAGATTAGATTTTAGTTTACTTTAGAAGCTTCTGATGGACTAGTAGGACTAATGCATTTTAGTCTCATTTTAGTCCTTCTGTTTAGGTTTTTAGTCATAAAGAAATTAAGTTTATTTTATGTGAAACCAAACAGGCCCTAATAATGAGAAAATTGGATCCTTAACATTGAAAGATCTTGACTTTAAAAAAAATACCATCAAAAGATTCAGTTTTAAAAAAATAGCATTGAAAGGTTACTGCATCCTTAATTTCTACCATTCCGTTTACTGGCCGTGAGGATTCTCCACCTTTCCGTCATCACTGTCTTCGTCGGTGCTACAGTTGCCTCCCTAGACAGCGGCTGCATGCAGCCATATCTCTCCGGGAAAATTGCTACATAGCACTGAAATATCGTATCTTTGGAAAAATAGCATAAAAGATCTAACGTTTGCTATGTAGCACCGAAACATTCCAACGTTAGCACTCCGTTCATCTCTGTTAGAAATCTAAATTTATTTTTTTCTTTTTTGGACATTGAATTATGAAAAGACAATTCTACCCCTGGCCTAAATTCACTTACCTTTTTCATCCCTCACGCACGAGCACCCAGACTTCACGGACTCACCAACTCACGCAAGCTCAGGCTCTCGCACGCCGCCGATGCGCGCACCTCGGCGGCGGGGGACTTCGACGGCGGCGCATCTCCCCATCTTCCCCGACCTCGCCAGCTCGACCTCTCCTACATGGTCCCTATCTTCTATTTTTTTCTCTTCCTTTGCATTGCGAGTTCATGGTTCTAACCCTAGAGCTTTGGGGATCCTGTAGTGACGATTGGTTTTAAAATTGAGGGGGGCTTGTGCTGAGATGGATCCTTCTGGGGTTTTGGATGGGTAATCTCCTCTAACCATCTCTAAATTCTTCTAATTTTGGTACTGTACGTGCATATGAGTATGGGCAGATGGTTTTGAAGTGAACAAATGAGACCAATGCTATGTGAAATGAATAAATGGGTCTATTGTTGTTGTCGATGTGTCCTTAAAATAATTTGTTCTATACATTCAGTGTGTGTCGATGTTGTAAAAGTGATTCATTATCTGCTGAAGTATCTGGAACAACAAATGAAGGGAAGACTTGGAGATATGGTGTTGACCTTGCAAAAAGAACATGTGGCTATGGACAATGGGAGGTGTCTGGAAAACCATGCACTCATGCTATCTTTTTTTTTTTGGAAAGTCAGGCAACTAAAATTGAGGACTATGTGGATGACTACTATTTGGTAGAGAGGTTCAAGCTAGCTTCAGTTTGAGGTCACTCCAATGGGTGACAAATCTCAATGGCCAAAGAGTGATCCTGGCTTTGAAATGGTTCCTCCACCATTAGTGAGACCGGCTGGTAGACCAAGGAAACAAAGAATAAAGGCTAGTGAAGAGCCAGGAAAAAGAGGTCCATATCAATGCAAAAGATGCTTCAAGTTTGGACATATAGAGAAGGGCTGTAATGCAACTCAAGCCGAACTAGAACATGAGCTTCCACCACCTGAACCAAAAAGACAAAAAAGTAATAATTGATGCATACTTGATATATTCATATTCCATGTTTATATTTGATACAATATGTCCCTTCACTAATCCTACTTGTGCCCTGCAGAAAACCAAATCTAAAGCTGTTGAAGCCTTCACCATGGATGTTGAGCCATCAAACATTGCTGCAGCAAGTCCAGGTGTGACCACAAGGAGAATGGCGTCACTTTCTCCAACAAGCCTAAGTGTGACAACAAGGAGGATGGCATCAATATCACCTGGAGGGATCAACCGTAGGCTAATTATTGAGTAGTTATCTTAGTTTAATCTTAGCATATGTGACTTTTGGGTTGTGGTCTGTGTTAAAAAGGATGTCCTGTTGACGTGAACTATGGGGTAGCCTTTTGGTAGATTGATATTTGCAGTGAAGGATGTTATATATTGCTGAAACTGAGATACGTAATATTAAAAGTGTGCCACCAATTCATGCTATTGTATTATAAAGTGCAGGGGTATATATGTCTCAGTTAATGGAGACTTAACAGAAGTGTGAGCATCCATTGGAATCTGACTTTTTAGTACTACGTAGCAAATATTGAATCTTTTGATGATATTTTCTCAAAGATACGATCTTTCGGTGCTATGTAGCCAATTTTCCCTCGTGTGACTCTGCCTCCCTTCCTATTCACCCGTTGGATACATCGGACACACACGCATGGCATGGACGGTAACAAATGTGGTATCATGAGGAAATGCATCTTTTCTGCTATCAATGTCACACACGCAGGCTGCTATCTAATTTCCTGCGCGAAGCCACAAACTTTCATGGGGAAATGCATCTTTTCTGCAACTCGCTGAATGGAGCTCTAGCTCGCCAGTACATCTAAACGCTTGAACTGCAACTGGAGCTCGAGCTCGAACTCGCTAGTACATCTAAATTAAAGGCTTGAACATGCAGCTGGAGCTCGAGCGTTGTGGGCTGCAACTGGAGTTGGGCGTTGGCAAAGGGATGCAGATCACCAAGAAGGGCCCGGACATGGCACGGCGGCGAGCGCACTGCCGGTAGTCGCACGACCAGCCGGCGAGGGGAGTATAGCTTTTGGGACGACGACGACGAGGACGTCCGTGCGCCAAGGAAGCAGGAAAGGGAGGAAGCCGAAGGCACAAGCTTGCAGGAGAGATTTAACTCGGGGGAGGCGAACGAGGAAGACATGAGCGGTGCGCGGAAGGAACAGGCGAGGAGGTCACGGCGAGTCATGCGTTCTTTTTCATGCTAGCAAGTCGAGCAAAGTAACGGCAAGCAAACAGAATGGTAGATGTCAACAACGGAGCCATCTTTCAATGCTATTTCTCAAAAAGTGAATCTTTTGATGGTAGTTTTCTAAAGTCGGGATCTTTTGATGGTATGGATCTAATTTTCTCAATAATATATATGCAAAATGTGGGGAAAATTCTAAAGCCCAGCACGTTAGCTATCCTCTTCTTTTTCCTAATCCAATCCGCACGCACTCGACGCTGCCGTACACACGCCCCACGCCGCAGTTCGCCTTCCTCCGTGTTCGAGCAGAACCAACGCACGCTGCACACAAACGCCGCTCAGAGTTCAACTTGCCTCACTCACGTCTCCGAGAAGATCAGCTCGCGCCTCTCTGAGTCCCGCACGGACTTACCCGCCGTGCCCAAAAGCCAATCTGCGCTCCGAGTTCAGCTTTGGTTCCGTCCATCAATGTCAGCGCGGCCAAAATTCCACGATTTGCATACCGAGTTTGAATCGAAATCAAAATCGAAAATGAAAAGAACTCTGATCAGAAACCCAAAAATCCTTCCTTTACCTTTCTGTATCTTGTCTATATATATTAAAGGACCTTGATACAATCTCCTCCAGAAGACCAGAAGAGTCGAGTCGTAATAACAAAGCCTTGAGGACGAACGGCAAGAAGCAACCAACTCATCAGAAAAAAAAAAAAATCGTCGACATCCCAACTCGGCAACAAAATCGTCGACATCTTCCTCATCGTGCATCTCAGCATCAACGTCCAATGCACAATCATCGGCAAGGTAACACAACCCTCGATTGCTGAATTCCATGTGATTCAAAAATAAAGCGCATCTATTTTCACTCTTGTTACGTTGAGTAGCACATAATTTATTGATAGAGATGTAATTTAATAAATATTTAAGTTAATGTTGCCTGAATCTATGGTAGTGCATAAAAGTTATGTTGATTGATTAAATTTCATTGGCTGTTTTTTATATAGAAAAAATGGATCATAACGCTGGATCAAGCACAATTGACAATTTGGACCACCGGCCATCAAAGAAATCAAAATGTGCCGAATCTGATCCGTTGGAATCAGATATTGATCCGATAACTTCAACTGCATTGCCCAGAAGAGAGACATCCACTTCAGTTTCAGAATTTATAGAGAAGCAGATGGGTGAAGAAAAAAATTCCAGATGAAGCTAATATTGTTGATACAATGGATACAGTTGCATCGCCAACCATAGAGACACTCTCTTCAGATTCTAAAATGAAAGATAAGCAGATTAGAGAAGAACAACTTCCATTGGAGGATGAAGGTGATAAATATGACTATCTCCCACAAGGTATTTATATTAAATTATATCTATTTTTGGGTATATAGTATTTTGATACGGAGGATAAAAAGCTAATCCATATATTAAATTATATATGCAGATTATACATTGAGCGATATGGACTTATGTGCTCAGATAATAATAGAAACATATTCGGAAGACGATTACCTGGTGAAGATGGATGAAATAACTGTGAAACAACATCAGCTATCGTGCCTCCTAGACCAAAGCAAATGGTTAGACGATGATGTAAGTACACCTAATGATTATTATGAAGATGGATGAAATAACTGTGAAACAACATCAGCTATCGTGCCTCCTAGACCAAAGCAAATGGTTAGACGATGATGTAAGTACACCTAATGATTATTATGAAATATATAGCACTCATTAATACAATTAATTTTAATTTATTTAAACTTTTTTTTGCAGGTGATCAGTGCTTATATATGTTGTATCAAGGAACAAGTACATCGACAAAGTATGGATGAAGCTAAGAAATATTTTGAAAACCCATTTATTACTCGACTGCTTAAAAGGGAAGGCGAACTGGGTGCACATGAAGATGGTAATTTTATAACAGATATTGTCAGAAAATATCTTGACCATGAAATGGTAACAACTATCTCCATTGTCAGTTACTAGGTTTAGAGATTGTTAGTTCCTGATAATATATGTCTGCAACTAATACATTCAATTGATTTAGATTTTCATGCCAATAAATACCAATAACACACATTGGTATTTAGCTGTCTTGGACGCAAGAAATTCCGAGATACAAGTACTCGATTCATTATGCTGGGAATTCAACCGTGCTGACCTCACTATTATGGTTCGCTTCTATAAATATTTTTCATTCATTTTGTCGATGACAAATTCTAATCAAATTATTATTTGAACAGCTACAGGGAATACAATATCATTTAGACATTATTAAAACTCAGAGGAACTTGAATAACCAAAAATGGCAAGATCTCCATGTTACTAAATGGAAGCTCGTAGAACAACTAAAAGACCCAATCCAGAAAGACAGGTATGTATATGTAAAAAACACATTTTTCAAATTGATCTTTTGGGGTTTCTTTATATTGACTAATAAAAATTTATTTTAACTATTCAGTTCATCTTGTGGCCTCTTTGTATTAAAATTTATGGAATACTGGAATGGAGAAACACTGACTCATCCAATTACACAGGTATATATCTCCTACCTGTGCTGGTATACATATATAATTAAATAATTTTTATAAGTTTTCTATATATTAAAGATATATATGTTTTGTTTGTATTATACAGGAAAAAATTAATCTTTTTAGGTCAAAATTGGCCAGTATATTGATACGCTGGAAATCAAACACAGCGGCACTCATGACAAACTTCAAGGAAGATGCTGACAAAAAGGACGATCCTGATGATATTACAATATTGGAGGGTCCAGATGCTGAAAATAAATCACAAGCATTAGGCCCTATGTCTGTTGGTAAATACTACTCACTCATGTCTATTCTTTCTAAGATGGGCATACGTGAGTTAGTATGGGGACTTTGTGACTACATCAAATCAATCAATTGTCCAAAGACCCTGGAGTAAGTCAATACAAATTATTATTGATTCAATTTTTGTAATTGAATTCTACTGACGACATGCATTGTCTAATTTTCATTATGATTGACAGGAAAGTCTGGGTGCAAAACTCAAAACCATATTCTGTTAGCTTGACTCTCAAGAAACTGCAAGAAATTCTAAACGATGATAAGCCGATGGACATAGATACTTTCAATTTGTTAGTGCGAAAGCATATGTATGACGACATCCAAGTGGTGAAGAATCGGAGAGGAAAGATATCTTGCAATTTTGGGTATGTTCCTAACCTAAAAAAAATATAAATTGACTCCTTTTACCAAACTTATTATTGTTTATATTAATTTATATGTACCATAGATGATGACAGATTATGGACGACACCCGAACTTCAGGAAAAAAAATAGATGATGAACAACTAGCAGATTCCGTTCGTTGCTGGCCTGGCATTAACTATAGTGTTTCATCGTGCAGATTGGTAAGAGCACTCTCATATATACATATCAGCTTGAATGTAATTTTTGAATAAAGAACTAATTTCCGGCCTATTTCAGATTCTTATTCCAGTACAACTCTATGGTGAATTCAATTTATTTATATTGGACAAAGATACCAGAACTGTATACATTCTGGACCCAAATCCTCTTGATCCCACATACCAATACAACCCAGATGCAAGATACGTGAAGAAACTTTTATGGATTGCTGAATACTTACCTAAAGCCATGTCTACCGTATGCCCTGGGTCTAGATGGAATGAAAATGTTTTCCTATGGAGACAAAGAGTATTATATGATATTCCAGTTTACAAAAGGTAAACTAACTTATTCAAAGTGTATATATAAAAAGTATTCCTTATAATGAATATTATATCTTCCACCGTTTATCTGTATAACAGGGAACTGTCGGGTTACGTTGTTTCAATCTTCATGTCAGCATGGAAAGGCGAAGAGCTCAACTTGCCGTTTTTAATGGTAACTATTGTAATATTTTATAATCAATTAATTTAAAACACATATATCTCTAGAATTGCTCATTCACTCACAATATTCATTGTGCAGGATGGATATGAAATCAGAAAACAAATGTTGGGACAACTACTGACATACAAGGATAACGAATGTGAAGACAACATACCTGCTGGAGTCAGCTTAGACAAATATCAAGTTAGTTTTATATATTTTATATATATTATAAATTCCTTGTAATATTCTTATGTTTATATAGACAAAATTCGGACAAATTCAATATCATTAGAGTTGAACAAACTTCAACTTTCATTTGTTCTTCAAATACCATCGTTGAATAAAAAGATTATATACAAAAATAAAAAAGTCAGGGCCTCTTGCAAAAGTTCATTTCAAATTAAATAAACAGTGAAAAATTGAATAACAAATATCCTTTATTATAATATTTATAATAATATAAAAAAGACCCGTGGCAACGCACAAGCATCTTACAATACGAAAACTACACCAAAAGCGGGCTAATGGATATGGCCACGTCGCTCGCAAACCCGCTAGCTATCAGATCTGACCAAGATATGATACAGACCGTCCGATCAGAGTCCTAACAGGTCTCTCACCTATACCAGGGCAATTGCGAATCGTCATGAACCCGCCAGCGAAAGAATCGAACCTCTCCACGGCCCGTTTCTCTCCATCCACTACTCGCGTTGCCGTCCGCCGCCCCCGCACCTTCCTCCTCCTCCCGATGCGGGCGCGGCGTTCCCAGGCATCCTAGCGCGGGTGGGGCCTCTAGCGGCCCCGGGCGAACTCGACGTAGGCGGGGCAGTAGCCCTGGACGCTCCGGCCCCAGCTATCCCAGCATGGCCGGGGCCCCCAGCTGCTCCTGCGACCCTGACGCGGCTAGCGGTGCGGGCGTGGCGGCTCCGGCCGGACACCCGGAGCAGGCGCAGGCATGGGCATTGTCCATGTATACAGCTATCCTCGTCTTCAACACAAGACTCTTCACACAACGACAGCCGACAGCCATGAGCACTACTCCCTCCGTCCGCAAATATCCCAACGTCTACGATTCAACAATTTTCCACAAATGCCCTAAAAAAACAATTTTCCATAAATAAAATGTTACCTTGCATGAAGTACTAGCAGTGGCGCAGCTCAGAGTGAGAAAAAAGTGATTGGTGTCAGGTCCATCCGTCTAGAACTCTCGAGTCATGAACAAGCTCGTCCACTCGTCTCGTATAGGTACAGTGGATGCTCCTAGCTGGCAAACTCTTGTCCACTCGTCGCGCAGAGCTTCAGTTCGCTTGCCATTGCACCTGTGCATGCAGTCTGTCTTTTCAGACAGTTCAGAGGGACATTTTCGTCATTTTTCTGTCTACAGTAACTTTCTAATTTGAATCCTAAATGTTAGTCATTCGTAGACGGAGGGAGCATGCCACTGTGTTGTCCGCACATAGGTGTGACACGGCTTGCGTGCCAACTGTTCGACGGAATGTCGCGCCCATTCTCAAGCCACTTTGCATGGACGACAACACCGTCCTGTGCGAAGATCTGTGTTGCCTGGAAACGGATGTGCAGCGCCAGCTCACGAGCTTCTAGCTTCTGAAACGCATTCAGCCTCCTGCTTTCCTGAGTAGTCAGCGGGAACACGTTCATACTACTTAGGTAAATGTTTTTCACTTCCTACTATTTTTGCTAGGTCCTACTTATATATCCACACTATTAGATAATTGAACTGAAATCATCAGTCTTTGCCTATACCAAATTCACTACAATAGATACTCGGTTCAGCATTTCACCTACTATTTATATTCTAAAGGAGCAAAGTGTATTTTATCTTTTTGTTTCTCTAAGCTCAATTTTTTCGCACTGTTATCAGAAGATGCATACTATGGATCCAGTTACATTCTTGGTACAATCAACCCTCACCGTCACATTTTCATTATCCCTATGTGCAGAGGTTTTTTTATGCCCTCTATGTGCAAAGTTGTCAGAAGAATCGTCTCTTACTGTATGATCCATCATCGATTTTTTTTAATCCCAAGCCTCTCAAAACAAATATATGTGATGAGACCATTTATTTAGAATTAATCATGATGATTTGGAAGTAAATATTGTAGAAAATATTGTTGCTAGTGTCTCTAATGTCATCTCATAAATATAAGCTTTGTCTGTATCAAGGGCGGAGTTTCGAATTTGATAGCTGGGCATTTTTAGCAGCAAAAATAGAGAACTGTATGCGCGCATACTGTATTTGTATATCCTATAGGCAGGTCCTCCTTCAGGACGCAGCAAGGCCGAAGACAATGATATCTGACACCAACAATTATATAGCATAATCTGATGTGTTTCCAGTTACACTGTGATAAAGCTAAGATAGTAGCTTTAGTTTGAAAAACCCTATATTAGAGGTCCTAATAATAAAGGGGAAAAGTGAACAGCAGCCAGCTATCCCAAGATTCCCATCCTTAAAAATTAAAATCACTGAAATGATTGACAGTCCGTTTTTTCAATGCTCAAACTTGCACATTTTATCAACACCTATGCATATATCAAAAAAGTTCGATGATACAACTCACAAAATAAATCTCTGCAATATATCCAATAGCTCTGTTACTGACAATTTCATTGTCGTGGCTTGGATTGTGTTGAAGATTCAAATGTTCCATGGATTTCAGTTTGCTGGTTCTATTTTAGTTTTCGCCTGCTTCTGTTTTCTTCTAGCACGTAGTGTCGATGATTATCTATTTATCGGTTATGTGCTCCATGGCACAACTTCATTAAGAGGCTGTTGAGTCATCAAACAGCGTGGTCACGCAGCTCACCTTCAGCTAGCGTCTCTCCATCGAAATTTGGTCACATTGCACTACCTATGGCAAAGCGATGAATAAAGTTATTAGTCAATGAGGTACACTATTCTAACTAGCATCAAGTTGTGACCGTAATTTGAACATAAACTCCATATGGAGTTCAGAAACGATTGAATTACATGCAGAACTTATGTATCCTATTTATTTTTCTTCATGCAAATTTTTAAAGCATTATTTATATTACCATGTATATCTCTTTCTCCATTGAAATGCCATGATTTCTGTAATATCATTGTGATCAATAAACCAATGACAAAGCTGATGTTTCATCAGAAACTTCTATTCTGTTGTCTATAAAATTTCATCAATGTTCTCCCACCAAATATTGCAACGAGAACTTACAGGTTATAAAAATGGAGATATATTTTAGTCCTTGCATTATTAAATAGATATATTTATTGGAAGCAGCTGCTCTACACTGAAACTCTCACATACTCACGCAACATAAACTGGTCTAACATAGGCAAGCGCACAGTGCTTGTTTCTAGTATTTATTAGGACCTCTACACTGATGCTTGTTTCTAGTATTTACTAGTAATGCCGCGCTTGTTTCTAGTATTTACTAGTAATCAATAATATGTGAGACCCACATGTAATCCTCTTCTTTTCCTTGTGACCGCGTTGGAGCACACGAAGGGGTTGCCGGAGCATGACTATAGAGGAAGCGGGGGTGGGATCACCGATCGAGGGGCTCGTTTGGAGCAGGCTGCCGGTGTTGGGAAGGGCTGAGCCGGGGCGGTCGGCGTTAGGTAGGGCCGCCGACATCGGGTGTAGGTCAGGCGACCCGGGGTGGGGCAGTCCACGGTCGGCGTCGTCGGGCAAGGCCACCGCGCCGCGTTGTGTGAGTAGTGCAGAGCCGCCGACGTCGTGGCAGCGTATCGTCGAGGATAGTCGTTGGTGTCAGGCAGGCCCTCGCACCGCTGGGAAGCGCCAGCGTCAGGCGTAGGGCTGTTGGCATTTCTTAACATTAACACTAAACATAACGCCCTGGCTAGAATCACAACCGGGGCTACCCTCATCATAGATTGAAGCTCACCAAGTCCAAACATTTTTTAAAATTTTGACAGGATATACTCTAAAAACTAAACATCTAGTCTAGGATAAATAATTCACAATTGCTAAATGGTAATTATAATTAAGCATAGACATAAACTGCAATCATCACAACCCAACCCCGTACGTGAGAAAGTAGGATGCATGAAGGATCGAACCAACAAAACAATCTAATTCTCAATGTGTGAGACAAGCTAAGAAAGGTTCTTATATATCATTTCAGATCATATACTTGGCGGTGACACTAACGATGGTGGCAATCTTGCATATGGGAGAGCGTGATAAACTGTATCCATGCATTGACTTGCAAAATCTCTCAACCTAAAATGTTTTGAGGTTTGGTATGAAATATTGTATTGTTTTTGTGTTGCAGTGCCCTGCAAGTAGCAATAAGTAGTCGTTGGCTGTGCCACTAATGTAGTGGTGTGTGTAGCCCTCTCAATTCATTTGGTAAAATGGGGCAGATAAATACATCCTGAAAATGTACAGAAAAGTTCCTACTACTTTCATTTAGGTATCCAGAGCCAATTCTGGTTCTAAATAGGTTGAAAAATCCGCTTAAAGATTCTGCCGACAGAAATCTAGTCGGACAGGACAGCAGCACCGTTTTGGCCATTACTCCTCATCCGTTTATCCGACTCGAGTGAAACTAGAGTTGTTGGAAAGATAAAAACGATTTCTACATTTTTTGTTTAAGCGCGACACTGAGATTCGGCGCTGAATATTCCCAGAAATTGTTTGAACAGAGCCTAAGTTACTGTCTAATCTGATATCGATCAGCTAGGAACCAGAAAGGTTCTACTATGAAATTCATATGTTGTGGGATCAGTTAGAGATTACCCTTGAAAGGAAGAACATACATTTGTGGATGATTCGATGGAATTCAGAAAACCCAGGATTAACACCCTTTCTTCTCCCTTGCCTATCTTCACTGATTTCTTTCCCCCGGCTGTTTGTGCCCCTGCAACTAATCCATGGCAGAATCACACCACGAGCACATCTAAGGCAAACAGTAGCACACGCACCATAGGTCTGCTCATCAGGTACCCAGCGGCAACAATCAGGAGGTCAACACATGTCTCAAGAAATCTGCGGTTACAGAACAAAAGAATTGGCATCTGCTGCATGGAGGCACGGAGAAGAACAGGACTAGTAAAATTTGCGTGTACCATTCGGCCTGGCGACCCCTGTCGAGATTTGGTGCAGGCAACAAGGGATGCCCAAACACAAGTCTAGGTCGGCGTCCAGCCAGGAAAGCAGCGGTGGCGGCTTGCGGAGGATATTGGGCAGAATAGTGGAGGCGGCTCTGGAACCGGATCGGGATATGAAGAGATGCGGTCAGGACATGAAGACATGCGACCACGAGATCAAGACATGCGGCAGGGGATGAAGAGATGCGGCAAGCAGGCTGTCGGTCTCCTTTACTAAATTTAGAAAAGCAGAAAGATAGAAAACCTAAGCTATTTCCAACAGTCCATATTTAACGATTCCATTCAAAATTCATTCAGCCCCAAATTAAAACATATTGGTAGTCAAATAAATCTGTTTCAACGAGATCTACGCAACCGTGGTATTTGATCTTCCGTATGACTTATATGGTTCAAAAAAAAAATCAATTTTCAACATATCTTTAGGGTAATGCTCCCTTACGTCCTAATCATAGGACGTGGCGACGGCCCAGTGGACCGCGCCTGCCGCCCACACCGCGCCTCGGTGTATCCGCCTCGTCCGCGTGGCCAGCACCACTCGACCGCCCGCTCCCGTCCGCTCAACTCGTCTAGAAAAATCATGTCTCCTCGAGTGCCTCCCCCACACTGGCATGCATCCACTCGTTTCCTCCGCCCTTTCCCACTCTTCGCCCCCTCATGCATCCACTCCATCGTTTCCTCCGCCCTTTCGCTCTCTGCTCAATGCTGCCGCGGACGCCTCCATGGCCGGCGGTGGGCGAGCTCCCCCATCGGTGCTTCTCCTTCACACACATGAGCATGGCCATGGCTGCTACACTACCGGCGCTCCACCTGTGCGCGCCCTCCTCCACCCCCAAAATCCTCCTCCCCCACCTTGTGGCTCCTTCTTCCCCAACCACCACAGCACTGTGCATCCACCACAATGGCGCCCCCTCCGCCCGTCCGACATCCTGCCCTACCAGATCTGATGGCCTTCTACTCTCCCCGCTGAAATCCACGCACCTCCGATGAGATCCATGGAGGTGACCTGCGCTATGACCACGCCGACGGCGTCCTCTCTCGCCCTGGCGAGCCAGTGGCTCCACATACTGGTGGCCAGGTCCGAAAATCCATCAGCCATGGCGAGGTCCACGAGGCCGGAGGCCCGGCGGTCGATCTCCACCACCGGAGTGGTGGACGCAGGCGCGCCGCGGCTTCCGCCACCCCACAGGCGTGCCCGTGGCTCGGCAGCGCACGGGCTCGGCTGCCTGCTGCGCGCCGGGGCCTTAGCGGCGGGTGGAGGTGATGACGGCGACGAGAAACCGCACGCCGACGGTGAGATGATGTGCGTGCCCCTACCTGCCTTCCCCCTTTCTCCCCAACCTTTTTTTCTCTGGTTGTTGCAATTTGTACTCTCTGGTTGTTTGCAATGGCAGATCTCGGTTGTTGCAATGGTGTGAAACACCCGTTTATTGGACGTTTTCAGTAGTTCATCTCTCTTGTTAACATTAGCACTGTCATGTTGTTTCAATTGTTCAAAAGTCATTGTTTTTCAGTAGTCTCAGTTGTTTCACTAAGGTGTTTATTTTGTCGTTTCAATAGGGTGCCAATTGTTGTTGCATTAGGTTCCGATTTTCTGTTTGCATTAGGGCTTTTTATCTACTTTTTGTTCTTGTTTTTTGTTGTTTCATTAGTGACCTCGAAGTTGTTTCTTTTGACTATACAAAGTTGTTTCATCAGTTTTTCTAGTATTGTTTCACGAGCAGATCTAGGGTTGTTTCTTGTTTTTTGTTGTTTCATTAGTGATCACGAAGTTGTTTCTTTGGACTATACGAAGTTGTTTCATCGGTTTGTCTAGTGTTGTTGCACGAGCAGATCTGGGGTTGGTTCTTGTTTTTTCTAGGTTTGTTTCACTAGGGTGGAGCCCCTCTGAGAGCGCGTGGGAGTCGTCCACCGACTGCGGGTGCGCGTTCGTGCGCACGTGGGTGACGCGAGGGAGGCAAGCGGCGGTGCTGTTCAGGTGGGCCTTTGAGTCCGGGTGGGCCACGAGACGGGTGTCCTACGCCTAGGACGTCCTAGCGCGTGCACTACTCTATCTTTAGTCCACCTAGTCAACATATATAGATATATACTATATTTTTCTTTTTAAAATTTGGGGTATTACATTCTCCCCTCCTTCAACAGAATTCATCCTCGAATTCTTTACTTTAACCACTGTTTGAAAGAAGTAGGCATAAACCAAACATGGAATTGTGCTATTCAGCGGATGAGAAGAACTCTCGGTACTTCTCATGCATTCACGACTCAAGTTCCCACGGTGCTTCTCGCTCTGTCTGATTAGTCCAAAGAATCTTCAGTTGCTTGAGTGTCTTTCCTCGCAATACGTTATTAAACTCCTCTAGAATTCTTACACAAAGCACGCCTCAAAAGTCAAGTCTTCGTCAATGGTTTCTGGTTCCAAGGTTCATTTGTTCCAAACCATGTAGGTAATTTCTCAGCCTGGGAACAGGAAATGCATTATGGACACCATTCATAGAATTTGTTAGCTCTAATATGTATGCCAACTTTCCAACATGTCCCACTATCGGAAAAAGGACCACTATACTTTGGGCTAAGCTTTCCTTTAACCCCAAATCTCACTACACCTTTATTAGGAGAGTCCATTAAAAGTACTTGATTCCCAATCTAAAACTCAAGGTCTTGTCTTCCTCACATCAACATAGTTTTTTTTTTGACCTGCTCTGTCATATGTTGCCTAATTTTAGCAACACACTCAGTCGTTCTTAGAACCCAATCTGATCCGAGAATTGCCTTTTTACCGACCGCTTCTGAACAAAGTGGTGACCTACACTTCCTTCCATAAATGGCTTCATAAGGTGCACAACGAATGCTAGCAGGGTAACTATTGTTACAAACGAACTCCACTAGAGACGAATGCTCCTCCCAGCTTCCTTTCCATGACAATATACATGACCATAACATATCATCCAAAGTCTGAATTGTATGCTCAGATTGACTGTCTATTTGAGGGTGAAAAGCAGTGCTAAGTATCACACTATTTCCCAAGGCGCTCTACAAACTCTCCCCAAACTTGGAAACAAATTTAGCATCTCTAACATAAATAATGATTTTTTGCACCCCATAAAGTCTGACAATTTCATGCATATAAATCAGAGCTAAGTCACTTGCGGAATTTGTGGAACGGTAAAGAACAAAATTATCTACGTAAGGAACAAAATTATCTACCTTCCTTAAGAGATCCATAATAACCCATATAGCATCCTTCCCCTTAGGAGTACATGGCAATCCGCAACCACAAAATCTGTAGCGATATCCTCCCATGGATACATAATAACTTCTAATGATTGCAGCTTTCTAGCCAAATGCTTATGCTCTGCTTTAACTCTTGGGCATACCCCACAAGATGCCACATACCTTGTCACATCCACTTTAATCCTCTTTCACCAAAATTCTACAAATCCTCGTACATTTTATCTTCACCAGGGTGTGCCGTGTATCATGTACAATGTGCCTCTCATAGAATTTCTTCTTTAACTTGAGCCTTCTGTGGCTCACAGAGGCATCCACAGAATCGAATGGCTCCTGAAACATCTAAAATTCCCAACCTACCTTCACTAAAGCGCTTCTTAACACCTTGCATTAATCATCATGTTGTAGTGTCTTCTATGCTATCCTAGGTACGATGTACTCGAATATAGCCATTTTTCTAGATCTTACACTCGTATAAAAGTATGAAAAATCCATATATTAAAACTCAATTATCAAATAAATCAAACTGGCAGACATAGTCTAATGGCTCAAATATCAGCCACGACATTGGCTCTAACTGGAGTACATTAGATGGTAATATTATAATCCTTGATTAGCTCTAACCACCTTATTTTTCTCAGATTTAAATCCTTTTGAGTAACAATATACTTCAAATTCTTATGGATAGTGAGATATCACAAGAATCATCATAAGGAAATGCCTCTATATCTTCAAAGCAAACACAATTGCAACAAGCTCTCTATAGGATAATTTCCTTCAAAATTGCCTTGATGCACAAAAAATCACTAGGACACACCCATATAGAACCATGGAAGCATCTCAATACGTAGTAAACACTTATTTGGCTCTAGGATGGTGAGAACATAAGTAGCAACTGGTTCCTAAACTAATACTTAATCTACAGTCGTACTCACTGGCTCGTTAAACTTCACATACTTATATATGAGCATGGATAACAATGTCACAATCACGGATAAATCCTTCCAACCTTCAATAAGCCATGCCAAAGAAATTTCTCATCTCTTAGGACTTAATTTCCCAATTAGCTACTGGAGAAACCTTGCTTTCATCAATAAATATACCTCTATCATTAAAAATATGCCCCAAGAAACCAACTTTAAAAGGCCAAAATTCACTGTCTTCAAATTGGGATAAGATTTATTATGCCACAAGATCCAATGTACCATCACCAATGTTGTTCATGCCCTCCATTTGGTTTTGATAGGATGTGTATGTCATCATTCTCAATGAATTCTACCAAAAAAATTATCATATTTAGGTGCATTGGTCAATCCAAAAGATATGACTCTATCTAAATTCATAAGGCACAAATGTTTTCTTTCCAATATCCTCCTTTCTACTAGAATTTGATTCTAATAACTAGGCTGTTGATCAATAATGGAGAACACCCAATCACATTTTAGATACTCAAACATGTTAAACATACATGGCAGTGGATAATCTTGATACTCAGTACATTTAATCCAAAGTAATCCATGTTCATGCAACAAATTTCCCCTTCTTACTAAGAGATTTCCATGGCATTACACTCCACTTGATCCCATCTTTGACAACAGATCATCTAATTGTTCCTCAACTCTTTAAAAGGAAAGACAAAACTTGTCGAGTACCGACCTACTAGGTACAAGATAAATATGGAATGGTCTCTCACACTTAGCAGACGTTCTCAAAACTAGCTATGGGAATCATTAGAGAATTTCTTCAGTCACAAGTGACTTCCACTAAAGTCAAGAGAGATCCACACTTTAGAGAAAGATGACTAGAAAATAAACTTGACATCCACAAAAGAGAATAAGGAGCATAATTAGATAGCAACATTATCTTCTTATAGAAGCAGTCTAGAGAAACCCAATCTTGTGAAATGCAGATAATGGCAATGGCATAGCACAAGTTCCATTCCGTAGATTATCCTAACCATTCGCCAAACCTATGTTGTATGATTCATGCACCATGGTGCACTCATCTTGATGAAAAGATGAGACTAATAACAATCATACTACATTTTCATTGGCATATACTAGTAAGAGAAGCTTCAAACTATGAAATGATGCCTCGGGCACCACACACGATCCAATCACTCACTCTCTTTGCATAAAATGGCGAGGAACTCTTGAGGAAACATATAAAGGAAAAATGTTTGTTTATGGTTGGTGTGGGTGTTGGCGTTTCTTAGCGCGAACACTAAAAGATAGGTAGGAAACCCATCCTCGGCGGTCACGCCAGAAATGCCTTGTGTAGGAAGGTTTTAATATCGCTATTAGAATTGATTCTCTAGTAACGACATAAGGATTGCCATGTGATAGATCTTGACCTTTTAGAAATATCCGCAAGCGCACGGATCTATCATTGTAGCATTTCACCGGAAGTATTACCAGGGTATCATTATTTATATTTTCCCAAAGGAAGGCGGGTACAGGTACCTCTAGCATAGAAATGTTATGACTTCATATCATCGAAGTGAGGCCAATTGCTATGCAGAGTAAGCAATAATCATTGGATAGATAGTGGACACACACTTGGATCTACCATAAGGATAAAAGGAAAATAAAGAATAAAAGAATAAAAGAACAAACTACGTGGAACAGGTACATCTTATACATATGCATTGAACATCTGAGTCACATGATATATAGTCAAGCAACAAGTTAGGGTCAAAGGTAACAGGGAGTTCCCGGCAGCTGATCTGTTAGCCGATGGGACATTTATGAACTCCTACATGACATACAAACATGGGGGATTACAAAGGACAGACGGGACTAATCACTCCCCGCCGTCTACCCCTCAACCGGGGCATGTCGTCATATCTGAAGGCCCCCTCGTATCCGGACACCATGCCCACATATTAAGGAACTACCTACATCCCCCCAGGACACCCTACGGATGGACGAGCTAGGACATAGGCAAACCCGAAGGAACAATGAATCGTTACCCTATTCCTATCATCATCACCATTCTTGTATATCATATGAACTATGAAGAACATGTTTGATCATGATTAACAATTCTCGTATGGACTATAGTCTAGTTCATAATCATTGAATATATCATGCTCAAGACTATACTCTAGTTCACATGCAATAATATATATAAGTGTAGAGAACTTGAATACGGAAGAACTCTCCATTGAAATATTACCAAGAGTAGCCTTGCTTCCCAGGAGACAAGCCCTCCTTGATAGCCTTCTAGCCTTGCTCCAAAATACTAACACTAAGCTAATGAACAAGTGCAGAGAGAGGTAGAGAGCTCCAAATGGTGTGTGTGTAGGAGGTGCTGCTCTCCTCTTCTTATAGGTGGCTAAAGGCGGTTCGGGGGTAGATTCATCAAGTGCACAACTGCCTGAGCCTCAGATGGAGGGTACGAACTGCCTTGCCAAGGCTGGGCTTGGCTGGCCACTTGGCATGGGCACGCACCAGGCTAGGGCGTGCGCCCCTTGTTTGTGCCTCCCCTGACTGACCTTGTATGGTCGGTTGTGGAGTGGGCCTAGACCGTGCCCATGCAGTGCACTCGGCCCAGTTTGGTCCCAAAGTGGATTTCTTCCCTCTTCCTTTGGTTTATGACTTCTGAAAAGCGCATTTCTGAGTGTAATTCCTTGTACTTAGTGTTTGTTCCTGCAAAATAATAATTCTCCAAGTACAAGTGGAATTGGGTTAATAGCAAATGTATATGTGCATGTAAATATATAATTCACCCCTTTTGGTCTTTAATTGGTGGTGTAAAATAGTTGTTAAGGACCGCCAACAAGATCCCCCAAGCTTACCCTTTGCTCGTCTCGAGCAAAACTGGGCTTTGGTTTGTTGATCAGGAGTTGCTGTGATGTCGATCATATTTCAAATTTACCAAGGTTATAACAAAGTTTTCAACTTCAATTTGAATAAATCAGCATGCTATCCACCCTGTTATTATCTCAAAATTGATGGGGCTTTTTAGCTATCTTAGGTCTTAGGCGATTGCAAGATAGAACAGATCAACAAGCATTGCTTATCATTCATCCTAAGATCAACCATCTTTTCGAAGGTTTTAAAAGTTTTTACAAAGAAAGGTAAGTTCCTCAAATGATTCTCTTGATCGCTCAATGTGTATGATTATCTCACCATAGGCATTGTAGTGTTGCCTTCTTTATATCTACCACTAAAGCTGAGAGTGGAGTTTTGGGCAGTTATAAATGTGGGCATACTTGCATCACATATATTGCTGGGTCAAAAACCGAACCACAAGGAGATACAAGTCATACACTTTGATTGAGATGTGCAAGTGTGTGGAATATGATAATGGTAGATCCCTAATTCTAAATGTTTTTTGTACTCCATGCATCATGACTCTCTTTTATTAGATGGAATGAAACTTTTGAGGGATATGGGCTATAAGATCATCATCATCATATTTTTGAATGGGTATGTTGATGCAAAATTCTTATCTGCAAACACACCGGGCTAATACCCAAATTCGATATCCAAAGCGTGCCAGTCGATTTGACCTGTTAATCGACAAGGATGATAATTTGAATAAAAACCGAATGAGACGACAGCGATACGCCCGGACGTCAAGGCTCAGAATGTATTCGATAACTGTTGAACAGATCAGACGAGATGACAGCGATACACCTGGAAGTGAAAGCCTGAATCGTGCTCGGTAGACGCGGAACCTGCAAGATCACCGGAGATCAAGTTGATGCAGCCCGTCGATTCTTGAAAGAACTCGTTGAAAAAGAAAATACTTGATGAAATCATCAAAAAGTAAAGTACTGGTAGAAGTAAATTGCGATAAAAAGTAGATTTATTTATTGATGCTTGGATCTCCATTACAATGCCCTTTGGCATATATTTATACTCCGCTAATTGAAGAGTCCTAATTTAACACGCAAAGCTCAAACATAGAAGAAATAAACTAATTCCTTATACGAACTCTATCTCTTTAAGAAAAAGAAATAAAACTCGTATAGGAGTTGGACTTAAACTATAATACGAAAATCGTAAGCTCCGTGTCACCGATCCTCTGCCGCTTCTGTCATCATGAAGTTATCTCTTCATCAGCACATCCCTGGCATTGGCAACAACCTTCTAGTCTTCCTGCCTATCTTATCGGCAATAGCTTTTTCGTCTCATTGGCAACGATCCTCTAATAGCTTTTCATCTTCATCGGCAATGATCCCCTAGCTCTCTATCACTCTCATCGGCAACAGCTCTTTAGCTTCATCAACAACGTACGGAGTGTAGATGGTTGAGAGTATACTCTGCTCGAGGGTTGCCTATTTGCTCGAGGGAATTTCCGTCTTCGAGGGGTCAATGACTCGAGGGATCGTATTCGAGGGTTGGCTCAAGTGCATCGGTAACACGTCTTCAACCCAATCGGCAATAATCCAGATCAACCTGCCCTTCATCGGCAACTACTCATCGACAATATCAGAAGCAATATCGAAGAAAAACCATCCTCTTGCCAATTTAGTTTAGTCTCCCGATCCTTATTGACACGTGCCAAAAAACGGTGTCAACACATGCCCCCTAATTTTGGAGTATAAAATACTTTATGCACCAAAATTTCCTCCAGGTCATGATTACCCAAGCCGCTTGAACTTCTCCTCGAAGGTTGTGCGCGCTGTAGTGGAAATCCTGTACCAACGGGCCCATATAATGCTTCCTCCGCTGCGGCCTATTTTTCGTCTGTGATTCAACCCTAGCTTTTCTCTCTCCAGCGGCGATATCAGCAGGCGATCCCCCGACGAACTCAACTGGTGACATTCTCGACAATAGTTCTTAACCTCCGTTAGCGTTCTTCGCTCTCTCCGTCTTCATTTGCAGCCATGGCGGTTCCCTTTGACGTCCCCAAGGTTAATCTTCTCCTTTACCCGTCCTTTGACATTTCTTTTCTCCTTTTTCGCGCAGTTCATGACCCCTTATCTCAATCTTTAACCTCAGGAACTTTACAATAAGCTTCTCATCCCAACGCATCAGAATCAATTTATCTGCCTAGGCCCAATGGGGAATCCAGACCCAATCAACATTATAAACGCAGAAACCAATCGAATCCCCTTTAGAGCTCAGAATTTTGATTTGGGATTCTAGACTAATACCTTTCGATCCTGGCTGAAAACCACTAAGGGATGGAAAGACTGGTATTTGAGGGTCGCCAGGCCAATGGAGCTGTATTGGGCAGAACGTAGATTAGAACAGTGCATCAGACTATCTATTGCCGATATGGAGAGGAATGAGTCACTGTTAATCGCCACCTCCTATTTCTGGTCCGATACTATGAATGCCTTCATCTTCAGACATGGACCAGCTTCTCTAACCCTTGCCAATGTGTATATGCTTACTAGCTTGGATATCTCATCTGTCGATGACAACACTCTGTTCCAGAGAAAACCTGAGCATCGACTGACTATCAGGAACATCGGCGGCTGGACCGGTTATATCAGCGAGTATCAGAAATCTGGATCGGTCAATCAGAGGGAGCACTTAGCTTTCTTGAACATGTGGCTTGAGAAATTCATCTTCTGCGGTAGAACAGTTGGACCAACCAACATGCACCTTCCTACAGCAGAGATGTTGGCTAACGGCGTCAGACTCCTACTTGGCCGATATCTCCTTGGCTCAGTTTACCATCTTCTTCACCAAGTGTCACAAAGGCTGCTGCAAGGTAAATCCATCGGCAATCTGGGAGGCCCTTGGTGGTTCATCAATATGTGGCTGAATGCCCATATGCACAAATATTTTCACATCGATCTGTTTGCCCAGCGATTCCCTCAAAATCTTCCTGAAGACTATCAACTCGGGGAAGAAGAATCGGCAACACGCCCCCTCTCAACTTTGGAGAAGCACTGGCAGTATTACCAAGGCGGAAGCAAACAGAGCTTAGATCGGTAATCTCTTCCACAGACTCTACATAGGCATCCCTTCTGAGCTTCGGGCCTGGGTCCCGTATGTTGATGAAGAAGCAAGATTCCCTCTTTCCTTTAACCTTACCGATGAGGCTTTGAATAAAGATGCCGATATTCTTAGTGCAATAATCACCCCTCGCACCATCCCGGTCAACATATTTGGAAGTGGGAAGAACATCATCCCACATACGAGTTCTATTATCCATCGGTAGCAGCCAGACAATTAGCTTTTGGACAACTGCCCATCAACCTCTACTTTACCGATGTGATTAGACCTAGAGAAATTATCACTAGTTGCATGGATTGATGCAAGATAGTAACTCTTCCTCCTAATGCCGATACCTCTAATGTTGACCTGACCGATTGGCTTCGTCACTGAATCTTTCAAATTATGGTGGCAAGAGTGGAAAGAGCAACTATTCTTCGCATCTCCTCACTTCTATTCGAATCTCATTGATCCTGATCATGCCATACCTGCTGATGCGGTAAGTTTGACCATCTGCACTTTTCCCAATTCTCTTTTTCAGTCTATCGGCAACTAACTCTTCTTTAACAGGTTGATGACCTAGTTCCAACACTGAGTAAGAGTGGCAAGGTCATACAGTTACAGCCAATCTCCCCGTCTCCATCATTGGCTATAAAGCACCTTCGCTAGACGCTATGATGGCCGTAGTCGTTCTAAGAAGAGCTCCTTCAAATCAAAATCAACCAGAAGTATGGCTGCTCCATCGGACATAGCTGCATCCTCAGCACGGACACTCCAGGTAACTATCTTATTTTCTTCTGTGTGTGCCGATTGCCGTGATATACTGATCTCATATTTCAGGGTGCAAGTTCTACATTTGATGAATCCTCATTGGCAACTTGCCCTTCATCTCCACCTGCTGCACCTTCATCGCCACGCCTCGTCATCCTTGATGATTCTCCAGAGGTATTTCTTATTTAAACTTCGATTATCGGATTGGCACTTTTACTCATTTGCTCCTCTCACAGCTTCAAGTAGCTGCATCAGCAATCGCCCCAAGTGCACCAATTCCTCAGCCATCTATTGCCGATGCCCCCCAGCCATCCGATGTCGACGCTCCTTACAAGCGCAAGGCTTCATCGGGTGAAGAATCACAATCAAAGTGGGCGAGACTTACACAAGCTCCAATTTCACCTTCAGCATCCTCGCTTCACCCGATATCGCCTGATGTACCTGTGCAGACTTCTCCATCGGCAACTGCTCTTCCATCGGCAATTGTACCCATACAAGGATCTTCATCAGCACTAGTATCGTGGCAGCAGCCAATCGAGGTACCAACACAGGAAACGCCATTGGCAATTGTACCCGAGGTTGCTTCTTCAAGCCAAAGGTGAGAGATTGCCTTGAAACAAGTAAGTTAACTCCCTTAGCTAATCTTCGACACTTAAATGCTTCAGCTAACGACTTCTTCCTTTCTAGGAGCAAGATTCCCCGACAGTTTATTCTCTTTCTCTATTATCGAAGATATTCCTGATGATGATGAAAACGAAGAAAGCTCTGCTCCAGCCCTTGAGGCTTTATCATCTGAAACCAAATCCTGGCTGGAGATGTTATTATCCTTGCTGCAATAGGAGACCTCTTTGCTGATCTAGGACTCTGATTCCGCAAGAGCAACCTTCAAAGAAATTCGAGGCCATATTCCTGCCGATGTCGAGGAAGCACTCTTCCAAGCTGCACATCTGGAGAGTCGGCAGCTGCAGTACCAGAGGGATGCCCAGTGAATTGCCGATAGAGCCACTCAGGCAGAACTCCAGAAGGACATGATGAAGCACAAGCAATTTGCCAATGAGAAACACACGATAAACTAGAAGCCTCCCATGCTGATCTGGAGGAAATGATTGCTCAACTATCGGCAAAAAGAGAAGCCCTGCTAGCGGAGCTGAGACAAATCAAAGAAGCCTTGGATGCAGCAAATCAGGAGAAGGCCCAAATGCCCGAAGCTATCAAAAATCCTCCAACAAGAAAGAGATAACCAAGCCCTCAAGACTCTGGCCCTGAAGAAGAAGATCAAGCCAGTGGAAGGCGATGCCAATGAAGATGCAAGGATGCTAGAGGAAGCCGACGAGGTTCGCCTGCGTGCGATATCAACCATCCATTCATTGTTGAACTTGTAAACCTTCTTCCTCATCGGCAAAGTAATGCATCGGCAACTTGTAAAACTTCACATTAACGTAGTGCCGATACACTCTTTTTGAACAAGTACTTTATCTTTTTTCTTCTTCTTCAGCGTCAAGTGTTCGGAATTTCATTGGCAACATGAAAACCATGTTGATGTCTGCCGATGGGCCTTCATTTTTGTGCTTCGGCTGCTATACTTGAGTTTTTGCCCCACGGGAGTTTTCCCCTTTATGCTCACGCTGCAATTTCCTCTTCTGAGTCTTCGTTAGACCTACAGGGCACCACTGAGGGAGCTTCATCTTCCAGACAGGCTGATAAAGTTTCATACTTAAATCTAGGCAGTTTCTATTGGAGTCTCTGCAAAAAATTGCCTCATCAGGAACTCTCGCATTGGCCATCTCCTCGAGCTCCTCTCGGTTCATCGGCAAGCAGTCGTCATGCCTGCCTAGCCTTTCATGTACACTGGTTCTGCTCCCCAGCTGATCATGTACTGATGCTCTTCCCCTGATCGGCTCATTGATGTATTTGCCCCCATTACCATAGCGTGATCTTCTTTCTGTCCGATCGGCTCGATCATAACCATTACACTCAGGGCAGCTATCAACCGTAGGCAATTTAATGCCTTCTTCCCAGTAATAGATGAAGAAGGGGCATCTCCAATGATCTTCACGCCGACGCCACTCTTTTCAACGCAACTCTTCTTGTCACTGCCGATAGCGATCACCTGAAATTCTGAATGGAACAGGTCTAGGAAGTCTTCTTGAACTACTGCTTTCTTCAACTATCTCTTTTCCCTTCAAGTCATCGACAGTTACTTGATGTCTAGGATCTACCGATGCTCTCCTCTTAGTGCTTGCCAATGTCAACACTTTGGTTTTGCTTACTGCATCCACCATGTTTGTAGGGAAAGGATGCTGATCAATCTTCATCAGCCTCTGAGCTTTGGACTTATCAAATTTGATTCTCGCAGATTCAATTGCCGATTGCAACTACTGCCTGAAAACTTTATAGTCATTGGTACTATGCGAAGTTGCATTATGAAACTTGCAGTACCTCATCTTCTTCAGCTCATCTGCCGATGGAATCACATGATTGGGTGACAGCTTGATTTGGCTCTCTTGAAGCAGCAGATCAAATATTTTATCGGCCTTCGTGATATCAAATGTGAACTTCTCTGGCTCCTTTTGACCAAAAGGACAAGATATTGGCTTCTTACCCTTCACCCACTCAGCTAGGCCGATAGTTGGTTCCTCATCTGAGTCTGATTCCCCTGCATCTTCCACAAAAGACACCTTTTTATTCTAGCTCTTTCTAGGTTCTGGAGCTCGAGTACCTTGATCAGAGATCCTCTGCATAATATGGCTAAGACTTTCAAACTCCTGAGAATCGTACTTGTCCCTGAGATGCGGCAACAGACCCTGGAAAGCCAAACCAGCTAACTGGCGATCATCAAGCACTAAGCTGGAGCACCTGTTCTTCATATCTTGAACTCTTTGCACAAAGCTCTCTACCAATTCATCGCTTCGCTGTCTCAATTTCATCAAATCGGTAAGCTTCTTTTCATAGACACCAGCAAAGAAGTACTTATGGAATTGTCTCTCTAGATTAGCCCAAGTAAGAATAGAGTTTGGTGGTAATGGGATAAACCACGTGAATGCCGATCCAGACAAAGAAGACGAGAATAAACGGACCCTTAGCTCATCCCTGTTAGCAGCTTCTCCACACTGGATGATGAATCGGTTGATGTGCTCCATCGTCGATGTATCATCCTGCCTAGAAAACTTAGTGAAATCTAGCACCTTGTACCGATTTGGGAAAGGAATTAAGTCATAAGCTGGAGGGTATGGAGTCCGACAAGAGTAAGTATTAATCTTGGGCTGAATCCAAAATTGCTCTTTCATCACTTCTGCGATCTTATCGGTTAAGAGTGCATCCTGATCTTGCCGATGCACTGGCTGAATCTCCACTGGAGGGGCTGGCTGATATGCTTCTATGTATCCTTATGGTACTTGGTTTGGAGGAATCGGCATCTTCACAGCACCATTCTATGGAGCAAAGCTCATCGGCTGTTTTGCCGATGTTTGATCCTGGACAACTGCCTGAGGACAATACTGCTGAGTCCCCATTGCCTGGTAACTTGGCTAAATAGCAGATTGCTGAATTGGTGCTTGCCCTGACCAATTGAGATCATAACTCATCAGCACCTGACTTGCCGATGGCTGATAGCTTGCGGACAATTGATGCTCTTGTATGGGTGGATGATAGCCAGCATAGTTGCCCTAAATTGTAGATAACCTAGATTGAGATACGAATGGCACTATGGGCTGTCCTGCAGTGGAAACTCTCTATTGAACTGGTGGAGAACTAGTCAATGCATAAGATATCTGTTGCGGAGGCGCGTGGAATCCCATTGACAATGGCTGTATAGCAGGAGGTGTAGTAGAGTAATGTGACGCTTGAGTCATCGACCGAATTGGAGTAGCCGATGTCATTGGACCCTTCCCTGCTACATCATGCACTTGAGGTAGTCCAGAGTTGGCAGTAGATGGACCTGGAGGCATCCCGTATCCCCACCAATTAGCAGTAATCTGATTATGTTGGACTGAAGAGCCTGACATTGCTGATGCCGATAGATCTGTGCTCAACTGAGTACTAGGCCTCTCCTGAGATGTTAGATCTGATCCTATTGGTGTGGCTTCAATGATAGATGGTCCTGATATAACTGGAGGAATAAGCGCTTTCATACTTTCAACGGCTGGAGTTGCCGATGGAGTACTGACAGATGCCGATCCCGGCTGATGATATGTCGGCCCGACATAACCTGGTGCTTGTCCGTCTCTTAACGTTTGCACAACAGCATTGTAAACAGTATTGGACAATACAGTGGAGTGGTTGATCAAAGCCTGATTTAATGCAGAATTAACCATCTCTTGTAATTTACTAGGGTTGGAGTCAAAGGTTACCTGCCGAGGCAACGGCAAATCTTGCTTCTGGATTACTTCTCCACCCCTATTCTTGCTGAAAGACTTCAAGCAGAGCTACCTGTAATCCTCCATAGCTTTTTCCATGGCTAGCTTCTAATCCTCCTTGAGATCTGACTCTGATATCTCGATGATGTTCTCTGGATTGATATCAGCAGGATTCTTTATGATAAATCTGTTGACTTTGTCCCACCGGGCATGCCAAAAGATGTGTTGATGCAAAATTCTTATCTGCAAACACACCGGGCTAATACCCAAATTCGATATCCGAAGCGTGCTAGTCGATTTGACCTGTTAATCGACAAGGATGATAATTTGAATAAAAACCGAATGAGACGACAACGATACGCCCGGACGTCAAGGCTCAGAATGTATTCGATAACTGTTGAATAGATCAGACGAGACGACAGCGATACGCCTGGAAGTCAAAGCCTGAATCGTGCTTGGTAGACGCAAAACCTGCAAGGTCGCCGGAGATCAAGTTGATGCAGCCCGTTGATTCTTGAAAGAACTCATTGAAAAAGAAAATACTTGACGAAATCGTCAAAAAGTAAAGTACTGGTAGAAGTAAATTGCGATAAAAAGTAGATTTGTTTTGTTTATTGATGCTTGGATCTCCATTACAATGCCCTTCGGCATATATTTATACTCCGCTAATTGAAGAGTCCTAATTTAACATGCAAAGCTCAAATATAGAAGAAATAAACCAATTCCTTATACGAACTCTATCTCTTTAAGAAAAAGAAATAAAACTCTTATCGGAGTTGGACTTAAACTATAATACGAAAATCATAAGCTCTATGTCGCCGATCCTCTGTCCGCTTCCGTCATGATGAAGTTATCTCTTCATCGGCACATCCCTGGCATCGGCAACAACCTTCTAGTCTTCCTGCCTATCTTATCGGCAATAGCTTTTCTGTCTCATCAGCAACGATCCTCTAACAACTTTTCATCTTCATCTGCAATGATCCCCTAGCTCTCTATCACTCTCATCGGTAACAGCTCTTTAGCTTCATCAACAACGTACGGAGTGTAGACAGTTGAGAGTATACTGTGCTCGAGGGTCGCCTATTTGCTCGAGGGAATTTCCGTTTTTGAGGGGTCAATGATTCGAGGGGTCGTATTCGAGGGTTGGCTCAAGTGCATCGGTAACACGTCTTCAACCCAATTGGCAATAATCCAGATCAACCTGCCCTTCATCGACAACTACTCATCGACAATATTAGAAGCAATATCAAAGAAAACCATCCTCTTGCCGATTTAGTTTAGTCTCCCGATCCTTATTGACACGTGCCAAAAAATGGTGTCAACAGGGTAATTGGAATTTTCTTTCCTGTTTATTTGCTCATGCCCCTTGGCATGGTTTTTTAGCATAGTCCATATCCGTTCTTGGCATATGAAGAATTTTTAAATGGAGAGATGTCATGATGGTGAATGCAGGGAGTTTTGCATAAGGTATGCGTGGCTCTCAATGTAAGAGTCAGAATTTTTATTTGGTGGAAGGAATGGAGCACAACTCTCAGGGTGAGAGTTGGCGTATTTTTGGTTGATGGAGGGATGCATGTTGTGTGCAACTCTCAGGGTAAGAGTCGGCTTTATTTGGTGGGTGCATGTGAATCTCAATCATGGGCATATGACCATAATCTCACTAAGGTCACAACAATTTGACACAACTCAACATTCCGCAAGCAGCATATGACTAAGGGTTTTGTAGTATTGAAACATGTCATATGGCTTTGGTAGGTATTTCATAATCATTGAGGAACTTTTTTTTGAATTTTTGAAAATAAAACTTCGGATGTCAACTCTCACTTAGAACAAGGTCATAGCGCAGCCCATGTCACCATATCATATTAGGCAATAACTTAGATAAGATCAAGCATATGCAACCCACTAGTCCAAGTTTTTAAAATAAAACATTATTAGCTGATAAACCCAAATCTTAGAGAAAGCTCGATTATAATATGGTTATAGATGAAACACAAGACATAGCAACTATTCATTATCTCAATAAGGGTTGAACTAGATATTTGCATAGCACATATATATAGAATGGAATAAATATTTTTGTTCTATTTAGCATATTCATTTTTTAATGCATGGTTGCTGAAAATTAAACATGCTAAAAAGAAAATAAATTGTAAAAAATTAAATATGCAATGCAGATACCTGTGTGGGTGTCCTCCCCCAAACTAGCTCGTAGCTCATGGTCGAGGGTAGAACCTTGAGGCAATGTTTATTTTATTCGTTTTACCTTGTTTCTGTTGTCATCATTTGGACTTCCTTTATGATGTTGAAGATTTGTCCTGCAAGGGTAAGTCCATAGGAACATACTAAGTCTATGCTAGCAATTTATTTCAATGGTCAATTGAATTTACCAAGGTGTTGGTATTTCTTAGCGCAACCACAAAGAATTGGTGACGGTGCCAGAAACGCCTATGGGGTAATTCTAAGTCTATTGAATGACTCCGAAAGCGCACATAATATACCGCTGTAACACTTCACCCGGGAGTATTCCAAGGTATCATAATTTATATTTTCCCAAGGGAAAGTGGTAGCTAGAAATGTTAATGGACTCCTATCTCAATTTAGTGACAACTAGTGTAGAGGGGGTAAACAATAGGTAAAAGGATGGTGATGATTCAAAGATAACTATGAGATAACTAAAAGATAACTAGTATAGTATAGCTAGGTGGGAGAACAATGAGTGAGAAAGGTTCCTGTGGTTCTAATTCTACTTTCGTACTCTAATCTAATCAAATAGTCGAAACAAACTTGGATTGCTACCTTACTACTTGGCTGCTAGGGATAGACGACAAAGCACGAGACAGAACCCCTACTAAAGTGACTATACTCTTAGTAAATGCCTTGCCTTTTAAGAACTAGCCCAAACATGGTGAGAAAACCCTAATGCCGCCCAAGACCTATCACCTCTCGGGAGTGCGCCCACGAACTGTCCATGTGGACCAGCGACAACTGTGAGACTTAGCCTAAGCACCATGCTTACACTAACTCTCACTACTCTAGTCAATATACAACCCACTAGAGCACCTTGCGGTGATGGTAAACAACCAAGGAGTTGTTTACAGGATCACAATCTAGTGTGTAACTACTACAAGACTAACTAGAGCACTAGAACACTATTGCAAGAATAACATTGCACAAAATAAATACTCATAAAAGTAGAAGAAGAATACTATATGAAATAAAGAAAGTCTTACAAGAGAAAGATACAAGAGCAATACCAGACTCTTCAGCAGACGACTCCGGAGACCCCAAGCTTCGCTCGACTCAACTCTAACTCCAACACTAGACTAAAACTACAACTATACTAGTGACTGGTATCTCACTTGAATGAATCATGAACCATGCCTTGAGAAGGTGGAGGCAGCCCGTATTTATAGGGGGAGTAGAGGGGGTGCCATGTCAGCGGTCCGTGTGCTCCCCATCTCTCCACCCTTGGATAAACCATCATTGGAACCTCCTCAATTCGACGTCCGAGATCATGAGCACTGCATGGCGGCATGCAGGAAGGCGGTGGAGCAAAGCTGGAAGTCAGGGCCCACAGGAAGGGCGTTGGCTGATGCCTCTCTGACATAATGGGCCCACCTGTGGTCTTTCCCTAGTGTCCCCACATGTCATTGTGTGTGTGTCATGCCTTGCTTCACTCTGGATTATTTGTTATGGGCCCATCAATCCATGTATCTTCATCTCTCACCCTTTATTGAAAGCATAAGTTGAATCTAAGGGTGGAAATTGCTTTGGTGAGGTTTCACATGGATCGTGCCTTGTCACTGTGCCTCGGACCTCCCTAAGGTGGGGTCGGCTGACCCCCCTATGGTGGGTCTAGGTGCTCATTTTCTATCATTTTGAATACTCCTACATCCAAATCTAAGAGTACAAGTTGAACCATTTATTGATAAAAATATGCCTATGTCATGTTATTCTTCCTCTGTTTTCAGGATTGTTGATGGTGTTTTGAGGTGGAATTTTATGGCATAACCACCATCAACAAGATCCCCCAAGCTTAACCTTTGCTCATCCCGAGTAAACAATTAAACTTAGTCTCGGTGGATCAGGAGCTGCTACAATGTTCACATTTCAAGAGTAACATGTATATAACAAAGTATTTCACTTAGCAAGAAAAATTTAGCTCTGAAAAACTCACCCATATTACCTTAGTATTTCATGGGGATTATGGCTTTTCCTTTGTCTTGGGCGGTTGAGAGACAAAACAGTTAGACTTAAGCACTAATTTTCTTATTCCTTGCAAGTTTCATAGGTTTTGCAACATTTTTCAAAAGAGAAACTTAATGTTCCTCAAATACTCTCATGTCGCTCAAATGGTGTATGATTCCTCACCAAGGCACAAGGTAAGGTTGCCTTTCCGTATCTCATCGTACTTCTAGAAAGGCTTATGTGGAGCTTAAGGTAGGGATAACAAGGAGATAGCATACTTACTTGCATATGTTGCAAAGTCAGAGCTCGGATCCCTGAAGAGAAGTGTCATACCCCCAGATCAAGATGTGCAAGTGTGTGGTATTATGGTGGACTAAAATGCTCCTTTAATTGCTAAGATCTCTCTCTCTATTTCTATTGAGACATGGCTACCAATTCTCTCACTTTTTTTGACTAAGGACTTTCATGTGTCCTTCTACAGACGTTTATTTTGCCTAGCCCTTTTTGTGTCTCATCTAATAAATCATACTAGAGAGAGAGATACTAAAACTTTAGACCTTGGAGCAATCTACTTTTGATGACAAAATGGATAGCATGTTTGTGCATTTTCAGTGTAGAAGCAGCAAAATATATGTGGCGTGTGTGTAATCTTGATCTTAGAGGCATGAAAAGTCTCTTAACAAGGATCAACAAGATTTGACAATACTCAACATAAAAAAAAAGCCTATGTGGAAGGTTTTCTACTGTGCGAAGCATGTGTGGCTGTGGTAGGAATTTATCACCATTGAGGAACAATTGAGGTTTTGATCATTTCAAAAACAAATCTCCGGTAGTCATGCATGCTTAGAACAATATTATAGCTGCTCTTGGCTCACTATCTCACATCTCACAACAACTTAGACTTAGTTCTAGCACTTGCATCCTACAAAAGTGTTCAGGCTCATGGTGGTTTGTGTGAGCCAAGTGATCCATACTTAAGGAAATATCGAGTTATATACTAGACACTAAGGAAATATTAACAAAGTAAGTATTCATCATTTTCAAGAGAAAGATAAACATGCATGACATATATAACCTCAGAAAGCAAAAATAAGCATGGGAAATATTTTTAGCTTTTTTATAATTTTTGAAATTATTAAATAATAGATATTATATATATGTATATATATTTTAACAACAATTAAACTTGCATGAAGAAAAGTAAGAATACTTACCTTAGTGAGGGAGAGAATCTCTCCCAAGCTTGTCCTTTCCCACGGCGTCTCACTGAGGTGGATATGGTAATGGTGGGTAGTGAGGTGGATACTGTGGAGGATATTGTGGAGGATACTGCAGAGGTGGATATGGATGTGGCTGCTGCTGTGGGTGCTGGGGAATATATGGTGGTATGGGCATGTTATGATGTGCATAGAGGTTGGCCCAATTTCTACTACTCGCTTCCTGATAGTTTTGAAGTTGCTGCTGCATTTGCACTGCGGCATTGTGGATGGCTTCATGTCCAGTGTGTAGTGAAGAAAATTGTGCGTTTATCAGATTTATATCATGACGCTCACTGCGGGATCTAGTTTTCTACGAAGAAGAAAGAGAAACCTGGAAAACTCGTGCCCCAGACCTGCGTCTCCCTTCAGAACGGGGAGTATGCATGGTATCTGCATAGTCGCTGTCATCATCTAAATCATTGTGCTCTGCAGCTCGCGCCTTTCCATGTGTGAGTGGACCTGAAAAGCTTGCACGTCCTCCAACTCCAGAAAGGTTAGGAATTAATGGGTGGCCCCCATATAGTTTTAATTCTGGGCATGACAAAGTTAGTCTTGCTTCTAATTTTCTGAATTTAAATTCAATTGTATCATTGGGCCACCTGCAATAACAAGACCTTGAATAAAATGTTCCTTCCTTAAGACAATTCTGGGAGTGGTTATATAATCATTGAAATTCTGAAGTATGCCAAGAGTAGTACAAAACTTCATAATTATAAAGGTAAAATCAAAAGGGCCTTGTCTTACTGGCGCAAAAATCCAGTGTTGTACTATGGCTTTCACAGGTGATATATGAATTTTATGAACCATGACATAGAGAAATATACTATCAATTTCCCTAACAATTCTTATGTCATCTCTGTGGAACAAAGTGACACCCATCCACTTGTGCATGAACCATAAAATGGGATTGCAAATTTGACTAGTGCGTGGTTGTACTTTCCCAATATAGTTCTCCTCAGTTATCTCATACCAAACTTCTTGCTTATTAAAGTTCTTGGTGGCATGCTCAATATTAGTTGTACAATTAATGAAGCCAAGGCATGCAAAAAATTGTTCCCAGTCAAGATTAAAATCAAGGCCACGTAAACAAAAAGAAATGGTATCTTTAGCAGGTTTTACGGTGCACATGAATTCTAAAGTGAGAAGCCTACTACCCGGATATTCGGACAATTTCCCAAATTCACCCCAACCTATTGCTCCAAAGACATCAAAGAACTTCTCATCCATACCTTGATGTGCTCAAATTCGTGGTGGATTTTGTTGAGGATGACTATTTCTTGGGCAGTTAACCCAAGGCCGGTCTCTTGGTCTTTCGTCCTCATGGGCTGTGCTTCTTCATTTATTTCTTCTTCTTCTTGCTGCAAGTGCTCCTCGTATGCTTGTTCCTCAGTGTGGTAGGAGGATGGTTCACCTTCAGTGCTCATAGACTGACATGAATGCCTTGATGAACTCCTACTGAAAGCTGCACGTGCCTTCTTTACCATGGATTTGAATGGGTTCTTTATGCCTGCTTAAGGAAGAAACATGAACACTACTTGGACAAGAGAGGTTAGTGTGAAGTGATTTTCTTACTAGTGTTTACCTCTTCTTGCTTCTTTGAGTGAATGAGAATGTTGAAGTTTTTCTGTAGTGTTTGAAGTGATCAAGGTGTTCTTGAGTGAGTGAATGAGGTAGGAGAGAAAGGGCAAGTGCTGTGTGCACCAGATAGGCGTCGGCTGACCCACCTACTGCCTCCAAATTTCAAATTTTTGTCGTGTGGGTGAAGTTACTGGAGTGAGAGAGAAGAGGCAGGCACAGGGTACACCACATGGGCATCGACTGACCCCCTGTCTCCTCTAAATTTCAAAATTTGTTGTCATTGCCCCCCACCATGCCTGACTCTCCACTACCTTGCCCACTTTTCTCTCTTTGGATGCTTTCTCAAGGAATCATTGCATTAATTGGAATGAATGATGAAGAGAGGAAGGGAACAAAAGGAGGATGCCAGAAATGACTAGAGTGGATGGCACTTTGCTCATGCTTATGGGAATGGTAGGAGAGAAAAAGGAGGAGTGAGAGTGCCCAGGGGTGGCATCGGCCGACCCCCATCTCACCTCCATTTCACTTGGTGCCAAAAGTGTGAGTTAGTGTGGTCTTGTTCATGTCTGCTGAACACCAAATTTTTCTCCCCTTTGGATGCTTGCTCATGGAATCCTTTCTTGGAGTAAGTGATGAATGGAATAAAGAGTGAAACGAGGGGGAAAGACATGACCATAGCATGGTGGATTCTTGCTCAAGTTCCTATGTCCCAAATGGTTGGTTGCACACTCTCTTCATCACATTTTATTAGAGCAGAAGGTGAGGGAGAGAAATGAATGTCGACATTTACATATCTTTATTTTGTGCTACACTCTCCCTACCCATATCTACCAGCAGATACTAGAAGATGAAAGGAGGTGGGGTCCACCAGGGTGTCGGCCGACCCCCCTCTCACATCCCATGATGTTCTAGCCAAAGCAGGCAACACAAGCTTCTAGGCAGCAACATTCAATTTTCTTGGATAGATTAAAAACTGCCTTGCATGGTTAGAAACATGTACTATAGCATGCTGGAAATTGTGCTATCATGGGTGATATGGAGCATGGCAGAGCAAGGTTTGGAAAAAGACAAAAGGTGACAGGTGATGGACACCATGGAGGGGTCGATCAAACCCCCTATGAGCCCTACTTGGTGCCAAGTTTGCTTAGGATGTTAATTAAATTATTTTTATCAGTTTTAAACTTAATAAACATTGATAGAAAAAGGTTGGAACAAAAATGCTAAAATGAAACAATTAAATGAAGTAAAATAAATGCTATAAAGTAAATGCTTAGTTAGTGTACTTACCTTGATGGAAGAATTATCTCTTCAAGTCCTTGTGATGAGTCCTTCTCCCTGGACTGCTGTGGAAATTTTCTTTGGTAATGTTACTGGTTGGATCACTTTCCTCTTCCATATTTGCTTGCTTTTCGGTCATGGTCTTGGATTGACCTTCTTCTTTTTTTTGGCTACTAGAGTCACGGTTGCCAATTCCATTGCCATGATCAGCGAGCACTGTGCTACCTTGGGTTTGAAGTGGAATGTTTCTTGGTCCCATTGATGGTGAATTGAATTTCTCCAGCTCTAACATCAATATGTGCATTGGTAGTGTTGAGGAATGGTCTCCCGAGGATGAGTGGAATCTTTCTACTTCCATATCAAGTACCATGAAATCCACGGGGACGAAGAAATCGCGTATTGACCGGGATGTTTTCAGCTACCCTAGCTGGATGGCGGATTGACTAGTCTGCCAGCTGCAAATATATTGATGTAGGGGACAATGCAACATGATTTAGTTGATCAAAAACTACCTTTGGCATGCCACTGATGCTTGCTCCCAAGTTGCACAATGCATGCTCGAAGTGCTGTGTTCCAATGGAGCAGTCAATGGTAGGACACCCAGGATCCTTCTTCTTTTCTGGCCGTTGATTTAGAATAGCTACATTGCATTCTTTGGTTAGTTTAATTACCTCTGTTGTGGGATATTGACATATTATTGACGAATTACCTCAACGAATTTCCTGAATTGCTCATCAGTTGTTTGTTTTCTTGTTCTTGGGAAAGGCAGCAGTATGTTGGTGTCGTAGAACTCATGTGGAGCTGTCTTTCCATGGAACTTGGTGTTTTCTTCTCTGGATGGAAGTTCCTCTTTTTCTTCTTCTTCTTCTTCTTCTTCTTCTTTCTCTTCCTCATCTTCCTTGTCCTTTCTTGCATTCTTCCTTGTTGTGTAAGGATATGGTGGATCACGGGTGATCTTACCCCTTCTTGTGGTCACCGCATTTAAAGTATTGCAAGAATTTATAGAAGATGGAACAAAAGCAGCAATTTGTGCTATTTGAGATTCTAAAACTTTATTAAAATTCAGTTGATCCTTATCAGAAGAAGCAAGAGAATCCATCTTAGCAGTTAATGATTCAAGAGTCTTGTCATTAGCTAACATTCTTTTATTTATGCCTTCATTGATTTTAGTTTGGTTTATAACAAGATCTTTAAGTGAAGGCCAACTGGGTTTGCTAGTATTACCTTGGCCTTTCAAGCGTGAAGTCGCTCCTCCTTGCTGAGGTCGCCCATTGTTGATGGCCTGGATGACTTCATGGCTTGCATCTTGCACTTCGCACCATTGATTTATTTCGATTGCTTGTGCAGAAGCGTATTGTTGGATGGCCTCTTAATCTTTCTTGAATTTGGCTCGTTCATCCAATTTTTTCATCAAGAGCTCCATCTTTTGAGAGATGGCATCTACTTCTTTAATGTTCTTCATGCCTCTCCTCTTAGGTTGAGGACGTTCTTCATTCCATCCTTGATTTGTCACTATATTATCAATGAGGTTCTTGGCTTGTGTGACATTGAGGGATGTGAACGCTCCTTGTTGACATTGGTTAGTGCAAATAAAATATGAAAGATTTTCGCAAGCGCACAGAACATCAATGTAGCATTTTACCGGGAGTATTCCAGGTATTGTTATTTATATTTTACCACAGGGAAGCTAGGATTAAAGATTCTGATAATTTACCATCATGTATCCACTAACTTAATAAACCAACTAGACTAAAGCAGGGGTAATTTCTTAGCGCATCCACCAAGAATTGGTGACGGCGCCAGAAATGCCTGTGGGGTAATTCTAAGTCTATTGGATGATTCCACAAGCGCACAGAATATACCGCTGTAGCACTTCACCCAGGAGTATTCCAAGGTATCGTAATTTATAATTTCTTAGGGGAAAGTGGTAGCTAGAAATGTTAATGGACTCCTATCTCAATTTAGTGACAACTAGTGTAGAGGGGGTAAATGATAGGTAAAGGGAAGGTGATGATTCAAAGATAACTATGCGATAACTAAAAGATAACTAGTGTAGTATAGATAGGTGGGAGAACGAGTGAGAAAGGTTCATGTGGTTCTAATTCTACTTTCGTACTCTAATCTAATCATATAGTCAAAACAAACTAGGATTGCTACCTTACTACTTGGCTGCTAGGGATAAACGAGAAAGCAGGAGACAGAACCTCTACTAAAGCGACTATACTCTTAGTAAATGCCTTGATTTTTAAGAACTAGCCAGAACATGGTGAGAAAACCCTAATGCCACCCAAGACCTATCACCTCTTGGGAGTGCGTCCACGAATTGTCTGTGCGGACCAGTGACAATCAAAGGTGAGACTTAGCCTAAGCACCATGCTTACACTAAGTCTCACTACTCTAGTGAATATACAACCCACTAGAGCACCTTGCGACGATGGTAAACAACCAAGGAGTTGTTTACAAGATCACAATCTAGTGTGTAACTACTAAAAGACTAACTAGAGCACTACAACACTATTACAAGAATAATATTGCACAAAGTAAATACTCAGAAAAGTAGAAGAAGAATACTATATTAAATAAAGAAAGTCTATCAATGTTTTATCACCGATAACCACCACCGGGGTAACCTAGAGGGTGTTTTTGTTCAGAGGAGCTTGGCAGACTATGGAACTTGGTGGTTACGGCAACAAGCTTGATGAGACATACGATTTTATACTGGTTCAGGCCCTCGACTTACGTTGAGTAAAAACCTTTATGTCCAGTCGGCATGAGCCTGTTGTGTTGTATTGATGAGTATGAGGGATCATGGTGCGCTGTGTAGTTCACCTCTTCTCCTAGACCGTGAGGTCTATTATGGAGATTGTGTTGATCTGACGTGGTGGAGGTCTAGTTTTTGATCTAGGGAGCCCTACCCTCCTTTATATAGTCCTAGGAGAGGTAGGGATCCTAGTCGGTTACAAAGTAGAGATCCTAGTAGGGTTGCGTGCAACTAGTCCTAGTAGGATTACATGAAAGGAATCCTAATTGGACTAATTCTTCTTATGTCTTCTCGGTGGGGAGGTAATTCTCATGTCATGTTACTCTGTTCTACTCGAATCGGGCAGTGGGTTCTTCGATCCTCTGTCCGTATTCCATCTTCTTGGGGAACCTCCGGTGTCCCCCATCGACAAGCCACTGAGCGTTCCAGGATTTGGAACTCGAAAGACGGGTTCTTTCCAGGTGAAATCTTGGGATGCTGTTTCTTCTTGCTGCTTCTATCTTGGTTCTTTGACGAGTGCAATTTTGTAAAAATTGCACTCACTGAGTGTAGCCCCCGAGCCTCTTGCTTTTTGGTACAAAAAGTTGGAGGGTCTAGTTGTAGCCTTTATCTTCTGGTCGCTGTCTTCACGTATCACGGAGTGCAATTTTGGAAAAATTGCACTCAGTGAATGTAGCCCCTGATCCTCTTGCTTTTTGGAACAAAAAGCTAGAGGGTCCTTGTCGGTGTCCTGACCCGAGGGCCAAGCACCAACGAGTGAATTCGTGCTATGTGCTCCCTAATTCAGATGGTGATGCAAGAAGAACACATGATTTTTATCCTGGTTCGAGCAAGAGAAGGCCCTACATCCAGCGGGGGAGAGAGTTTGTATTATCTTGCACCGAAGTGCTTGTATAGGGGAATACAAGCGAGCGAATAGGAATGGGGGGTGTAGAGCAATGCCTAAGCCTAGGAGCTCTAAGCCTATGCCTTGCAACTAGGGCGCTTGAATTTCTCTAAGTGTTGTCGGATACTTGTCGAAATGTTGTCCGGGTGTCTAGAACTAGCCCTTGGCGTCCCCTTTTATAGGCCAAGGGGAGGCTTAGGTGTACAGGAACCCTAGGGCTATCATAGGCAGTGACGTTGAGAGGATGATGCCGATCGTGTCCCGATTGCTGTAGAAGCATGCCCTGGGCATGGCCTGCCTTGTCACGACATGCTTGGAGATGATGGCTGTCCTTCAGGTGTATCACGATGATGCCACAGGTGGTCGATGAAAGACCCTGTAGACGTCATGTTGGGAGTTGTTAGAGCACTGACTGGAGGCGTTGTGGTCCAAGTCAAGGGGTGGTCGAGGGGGTCGAGGCCTGAATGGATAAGAACGAGCCTCGAGAAATATGGTATGTGTGCCGACAATCGCGTCTTGAGGGGGTGCCTGGCAGGGAACATTGTCCGGTATGGAGAAATAGCATTGTACGATCCATGGATTCTATGGGTATGGGCAGTAAAAGGGAGATTTGACCGTCGTACCTAGTCACTGCAACCCTGCTGTAGCCATGAGGTTAGGCAGGAGTTGGACAATGCATTAACTATCCTGGGTCCCTACGAGGAGTAGTTGAGCTGGAGGGGAGCAGTAGTCGACGGGGGGTCATCTGCCCGCGCTGAGTTCCGCCTCTCAACGGGGGGTCGACTGCCCATGCTGCAATCAATCGCTCGAGGGTCCTGTTGAGGGAGGAGGCATTTAGATTGGCCTGTCCCATTCATGGGCTGGCCTAGTATGGCATGGTCCCAGGGGGTTGGGCCTTGTCTCATCGAGGGGCCAGTTCAATTTCATGCGGAGTTTTCTCGGTGGTTTTATGCTAATTATTCGAGGATCATTTTCTCCCAGGTCGAGGTTTAGGGTACCCCCTTAGTCGATACCCGACAGTAGCCCCCGAGTCTCGGTGTGAGCGCTAGCATTCACACAAAGGCTCATGAATTGGGGTCGTAGCGTTTGCCGTTTTTTGAAGGGTGCGCGCAAGCATACCCTTTGGGGGTAGCCCCCGAGGCCTCAGAGGCGTAGGATACTCCTTTGAGGGCTTCACATAATTCTTGTTGAGGGGTGCTTGAGTGGTTGAGCCCCCCCGGGCATATCTGACCCTCTTTCATTGAGGGGTGCTGAGGTGGCTGAATGTGGTAAGTTTCTCTTGAGGGCTGCACGATCATGAACTGCATGAGCGTACACTTCGGGGGTAGCCCCCAAGGCCTTGGAGGAGTAGGATACTCTTCTAAAGGATTTATGTGATCCTTATCGAGGGGCGCTCGAGTGGTCAAGCCCCCGGGCGTATTTGACCCTCTTTCGTCGAGGGGTGCCAAGAGAAGTCGAGCCCCCAGGCCTCATGTGGCCAGGGCTTCGCTAGCTTTCGGTGTCCGTCCCATGAGCCCTTTCAATCGGGTATGGGGTGAGGAGCGTCACACTACCATCAATGGGTGAGTCTCGTCATCCTCTATTGAGTTGTTATCAGGAAATATAAGCAAGAGCTCGTGCCTCATTCAATGGGGGTTGACTGGTAGCTGCGAAGGCGCTCTTATTGAAGCAAATCAATGGGTCCCATGGATTCCGACCCCTTTCAATTCGGTTCGGTGGCTCGATGCCTCCCTCCGAGGGGATTCTAAAGTGGACCTTAGTTTTTCCTTGAATATTCTGGGGGGCCTTGAGAGTTCATTCTCAAGCCTAGTGGCGCTGAAGGGAGGTGCGTGACCCCGCGCGAGTAGGGCTACCTCGAACTAGAGGAAGTCATAGACGTCTCCCCTAGTGTCTCCTCGCCCCTATCCTCCTCCTCACCCAGGTCCTCCTCCTAATCATCGTGACCCCCCACTGCGTGGGGGTCCACCTGCCGGTCGTCGTCTGCGGGAAACAGCTCCCTCATCAATGGGTGACATCAGCGAGCCTTCGTCGATGCCTCCACCAACGGCGGCTCCTCCGCGCCGGGCCTCAGGTAGCGCGAGTTGACACCCGTTCGTCGTGATCGTCTACCTCTGCCCAGCATTTTGTCCTGTGCCTACAATGACAAAGATTAAACCAATTAGCACAAATAACCGAGAAGTACTTATAAAGAGATGCAAAATGAATGAAACATAATTGTAAAGTAATAATAAGAACAATATAGTATTACATGAATTAGAAATTATCTCCAAAAACAACAATGGTTGCCTCCTCGCCATCACTATCACTACTGTCATCATCACTATCAATATTGTCGAGCTCTCTTAAGTCCTCATCATCTTCATTGTCCTCACCATCTCCATCGTCCTCAACAACTCTATCGTGCTTCTCCCTCCATCGCTCAAGCAACATTATGTCCTTAGGATCTTGCACCACTTCACCCTCATCCTCATCAATGTCGTTGTCTACTTCCATGCCCATCAGCGAAAGAATGTCTATCTCGAAACGCCCTTCTAGCCCCTCAGGTTGATAAAACTCTCCGCTATCCACCGATGGGTCAAAGTTGTAATCATCATCGTTTGGGACAGGAGCTTTACCGCACAGCGATACCAAGTGCACAAGGTACCAACCCTTAAGCTCCTCTTTTTTTGGCATGCCCATGGGAGGTAATAAACTTGTGTGGCCTGTTGAGCCACAATATAGGCATCTTATCCTGTATAGATGGAATCCTGTCGAATTTTGACTTGCCCAATCTCATCGGCTCTTCTTGTGTCCTTACGATCGAACCAGTGGCATTTGAATATCACTAGATTAAGAGTTTTGGGGCCCTCAAAGTGGAGCTCGTATATTTCTTTGACTATGCCATAATAGTCGTGATCATCAATGCCAAGCATACGAATTCCTGTGCATGTGGTCCTTCGTGCGGGCCGACTCTCCTCATAGCTTCTCATGCAAAAGTGATAGCCATTCACATCATAAATGGTAAATGACTTGATCGTAGTGCAAAAGCCCTGTGTAATTTGTTTCAATTGATCACTCATTTCCGCATCCGTGCGGGCCTGCAAGGTGAGGCCAGGTAGATCGTTATATTACTTGCTCCTAGGAGCAAAGTGGAATCTCAGTTGGAATGAGGTAGGTTGGATGGTACCTTCATACCGAACCAGGAAATAAAATTGGGCACGACACTTTTGAGAAGATGGTCTTCTTCGTTGGAAGGAGCCGTATTCCCTATCTAGTGTTTATTAATAAACTCTCTGAAAAACAAGAGACAAATGGGGTCGGACGATAGGTGGAGGTTATTGACGACGTATGTAACAAGCTCATTGAAAACTTACTCTCGGTAAGAAACCATTTCATCAAGGTTCAATAGCACGTAGAGGAAGATAGTGCGCCACTCATGATGGAGCAACTGCTTGGGGTACTTGCGTTTCCTCTTTCGAGTTGCCCTTTGTCAACGTCGGGACCCGAGGGTGCCCTAAGCCAACGAGTAAATATGTACTGCATGCTCCCTAATCCGAATGGTGATGCAAGATGAACACGATGATTTATCCTAGTTCGGGCAAAGAAGGCCCTATGTCCAGCGGGGGGAGGAAATTTGTATTATCTTGCACCGAAGTGCTTGTACAGGGGAGGATACAAGCGAGCGAGTGAGAATCGAGGGGTGTATAGGGTGAGCTGAGACTTGAGCATTCCGGGCTCTAGAAGCTCTCTCGGGTGTTCGTTCATTCTTTTTTGCCTCCCTTCTAACGTACTCGGCATCCCCTTTTATAGACTAAGGAGAGGCACAGGTATAAAAGAAGTCTACGTGGTCATGGGTGATAATGTCGAGGGGGCGATGCCGATCAAGTCAAAGCTACTATGGAGGCATGCGCCGGGCATGGCCTGCTCTGTAGTGACATGCTTGGAGTTGATGGACATCCTTTAAGCGTGTCACAATGACTCTCGCAGACGGTCAGTGAAAGACCCGTGCCCATACGCGGGCGTGCGGATCCCTGTGTACGTTGCATCGGGGGTTATTGGAGCGTTGACTAGAGGCGTCAAAGTTAGACTCGAGGGGTGGCTTGATGACGCTCGAGGCACAATCGAGGGGTAGCCACGAAAGTAGTGGTTGGATGGATAAGATCGGACTTAGGGAATCCAAAGCTGGCGGCTGTCGGGTAGCGTGTCGAGGTGGTGTCCAAGGTGAAACAGTGCTATGTATGGCATAGCAGTACCAGTCAGTTCATCGCACGTCTTAGGGATGGGCGCTAAAGCGGGATTCGAACACTGTACCTAATCCCTCTACTCGACTATGTCCATACGATTAGGCGGGAGTGGGTGAGATGCATTAAATGTGCTATTTCCCATACTTGGAGTAGGTGTATCAAGGGGTAGCTCCACTCGATGGGGGGTCATCCGCAGGGGCGGACCTCCGTCACTTGATGAGGGGTCGTCCTCTCGGGGGAACTTCCGTCAACCGCATCGAGTGCTACGTACAGAGGGGTGTGGTTTGTTTGGGCCAGCTCAGTACGAGTTCGTTCAAGTGCTGGGCCTGGTTTTTGGTGAGGTGTTTATGAGTTTGATTTGTTGGAGTTTTTTTGAGGATTTGTGTGGGTTTGCTCAGGGATTAATTCTGGTTGACGGAGGTTTCCCCTTTTCCAGGTACCCAATAGTAGCCCCTGAGTCTCAGCGTGAGTGCTGGCACTCATGTAGAGGCTCAGGAACTGGGTTGTGGTGTTGGTCGTTCTCCGAGGGGTGCACACGAGCGCACCCGTCGGGTGTAGCCCCCGAGGACTCGGGGGAGTTGGATACTCACCCGAGGGCTTTTATTCTTTTCATTGTCAAGGCGGGCTCAAGTGGTCGAGCCCCCGGGTGGTTGGTTCCTCTTTCGTCGAGGCCGTCCGGTCGTGAGCAAGCCCCAGAGCCTCTTTCATCGAGGTCGATCAGGAACAAGCCCATCTTTTTTCTTTCAACCCTCACGGTCCCTTTTGTTTGGGAGGAGGGGTGAGAAGCGCCGTACTAGCCCTATTTGGGTAAGCCCCGACATCTCAGGTGAGCTGCTATCTAGAAATTCAAGTAAGAGCTCGTGCCCCATTTGATTGGGGTTGACTTGTGGCTCAGAGGTGCTCTTATTGAAGTAAATCAATGGGTCCCATGGATGCTGACCCCTTTCAATCGGGTTCGGTGGCTTGACGCCTCCCTTCGAGGGGATTCCAAAGTGGTCCCTTAGTTTTGCCTTGAATATGTTCAAGGGGCTTCAAGAGTTCGTTCTCGACAAGGGACTCATGTCAGCTCCCACCGATCATCCCTGACTCAGGTACTCAAGGGCGGCTATTGAACCCGGACCGAGGGCCAGCCTTTGCTTCCTTGAGATTTTCAAGGGGCCTGGGCCTACGTTTCTTGCTGTGGAACACTCCATTCATGGATAACTCCTCCTGTTCACCAGGCGCGTCCTTTTAGGCGAAGGTCGGAGCGGCACGGCCGTGGTGGACCTGTCAGTCAGTGTGGCACGGTGGGTGCGTGTTTCGGGGGAGATATCGCCACGATTCACTTCTCCACCCGTTGGGCGCGTCTTTTGAGGATGAAGCCAAAACGACACGGTCGTGGGGAGGGGCCGTGCAACGGCTAGGGATCGAACGTTCCACACGTGTCCCTTGTATGTGGGAATCGAGGGAAGTGGTAGGTAGGCAAAATAAATGTGGCGATTTACCTGTCTCCTGGCCCGAATGGCTCGTTGTCCATCGTCGCCTATAAATTCAGGGGGGAGGGCTTCATTCACTCCTCATCTTGCCTTCCTTCTCTCATCACCACCGCCACCACCAGAGAGCCTAGCCGCCCTGCCTGTTAGCGCTTAGAGAGAAAAAGAGCCAAAGATTGGAAACCTTCCCTCTCGTCCTTCTGCCGAGCGAGTTCACGCGGTCACCATGGCGCCAGAGCTTCGTTCCCGAGAGGACTGGCTTTCGTTAGCCATTTTGGAGGAGGAGCTCGATGGATTGGTGAAGGATGGGCTTCTCCACCCTGTTGTCTCGGAGGACCGGCCAGAGTGGATGGTGCTGCCGGAGGAGGGCCGATGTCGATGCCCAGGAAATGGGTGCCCCAAACCCTCGGTTTACCGAACTAAACCCCGCAAAATCAGCAACTCGACCCCTCCGATAACCTCCCGCGCTAGTGTACGAAGGCCCACAGGCTGAGACATGTCGGGCTGATCCACGAATGGACAACGATGGCCCAAAGCCAAAACCTGCTCGAGAGGCTACCGAACGGACTAGTACTGTACACTCGAGAGGCTACCGAACGGACTAGTACTGTACACTCGAGAGGCTACCGAACGGACTGGTACTGTACACGCGAGGTTACAATTCGGGCGACCCCTCAAAGACAGAACTTTGTCTGCAGAACGAGCCTGCCCTCGAGGACATAACTTCGCCAGCCGAACGAGCCTGCCCTCGAGGGGAGTACACCCCTCGGTTTACCGACTCTCTCGTACGAATCCGGGCGCATTTAATGCGATCTACCAACCCCTGCCTAACCACATGGCCACAGTTACGGTAACAGTTGCAGGCGTGGCAGTCAAATCTGGCTTTTACCGCCCATGCCCTGGAATCTCGCAAGTCGTACTACGCTGTTGCACCATACCGTGCACTGTGTCACGTCCAGCATCACCTCGAGACGTATAAACCAGCACGTTTCTCGCATTTTCCGGGATTCGGCCTTATCCGGTGAAGCTCGACCTCCTCAGCACGACCCCCTCGACTCCAGCCAAGACCCTCGACCGTCGTCCCTCGACTTCATCAATGAACCCTCGAGCGGAACTTCAACAACTCCTGACACGACGGCTGCAGGGCCTCCCATACCGACGTACATCACTACAGCGGCACCGACATGATCGGCCTCAATGTCGTACATCATTAGCTGTGCGGACTCGAAATACATGTACCCCTGTGCCCCTCCTTCATCTATAAAAGGAGGCGCCAGGACCTGCGAAAAGAGGATCGATTGAGAGATAGAAACGCTAAGTCTCTAGACCATAGAACGACACTGTGAGACAGCGTAAGGTTGAGAACTAGGCGTCTGACGCCCAAGCTCCACCGCGCGCTCCTCACACCTGCTTGTATTTTCCCCTGTACTAGCACTTCAGTGCAAGATAACATGAATCATCCTCCCCCCGCTGGATGTAGGGCCTTCTTTGCCCGAACCAGGATAAATCGTCGTGTCCTTCTTGCATCACCCACCGGATTAAGGGAGCACGCAATTACGAATATTACTCGTTGGTGTTAACCCCCCGAGGGTCAAAACACCGACAGTTGGAGCGCCAGGTAGGGGAGCCTCATGTCACCAATGATTTCCCGCCATTTTTCCAGATGGGCGACTTTGTTTCACCACTTTCGCACACTACGGTGATCTGGTTTGGGAGCCTGGAGTTCATGACCCTCGACCAGGGCTACGACATGACCCTGCTCTCAATCAGTGACCCAAACGGAGGTCGCGGTATGCCCCCACGCTCTTGGGGGGCCGCTCACCAGTCTCACGACCTTGCTTCCACATCCAGAAGGGGGCATGGTCGGCACCGTCATCGCCATCTACCTAAGTCGGGGAAGGTTCCCGTCGCTTTCTCCTCGCCCCTGACCGGAGATGACGAACCCCTTGTTGAGGGAGCATCTGACCCGAGTTCAGAGGTAGAGGGAAAACTGGCAGAACCCCACCACAACCTTGACTCCACCTTCGCTGTATACACGTCGAGGAAGCGCGACGAAGCCCCCGCTCGATCTAGCCCGCTCCCGCACGAGCTGTTCGAGCGCCATCAGCGGCCTTCGTTCGACTTCAACAATCCCACAACGACGATCTTGACAGCGACCCACTCCAGCATGAGCACATTGGAGGACCGCTCAAGCACCCTTCTCCAAGCAATGACAGACGTGGAGACTGTCACACCGGCCTTTGAGGGTTTGGCCTTAGCGCCCAGCCCCCGGAAGTACACCGTCGGCACACTCCGACGGCAGTTGCAGGAGGAGGCGCGGGGGCAATTCCCTGTCTTCTACTGCGGCGACCCTGACTCTGACTCTGATCATTGGGATCCTACCCGCGAGTGCCTCCACATCGATGGTGATGCCGACTCCAATCAGGACACCGTCGATCCAGCAGCCGCGACGGCTATCGCTGTGGCGAGAGGCGCTCCCCCCAGAGCAGAGGACCAACAACCAGACGCACCCCGAGAAGCGTGCCCTCGTCCTGGCGAGCAGGACGCACAGCTGACGCAGATTCGGGGTTGCAAGCAAAGCTCGTCGACGAGCAGGAACGCTTGCGCCTACTCGAGCTGACCCTCGAGCACGAGTGGCGACCGCCCGGTGGTAGAGCCCGAGCCAGGGCCCGAGAAGTCAACCGGCAGATCATCGAGGCAGGAGCACCCAAGCAACCCACCAACCATTGTCCCCGAGCAAGCCAGAACATTATTGCGGCGGCTATGCTCCTTCGCAATATGCCCGCGCCATCTAACTCACAAGCTCGGTGGATACAACGTGAGGTCAAGGATCTCCTCCAAGTTGCTGCTGTCTAGCAAGCCAAGAGCTCAGCCTCAAGGCGTCGAGGGGCTGCCTCCGAACCTTAGGTCGAGCCCTCCCGACCTGAAAGGGAGGGCTCGGTCGATCAGGGGGCGACCCCCCGACAGAAGAAGAAGCCGGCCTGAGAATGTATCAACGACGACCGCGCTTCCCGCGACGCACGCCTTGACATTGTCGAGAACCGCAGACGCAAGCACGGGGATGCTGAGGATCGAGGGTACAGCGCCCATCGTGGAGGGCGTTACGACAGCGACGAAGACCGACAGGCCCCGGAGCCACCAGGTCCCTGAGTCTTCAGCAGGAGGATCCGCTGCGCCTAGCTGCCCGACAAGTTTCGACCCCCCACGAGTATCGTCAAATACAACGGCAAAACCAATCCCGAGCTCTGGCTAGCCGACTTTCGGTTGGCTTGTCAGGTAGGCGGGGCGCATGACGATCATGCCATCATACGTCACCTTCCCCTGTTCCTGTCCGACACCGCACGTAGGTGGCTCGAGGAGCTTCCCCCTGACCAGATTCGTGGCTGGATCGACCTTGTCCGGATCTTCGAGGGGAACTTCAAGGGTACCTACGTGCGTCCCGAGAACTCCTGGGAACTGCACAACTGCAAGCAAAAACCAGGGGAGTCTCTCCATGACTTTGCTCGATGATTCTCCAAGCTCCGCACTGAACTACCCCACATCTTTGATCTCGACATCATTCTAGCGTTTGTTGCGGGTACAACCTGCAAGGACCTAGTTCGCGAGTTAGGGCGTAACTGCCCCGACACCGTCGACGAGCTCATGGATGTGGTCGCCAACTACGCGGCTGGCGAAGAGGCCGTCGGCGCCTTCTTCAGCGACGGGAAGGACAAGGGAAAAACGCCGGTAGCCGACAACGCCAGAGGCTCGAGCAAAGGGCCGAAGAGAAATAACATGAAGAAGAAAAATCAGCAAGGCAAGCGTGAGGCTGTAGAAGATGATCTCATCGCAGCAATCGAATGCAAAAGACCTCGAGGTCCCCCCGAGGGTGCCATCTTCGACAAAATGCTCGAGGAGCCCTGTCCTTATCATAAGGACAGGGCAAGGCACAAGCTTAAGGACTGCTGCATGCTTCGAAGGCACTTCGAGCAAGTGGGCGTGAAGAAAGGTGACGACAAGAAAGACCAAGGCGGTGGCGAGGGAGACAACGGGGAAGACGGAAAATTGCCCGAAGTCTATGACTGCTACATGATCTACGGGGGCGCCTTGACCCAGCTCACGCCCCGACAGTGTAAGCGGGAGCGTCGAGAGGTCTTCTCCGTTCGTGTCGCGACGCCCCACTACCTCGACTGGTCTGATGCGCCCATCACGTTCGACCGCGATGACCATCCGGATCGAGTCCCCAACCCCGGGCCTATCCGCTCGTCGTTGACCCAATCATCATCAACACCCACCTCTCGAAGGTCCTCATGGACGATGGCAGCAGCCTGAACATCATCTACCTCGAGACCCTCGACCTTCTGGGAGTCAGGAGGTACCAACTCTGACCTAACGCGGGGGGTTCCATGGCGTCGTGCCAGGGAAGAAGGCTTTCCCCGTCGGCCGTATCGACCTTCCTGTCTGTTTTGGCACCCCTGCCAACTTCAGGAAAGAGACCCTCACCTTTGAGGTGGTTGGGTTTCACGGAACATATCATGCCATCATCGGCCGATCGGGCTACGCGCAGTTCATGGCGATCCTGAACTACACCTACCTCAAGCTCAAGATGCCAGGACCCAAAGGCGTCATCACTGTCGCCTCCTCCTACAAGCACGCGTACGACTACGATGTCGAATGCGTCAAATATGGGGAGGCCGTCGAGCAAAATGCCATGATAGCCGCGACCCTCGAGCACCTCGCCGACGAGATGCCAGACCCCAAGCGACACGCCGACAACTTCGAGCTAGCACAAGACACCAAGAAAGTCCCCCTCGACCCGAGCTGCCCATGCGAGAAGGTGCTAACGATTAGCGCCGACCTCGAGGACAAATAGGAAGCCGTGCTCATCGACTTTCTCCACGTGAATGCTGATATGTTTGTGTGGAGTCCTTCGGATATGCCAGGCATACTGAGGGAAGTCGCCGAGCATGCCTTGGAAATCCGGGCCGGGTCCAGACCGGTGAAGCAACGCCTGCGCCGCTTCGATGAGGAGAAGCGCAGGATCATCGGCGAGGAGGTACACAAGCTTTTGGCGGCTGGATTCATCAAGGAGGTCCATCACCATGAATGGTTAGCTAATCCCGTGTTAGTTAAGAAAAAGAATGGAAAAATGCGGATGTGTATTGACTATACTAGTTTAAACAAAGCATGTCCCAAAGTTCCGTTTCCTTTACCACGCATTGATCAAATTGTCGACTCTACCGCGGGATGTGAAACCCTCTCGTTCCTCGATGCTTATTCCGGCTACCACCAAATCAAGATGAAAGAGTTCGACTAGCTCGCGACTTCCTTCATCACACCTTTCGGCATGTACTGCTACGTGACCATGCCCTTCGGCCTTCGAAACGCCGGGGCAACGTATCAGCGGTGCATGCTACACGTCTTCAGCGAACACATAGGCCACACAGTCGAGGCCTACGTCGATGACATCATAGTCAAGTCCAGAAGAGCGGACAACCTCATTCGAGACCTCGAAATCGCATTCGGGTGCCTTTGAGCCAAAAACATAAAACTCAACCTCAAGAAATGTGTCTTCGGAGTGCCTCGGGGCATGCTCCTCGGATACATCATCTCCCAGCGCGGGATCGAGTCCAACCCCGAGAAGGTGGCGGCCATCACGCGAATGGGGCCGATTCGGGATCTCAAGGGCGTGTAGAGGGTCACGGGTTGCCTCGCGGCCCTCAGCCGCTTTATCTCACGCTTAGGGGAAAAGGCCATGCCTCTGTACCGCCTTTTGAAAAAATCCGAGCAATTCACATGGACCGCAGAGGCCGAGGAGGCCCTCGACGAACTCAAAGCCAAGCTAACGTCCACTCCGATTCTCGTCCCTCCTCGACCAGCAACATCGACCGAACCACCCGAGCCCCTCCTCCTCTATGTCGCCGCAACCACCCAGGGGGTCAGCGCGGCCATAGTGGTGGAGAGGCAAGAGGAAGGGTGCACTTTGCCCGTCCAGCGGCCTGTTTACTTCGTCAGCAAAGTGCTTTCAGAAATGAAAATCTGCTGCCCACAGGTGCAGAAGCTGCTCTACGCCATTGTCCTTACACATCGCAAGCTCCAGCACTACTTCCTCAGCCACCCGGTTACTGTGGTATCTTCGTTCCCCTTGGGGGAGATCATCCATAGCCAGGAGGCCGCTGGAAGGATCGCTAAGTGGTCGGTCGAGCTCATGGGCGAGACCATCACCTACGCACCACGGAAGGCCATCAAATCTCAAGTGTTGGCGGATTTCGTCGCCGAGTGGACCGACACTCAGTTGCCACCAGTCCAAATCCAAGCCGAGCTGTGGACGATGTACTTCGACGGGTCGCTCATGAAGACAAGAGCAGGCGCGGGCTTGCTCTTCATTTCACCCCTCGGAGTCCACATGCGCTACGTCATTCGCATCCACTTTGCCGCTTCTAACAACATCACGGAATACGAAGCACTTGTCGCTGGATTACGAATCACCCTTGAACTCGGGGTCCAACGCCTTGACGTTCAAGGTGACTCGCAGCTAATCATCGACCAAGTGATGAAGGCCTCAAGCTGCCATGACGCAAAGATGGAAGCATATTGCAATGAAGTGCGCAAGTTGGAAGAGAAGTTCCACGGCCTCAAGCTTAGTCATGTCACTCGATGATACAATGAAGCCGCGGATGAGCTCACGAAAATCGCATCGACTCGAGGTACAGTCCCTCCGGACGTATTCTCGAGGGACCTCTTCGAGCCCTCCATCGATTTGGGCTTGGGGGCTTGCACTATGCCCTCAAAGCTCCACCCCACGACCTCGACCGGGGCTCCCTCGACCGGGGCCCAGGTTATGGAGATCCAGGAGACCTCTCCTCCATCGAACCCGCCACCGGATTGGCAAGCCCCTTTACTCGACTGCCTCATTCGAGGAGAGCTTCCGGAGGACCGGACCGAAGCTCGACGGATCGCACGACGGGCCAAGTCCTACGTCATCTATGGTGATGGCAAGGAACTCTACAGGCAAAGCCCCTCAGGCGTTCTTCAGCGCTGCATTACCATCGAGGAAGGCAGGAGGCTCCTTGAGGACATACACTTAGGGGCCTGCGGCCATCAAGCAGCACCAAGGACCCTCATAGGCAATGCCTTTTGACAGGGTTTCTACTGGCTGACCACCGTTTTCGACACCACAAACATTGTCTGTTCGTGCAAAGGATGTCAATTTTACGCCAAGCAGACGCACCTCCCAGCTCACGCCCTACAAATGATCCCCATCACCTGGCCGTTCGCGGTCTGGGGGCTCGATCTTGTGGGGCCTCTCAAGAGGACAACCAAAGGGTACACGCACCTGCTCATTACCATCGACAAGTTTACCAAGTGGATCGAGGCCTGGCCCATCAGCAACATCCGCTCCGAATGGGCAGTTGAGTTCTTCACCGACATCATCCATCGCTTCGGGGTCCCGAACGTCATCATCACTGACAACGGCACATAGTTCACCAGCAAGAAGTTCTTGGACTTCTGCGATCGCCATCACATCCATGTGAATTGGTTCACGGTTGCACATACTCGAACTAACGGCCAGGTCGAGCGCGCCAATGGCATGATTTTGCAGGGCCTCAAGCCAAGGATCCTCAACCGCCTTAGCAGGCATAGAAAAAAATGGGCCGCGGAGCTGCCCTTGGTCCTATGGAGCTTAAGGACAACACCTAGTCGAGCCACGGGCTTCACCCCATTCTTCTTGGTCTATGGGTCTGAGGCCGTCCTCCCCACTGACCTCGAGTATGGTTCCCCTCGACTAAAGGCGTACAACGAGCAAAGGAACGAAGAAGCCCTCGCAAACATCATCGACCAGCTCGAGGAGGCTCGAGACATGGCACTAATTCACTCCACGAGGTATCAGCAAAAACTTTGACGCTACCATGACAAGCACGTGCGCCCGAGGGACTTCTAGGTTGGAGACCTTGTCCTACATCGACGATAGAGCAACAAGGGACGTCACAAGCTAACCCCGCCATGGGAAGGCACATACACTGTAACTGAGGTGCTAAAGCCCGGGACGTACAAGCTCGCTAACGACAAAGGCAAAATCCTCACCAATGCATGGAACATCGAACAGCTACGTCATTTCTACCCTTAGGGCACCAGTGCCCTTGTACATTCTCGCATGTTTTGTACATTTCCGCATGACAAATATAAGGAGTACTTTCGATTATAAGTTCAAACTTGTTATTGTACATGCAAGAGGTAGCCTCGACCCTGGCTCACCAGAGTCGAGCCTCCCTCAGGGGCTAACGGGGGGGGACCCCCTAAGTTCCTAAAAATACGAACAACTTTTTTCGCACGCCTCCCTCTCGCTTCCCAACTAAGTTGAAAAACGCCTCGAACTCCCTAGGGGTCGAGGGCTGTCGAGCCGAAGCTCTCCTACGCCTCCAGGCTATGGTACCTCTACTCGCTCCCCCCTCGAGGGATATGAGCTTGCGTCAAACGCTCAGTCAGAAAGCAAGAGTTAGGCGATCAGAACTCGAACGCTTCTTCTTTCTCACGCCTCGATACGCTTCGCGACTAAGTAGAAAACGCCTCGAACTCCCTAGAGGGTCGAGGGCTGTCGAGCCGGGAGCCCTCCTACGCCTTCGGGCTATGGTACCCCCACTCGCTCCCCTCCTTGAGGGATACGAGCATGCGTTGAAAACTTAGTCAAAAAAGCAAAGTCTAGGTGAAAAGAAAGCAGAAAAGGCTCGAAAGTAAAACAATAAATCGTATTATGATAAATGCATTAATGTTCAAAAAGGCTTTCGAAGCCACAATGAATATAAGTTACAAAAAACTAATTCATTACATGGGCACCTTCGCCCAGCCTTGCCCTACCGGCCCGCTCCGTCGTCGCCCTCCTCGACGTGGTACCCTTCAACCACAGGGGGGAGGACTTCGTCCTCAAACAGCTTCGCCAGTGCTCCCCCCGGCCTCTCGGCGTCATGAATGAGCCCTCGGCATCGCTCCTCATTCTTCGCGTCAGTCTTCGAGATGTCAGGAACAAAGCCTTGGGCCACCACGTTCATATCAAAGACGAAGCCGGAGGAGACCACTGCAAGCGCCCACTTCACGCCGGTATGAAGCGCCTCCCGCACGCGATCACGAAGGGTGGCATCGAGGTAGTATATCCGGTCGATGAGCGCGGCACCCGGGATGTCTTCTTCGGTACCCTCGACAGGCCCAACCTCCCAGGAGGCGCAGAGCCCATCGAGGGCAACCCGGAGCCGGCCGAGAAGCGCCCCCTCCACCACGAGGCTCTCCTACAGCACCTTGGCAGCGGTCTGGGTAGTGAGCAGCTCAGACTCGAGGCCTGAAACACAAAGCAAGAATCAGACAAAACCATACGGGAAGGAAAATGATCAAAAGCCCTTTAGGGAACTCACCAGCACAGCAAGTCTCGAGGGCGTTGCGATCCCCCAGCACGGCGTCACGCTCCCCCCGAGCCTCATCTCGCTCCCGCTGGGCCTCCTTGAAGGCCTGGGTCACCTCCGTTTTCTCGTAGAGGAGGGTCTCGAGGGCGCCACCAGCAAGGATGATGGCCTGCTCCTTCTCTTGGAGGGTAGCCTTCATCGCCCTGAGCTGGGTTTCTAGGCCAGCGGCTCGGTTCTTCTCCTCCTAGACCAAGGCGGAGAGGGCGTTGTGCGTTGCGGAGACTTCAGCAAAATTGGCCTCGAGTGAGTGGATGCACTCCATGGAGCTCTGAGCCTCCGCCATGAGTAGCTCGACGCGCTCCTGGGCTCGGATGCTCTCGCCCCTGGCCTTCTCCGCTTCGGCCTTTGTCGCGTTAGCCTCCTCCCTCGCATGCTTGAGCTCCTCCTTGAGGTGGGCGGCTTCCCCTCGAGTGGCGTCGGAGTCCTCCTTCGCCCGGGCAGCCTCCTCTTTGGCTTTGGCAGCCTCCTCCCTGGTCCGCTTCAGCTCCTCCTTGATCTCGGCCACCCTGCCCTGCGCAGAGCGACCGGCTTCGAGTTGGCGAAGCATTTCCTCCCGGCTGTTGTGCGTTTCATGGAGGAAGTCTGACTTGGAGTAAGAACACCTCCGCGCCTCCTGGGGACAGGAAATCGAGGGTTAAGGCATCCCATACGGAAGAACTTAAAAAACTGCATATCGCCTAACACAGTGACTCACCGTGAGGTTTCGGTCGAGGCCTTCGGTGAGCTCGACGCCCAGCTTCAGCAAGTGCCGCAGCCACGCCCGGGACCGCTCGGCCTCCTCCCAGCACTTGACCTCCGCTGGGTCATTCATCTCGATCCCCAGAGCGCTGGAGTCGCCAGGTTCCCAGAGTATGATGCGCTCCTTGCCCCAACATGGAAGGACCGTCTTGACCTTGGTTCGCGCCAAGGACTCGATCTCATCCACCACGTCGTGTGGGGCACCGTAACACACGGCCAACTTCGTCGGGTGCTGAACTCTGACACGGCGCCGGCACTCCTCAGCCCGGGGTCAGAAGACGACCTCCTCAGCAATCCAAAAGCCGCCGTCTTCTCCGGCCGCCCCGTCGACGGTTGTAGCAGCTGGCTCGACGCTACTTCTGGCGCCTCTGGCGGCAGCGGAGGTGTCGAGGCCGTCGCCTCCCCCAACACCATGACTTGTGGCACCGGCAGGACCACCATCGACGCGTCCGCCGCCAGGTTTGGTACCGAGGCCTCCTCTGGTTGCACCCTCGGCAGCCGCGGGACCATCGACGCCTTCGACGCTGTTTCTCCTTCGGCCAGCAGCTCGTCCTGGGTAATCATGGACACCCATTGCTTGGGCAGTCCGGAAGTCGCCTCCGCCTCCGACGTCTCGGGCGGTTGCTGCGCCGGCGGGTCCAGCGGCGCCATGTCCCCCGGTGGTGTCTGCTGCGCCTGCTGATGCTGGGGCTGGCCCCTAGTTTCCTCCTCCTCCTGCCGCTCCAACGGCTCCTTCTCCTCCTCCTTCTGTGGCCGTGGCAGCTCCTCTTCTTGCAGGGCCCCCTGCTCCTGCTCCCTCCGGGCCTCGAGCTCGCATAGCCCTGCCGGCCAGGGCCGCCGCTCTCCCGTCGAGGGGGGAAGGGCCGTGGTCCCCTCACCCTCGAGGCCCATGAAGGCTACCTCCTCTACCGGCCCATGGCCCTCGGGGGCTCCCACCTTGGGTGCAGGGATCGAAGCCTCCGGCCCGCTAGGAACGGAAGCCCCCGACGTTGGGGCACCGCCTCCTAGTGCCAGGCCGAGCTCGAGGGCCACAGGTGATGACGTCAAGGAGGCGCTCCCTCCCTCATGCGTCCTCCCCAGCTCAGAGTCACCGCCCATCACGGACCCCGAGACGCTCGACCCTGCAGCAAGAGTGGAGCCCGTCAGCCTACCGCGCGCCAGAGCACCGAGGGCAGAGATAACCACTTGGCTTCCCACGAAGCCAAGGGCCTCGACGTCGCACCTGTGAAAGGGGCCACCATCTTCGCGGCTGCATCCATCTTGAGCCACTTAGCCGACATGAGAGACGCCTCCTCGATCTAGCGCTTGGGCCTGGATGGGAAGCAGAACAGCAACAAGTTTATTAAATTATGCAAGGAAGACGCAACGAGAAGAAAACGAACCAACAACACCTACTCGAAGGGGATAGAGGCCTTTCGGGTCCCCCTTGAATCGCCAGCGGATTTCGAGACCCCTCCCAAAGCTGCGCTCTTCCCAAGGCTAAGGCTGCTCGGGGCCGTCGGTGGGGTCGCCGCGCCTCCCTGCTTCGACGGGGCCTCTTGGGCATGGCTCTGCTCCGCCCGCGTCGACGACCGGGACCGGGTTTCTCGGATCAAAGTGGGTGGGGTCCCGCCTCAAGTACGATGCGAGGGGGGTGATCCTTCTTGAGGCGAGGCCTCGGCCCCCCTTTTTCCACGCCGACACTCTGAGGCCGATGCCACCGGCTGGGGGGCGCGCTGCTCCGCCACCTCCTCCTGCACGAAGGGGCGATCAGCATGGGAGGAACCTGACAAGATGCGGTCGAGGCGCCCCTCCACCCCCTCAACATCATCACTGTCATCATCATCTTCATCTCCCTCGGACGAGGGAGATTCCTCCTCCGGGAGCCCTTTGCGCCTCTGCTCAGCGCGGCGCTTCGCAAGACGTTCGCGCTCCTGGAGCTTTTTAGCTTTTCTCTTCTCCTCCTCGTCCTTACTCCGCTTCTCTTGCTGGGCGGTGAAGCATCTTACCTGACGATCGGGAGCGTCCTCCCTCAGCGAGGGCCTCGATCTCCGGTAGTCGATTCTCCCCTACACAAAGACTTTCAGTCACAAGGACAAGAGAAAGGGAAGGGGGAAAACGCGAAAGGCACGGCTCGAGGCACTCACAAGGTCGACGCAACCCTCCTCAGGCTGCATGGGGAGGTGGTTGACATCTTCCACCCTGAAGGAGCCAGCCACCATCCCCTTTACCCACATGACGATTTCCGTAGTGGACGGCCTCTCACCGGACATCCGGCATCTCTTGAGAACCTCGGGCGCCGCCAAGGGGAGCATCTCGTCCAACCACAATGGGCGCTCCATCAGAGGAAGCACCCGTCGACTGTGGAAGGCCGAGACCACCACACCCGCTGTCAGGCCCGCCTCTCGAAGGGTCCTCATCACGATGACGAGGGGATGAAGTCGACGCTAAAGATCTCCCGTGACATCATGTGGCCAGTTGTATGGACGCTCGGTGATGAGCCGCCTGGTGTACGGCGGGAGGTAGCCACCGTCGTTGCGAAGGTAGAACCACTGCTCGTCCCACCGGGAGTGGTTGGACGTCAACCCGGTGGGGATGTACTCGCGTGGCTCCTCCGACCTTGCCGTCTTCAACGTGAAATTGAGGCACCCCGCCCTGACGATTCGCCTTACCCCTTGCACCACCGGGGAGGCGAACCACTCCCCCTTGTAAAGGTGGAGCCATAGCTCCCAATGTGGCGCCATCCCGAGGTAGCCCTCGCAGACGGCCGCGAAGATGGCGGCGTTGGAGATGGTGTTACGGGAGAAATGGTGGAGCTCGACGCCATAGAAGTTCATCAACCCCCGCATGAACTCACTCGGGGGCACACCGAACCCATGCCAATGGTACTTGAGGAAGCTCACCACGTAGCCCATCGGCGGGTTTGGCTCTTGGTGGTCCCTGGGCGTCGCAATCCACTCCGGTCGATTCGAATCGGTGACGGGGCGGAGAAGTCCTTCCCTCACCAGCTCGATTAGCCTTTGTCGCGTCATGGTCGACAGGCGCCAGGGCTCAGCGGGCTAGAGGACGGGGGCCATGGCGGCAGCGGCAGCACAGATCTGCTCGGTGGACGCGGCGGCGGCAACAACAGCACGAATCTCCTCAGCAGACGGGCGACCAGGAAGGTTCCCAATCGTGACTTCTCGCTCTAAGTTTTTACCCTCATGCGCGCAGGATAGCAGGAGTTCAAAAGGATGGCAAAGGTGGGAGCGAACACTTGTCCCCCTCCGTTTTTGTACCCGGGAAGAGCAACGGGCGGAGTCCGACGGCAGGAAAAAGGTAACTCCCTGCAATTAATGCGTTTACCTGACCGTTCCCCCTCGATCCTCGACCGGACACACGCGTCACACCTCTGACAGAGAGCCGTTGCTCGGGCCCGCCATGATCACACCGCTGAAGTCCTTCTCCTCAAAAGGCGTGTCCAATGATAAGAAAAGAGAACCGTTGCTCGCTAACGGAGTTTCCTATGAAAGGTAAAACGGGCTCTGGCCCCACGTCAAAGCCTCAAGGGAGCAAAGGCCGGTCCTCGAGTGAGGGCTCAACGACTGCCCTTGAGCGCCAAAAAAGGAACGGGCTCTGGCCCCACCTCAAAGCCTCGAGGGAGCGAAGGCCGATCCTCGAGTGAGGGCTCAACGGCTGCCCTTGAGCGCCAAAAAAGGAACGGGCTCTGGCCCCACCTCAAAGCCTCGAGGGAGCGAAGGCCGGTCCTCGAGTGAGGGCTCAACGGCCGCCCTTGAGT
>CM041637.1:16584046-16616328 GCA_023333625.1 Bothriochloa decipiens
TTGTTACCTTTGGGATGCTTTCTTTTGGGCACTGTAAGTCCTCTTGACGCATACGCTGTACCCTTCTTCTTTGAGTTCTCGTTAATCCTTCAGGGCACCATTGGGGAAGCTTTGTTTTCTAAACAGGCTGATAACGCTTTGTGTTTTGCTCATGGAAGCCTATGTTTGGATACCTGCAATATACCCCTTCATCAGGAACCCTTTCGTTAGCCATCTCTTCAAACTCTGCCTGACCCCTTGGAAAACAATCAATATGCCCGCCAAGCCTGTCATGCACACTAACTCTTCCCCCCAGCCGATCAAGTGCTGACACCTTTTCTTTGATCGGTTTATTGATGCGTACCCCTCGATTACTAGAGTGATGTTGTCTTTTTGCCCGATCATTTAAATAATAACTATTACATTCAGGGCAAGTATCGGCAGTGGGCAATTTAATGCCCTCTTCCCAGCAATGAACGAAAAAGGGCAATTCAAGTGATCTTTATGCCGACGTAATTCTTCCTGTTGCTGCCGATACTGATCCTCACGCTGTTGCCGATATCGAACACCATATGGAGGCCCCAGGGGTCTTCTGAAGCTACTACCTTCATTAACCATTCTTCTCCCCTTAGCGCCATCGGCAGGTTCCTTTCCCTTTACGTCATCAACAGTTATTTGATTTTTAGGGTCTACCGATGCCTTTCTTCTAGCAGCCTCTGACGTTAATACTTTGGTTTTGCCTTTAGCCTCCACCATGTTTGCAGGGAACGGATGTTGATTAAACACCTTGCAATCACTGGTACTGTGCGAGGTAGTATTGTGCCCTTTGTAGTACCTAATCTTTTTCATCTCTTCTGTAATTTTATCAGTCCAGTATGCATCTTGACCTTGCCGAGGCACAGGCTGAACTTCTGTTGGAGGTGCTGGCTGATAGGCTTCGAGGTGGTCTTGTGACAAATGAGCTGGAGTAATCGGCACATTGTTATTGCTGGTCCACTAATTTGCTGCACAGGGTTCATCGGCCATGATGCCAATGTAAGATTCTGAATATCTGCTTGCATATATTGCTATTGAACCCCTGCCATTTGATACTCAGGTTGAGCAAAGTGCTATTGAGCTGGCAATGGACCCGTCCTACTTGGATTAGACCTCATCGGCACATGACTTGCCGATGGTTGATAGACTGCATGATTCCCTTGATTTGCAGGAACTCCAGCTAGAGGAACAATTGATGCCACTGGTTGGTTTGCAGTTGAAAACCCTTGATGCATCGGCATAGGGTTTGCCGATGGACTTGTGTATGATGCCTGATAAGGTGACATGTGGAGTCTTCCTAATGGCAACTGTGCGGTAGGTGGCGTTGTAGTATAGTGCGTCATTTGAGCCATCGGCCGAACCGGAGTAGCTGACGTTATAGGGGTTTTACCCACCGTATCATGCGCCTGATTTAATCCAGAGTTAAAAGCAGGTAGATCTGTATGAGGAGCAGAAACCCCTAGAGCCATAACGGCTGTAGTAGCCGATGGAGCTGTAGAAGATGACATCCCAGGCTGATGATAAACTGGGCCAACATAAATTGGTACTTGTACTTGTCCTTCTTTTAATGATTGAATAACCGCATTACAAACAGTATTGGACAGTATGCTAGAGTGATTAATCAATGCATGACTTAATGCAGAGTTAACCATTGATTGTAAGTTACCAGGATTGGAGTCAAAAGTAACCTGCTGAGGCAATGGCGGGTCTTGCTTCTGTACCACTTCTCCGCTCCTATTCTTGCTGTAGGATTTTAGGTAAAGCTGCCTGTAATCCTCCATAGCTTTTTCTATGGCTTGCCTCTGATCCTCCTTGAGATCTGACTCTGATATGTCGATGATGTTCTCTGGAGTGATATCGGTAGTATTCCTCATGATAGATCTCTTGGCTTGGTCCCACCGGGCGTGCCAAAAGATGTGTTGATGCAAAAAGACGTTAGATCTGCAAACACACCGGGCTAATACCCTAGCTCGATATCAAGGCGTGCCAGTCGATTTGACCTGTTAATCGACAAGGATGATAGATTTGAATAAAACCCGAACGAGACGACAGCGATACGCCCGGACGTCAAAGCTCAGGTGATACTCGATAACTGTTGAACAGATCAGATGAGACGACAGCGATACGCCCGGACGTCAAAGCCTGAATCTTGCTCGGTAAAAGTGGAACCTGCAAGGTCGCCGGAGATCAAGTTGATGCAGCCCGTCGATTCTTGAAAGAACTCGTTGAAAAAGAAAAGGTACTGGTGACGAAGTCGTCGAAAAGTAGATTGCTGGAAAAGTAGATAAAAATAATAGATTTGTTGTATTTGATTGTCTTTTCTTTTTACATTGTCTCTCGGTACATATTTATACCCTGGTACTATGAGTCCTAGACAGACACGACAAAGTATTATCTAAACAAGTCTTATCTCTAAGGAAAAAAATAACGAGTCGTACCAAGGTCGGACTCAAAAATAAACTATTAAAACAATAGCATAAATATTGCCAGTTTCCTTATCCATTGCTTACGATGAAACCTCTATCGGCACATTCCTCATCTATAGATTCCATCGGCAAAACCCATCGATAATGACTCAGATCTGCTTTCTACATCCTTCAGCTCTGCTTTCCATCGGCAACTATGCCTCTCTCTCCATCGGCAACAGCCCTCTGGCTTCATCGGCAATGTACGAGATCAACATGTCCTTTATCGGTAATCATCCATCGGCAACTCAGAAGCAATGCTGGAGAATAACCACTCCCTTGCCGATCGGCATAGTTTTCGGTCTCTATTGACACGTGTCAAAAAACGGTGTCAACACATCAACACCCGCTTCCCCAAGGTCTTGATGGACGAAGGCAGCAGCCTCAACATCATCTACTCCGAGACCCTCGACCTTCTCGGAATCCCGACGAAAAAGCTGAAACCCAGCGCTGGGGGCTTCCATGGCGTCGTGCCGGGGAAAAGGGCTATTCCCATCGGATGCATCGACTTGCCGGTGTATTTTGGTACTCCCGCAAACTTTCAAAAGGAGACCCTCACGTTTGAGGTAGTCCCGTTTCGAGGCACGTACCATGCAATCATCGAACGACCGGGCTACGCCAAGTTCATGGCGGTTCCCAACTACACTTACCTCAAGCTCAAGATGCTAGGCCCCAACGGCATCATCACCGTCGGCCCCTCCTTCGAGCACGCATACGACTGCGACGTCGAGTGCGTCGAACACACGGAAGCCCTCGAGGAGTCAGCGATGCTTGCAGCCACTCTCGAGGCCCTTGCTGACGAGATTCCCGAACCTAAGCGACATGTCGGCAGCTTTGAGCCTGCCGAGGACACGAAGAAGATGCCTCTCCACCCGAGTTGCTCCAAGGGGAAGGCGCTGCTCATCAGCACCTCCCTCGATGCCAAATAGGAAGCAGTGCTCGTCGACTTTCTCTGCGTGAACGCTGACATGTTTGCGTGGAGTCCCTCGGATATGCCAGGCATACCAAGGGAAGTCGCCGAGCACGCCTTGGAGATCTGCCCCAGGTCTAAGCTGGTGAAGCAACGCCTGCGCTGCTTCGACGAGGAGAAGCACAGGATCATCGGGGAAGAAGTCAACAAGCTCTTGGCGGTCGGATTTATCAAGGAGGTCCACCATCCCGAGTGGTTAGCTAACCCTGTAATAGTCAAAAAGAAAAATGGGAAATATAGGATGTGTGTAGATTACACCAGCTTGAATAAAGCATGTCCTAAAGTCCCATTTCCCTTGCCACGCATCGATCAAATCGTTGACTCGACGGCGAGATGTGAGACCCTCTCCTTTCTTGACGCCTATTCCAGCTACCACCAGATCCAGATGAAGGAGTCTGACCAGCTCGCGACTTCCTTCATCACCCCCTTTGGCATGTACTGCTATGTTACTATGCCCTTCGGCCTTCGAAACGCCGGGGCAATGTACCAGCGGTGCATGCTCCACATTTTCGGAGAACACATTGGCTCGATAGTCGAGGCCTATGTCAATGACATCGTGGTCAAGACCAAAAAAGTCGAGGATCTCATCTCCGACCTCGATGCCGCGTTCAAATGCCTCCGGGCGAAGAGCATCAAGCTGAACCCCGAGAAGTGTGTCTTCGGCATCCCCCGAGGCATGCTCTTAGGGTACATAGTCTCTCAGCGCGGCATCAAGGCCAACCCAGAGAAAATCTCGATGATCATCAAGATGGGGCCCATTCGAGACCTCAAAGGTGTTCAGAGGGTCACAGGATGCCTGGCAGCCCTGAGCCGCTTCATCTCCCGTCTCGGGGAAAAGGCGTTGCCCCTCTACCGCCTTTTGAAGAAATCAGAGCACTTCGAATGGACCCTTGAAGCCCTCTCAAAGCTTAAGTCCATGCTAGCCTCACCCCCGATCCTAGTACCTCCTCATCCGGCCGAGCCCCTCCTCCTCTATGTCGCTGCAACCACCCAGGTGGTCAGTGCAGCCATAGTGGTCGAGAGGGCAGAAGAAGGGCACACCCTGCCCGTTCAAAGGCCAGTCTACTTTGTCAGTGAAGTATTCTCGGAGACCAAGGCCTGCTACCCTCGGATTCAGAAGCTGTTGTACGCTCTAGTCCTTACGTGGCGCAAACTCCAACATTACTTCCTAAGCCACCCGATAACCATGGTCTCGTCCTTCCCCCTCGGGGAGATAGTCCAGAATCGGGAGGTCATAGGGAGAATCGCTAAGTGGGCAATCGTGCTCATGGGTGAGATCCTTACTTTTGCACCACAAAAGGCCATCAAGTCGCAAGTGCTGGCAGATTTCATGGCCGAATGGACCGACGCTCAACTACCGCCCGCACAGATCCAGGCCGAGCTATGGACCATGTACTTTGATGGGTCGATGATGAAAACAGGAGCGGGCATGGGCCTGTTCTTCATCTCACCCCTCGAGGTGCACATGCGTTACGTGATTCGACTCCATTTTGTAGCCTTGAACAACGTCACGGAGTACGAGGCCCTCATGACCGGACTACGCATCGCTATCGAGCTCGGGGTTCGACGCCTCCAAGCCTGGGGCGACTCGCAGTTAGTCATCGATCAAGTCATGAAGGCTTCGAGCTGCCATGAACCCAAAATGGAACCATACTATCAAGAGGTCCGCAAATTGGAAGACAAATTCTATGGCCTCGAATTAACCCACATTGCTCGACGCTACAATGAGGACGCGGACGAGCTCGCAAGGATCGCATCAACCCGAGGCACCGTGCCACTCGATGTCTTCACAAAAGATCTCTACAAGCCATCACTTGACTTCGCGGATGAACAGGAACATCCGTCCAAGGGGGTCGAGCCTCAACCAACCCAGGCCCCCTCGACCGGGGCCGAGGTCATGGACCTCGAGGTATCAAACCCTCGAGCAAGCGACGAAGCCGATTGGCGTAAGCCCTTCCTCGAATACCTTACTCAAGGGGAGCTGCCAGACAAGCAAAACAAGGCTCGACGCATTGCACGAAGGGCCAAAACCTATGTCCTCTTCGGTCCAGACAAGGAGCTCTATTGACGGAGCCCGACCGGAGTTTTGCAGCGTTGCATCACCATCGAGGAAGGCAAAAGTTTACTCAATGACCTACACTCGGGGCTTGCGGTCATCATGCTGTGCCCAGGACCCTCGTCGGGAACACTTTCCGACAAGGCTTTTACTGGCTGACCGCTGTCTCTGACACCATCAGCCTCGTCCGCTCATGTGAGGGGTGCCAGTTCTATGCCAAGCAAATGCACCTCCTTGCGCATGCTTTGCAAATGATCCCCCTCACATGGCCGTTTGCCGTATGGGGGCTCGACCTCATTGGTCCCCTCAAAAAGACAACTGGAGGCTTCACCCACCTACTCGTTGCCATCGATAAGTTTACCAAGTGGATCGAGGCTCGGCCCATCACCAACATTCGTTCTGAGCGAGCGGTCGAGTTCTTCATTGACATCATTCATCGCTTCAGGGTCCCCAATGTGATCATCACTGACAATGGCACGCAATTCACCGACAAAAAGATCCTGGACTTCTAAGATCACCATCACATCTGTGTGAATTGTTCTGCAGTTGCTTATCCTCGAACTAACGGTCAGGTCGAGCGTGCCAACGGGATGATTCTTTAAGGGCTCAAGCCTAGAATCTATGACCGCCTGAAGAAATACTGCAAGAAGTGGGCCATCGAGCTGCCCTCGGTCCTGTGGAGCCTAAGGATAACACCCAGTCGAGCCACGGGATTCACCCCGTTCTTCATGGTCTACGGGTCTGAGGCCATCCTCCCCATCGACCTCGAATACGGATCCCCTCGATTAAAAGCCTACAACGAGTAGACGAATGAAGAAGCCCTCACAAACGCCGTTGACCAAGTCGAAGAAGCTTGAAACATGGCCCTCCTCAACTCTGCAAGATACATGCAGAAGCTTCGACGCTACCACAACAAGCATGTGCGCAAAAGGGACCTTCGAGTGGGCGACCTCGCCCTATGACAGCGACAGAGCAACAAGGGCCGCCTCAAGTTAACTCCACCGTGGGAAGGCCCCTTCATCATAGCAGAGGTGTTGAAGCCCGGAACCTACAAGCTCACTAACGACAAAGGCGAAATCTTCACCAACGCATGGAACATCGAACAGCTACGTCGCTTCTATCCCTAGGGTGTCGATGCCTTCTTCATACATTTTCGTATACGGAATGCTTTCGATCACAAGCTCAATCTTCTTATATATATAAGAGGTAGCCTCGACTCTACTCCCTCAGAGTCGAACCTCCCTCGGGGGCTACAAGGGGGGAACCCCCCGAAGTCCCCAAAAAACTCGCATGATTTTTTCAAAACTCAAAAGTCTATCCTCTCTACGCACCTCGATACGCTCTAAATACTTAGTCAAAAACGCCATGTGAACACCCTAAAGGTCGAGGGCTGTCGAGCTAGGAGACCACCGACGCCCTAGGGCTACGGTACCTCCACTCACTCCCACGTCGAGGGGCACGAACATGTGTCACACTAAGTTAAGAAACGTCTCACGCTCGAAGAGGCTTGCAAGACGACCGCCAGGTTCCTCGGTAGCCTCGACCAACCCCATGAAGATGGCTTCGTTCTCCTCATTAGTATTCGAAGGGTCGCTAACGAAGCCGTGGGAGATGACCTCCATGTCGTAGATGACCGCCATCGCCCGCTTCACGGCGACATGAAGGGCGCCCCGCACCTTCTCCTTAACCACGCGGCCAAGCTTGAACAGCCGGTTAAGGAGAGGGTCCCCATGGACGTTATTCACGGCCGCTTCGGGACGAGGGACGCCGAGGCTATCGCAGACCATGTCGAGCATACCACCGAGCTCGCCGGTCAGCTTCACCTCGGCCGTGTACGACTTCTGAAGCAGGCCGAGGTCACGATGAGCCCAAATTAGCTCCTCCTTCAAGGCTGGAAACAAACGGAGTCAGTAACACTTAAGAAAAAACAAAGGCAAAAACTCTTCAAGAAAAGAAGGAAGACTCACCGATGGCGTGGGTCTCGAGCTTCGTGTGCATATCTTGCAGAACGAGATACTCATTTGCAAGCGTCTTACCAGCGTGGACCATCGATGCGTTCTCCTCCTTGAGCTTCTCGAGGGCCTCGCCTGCCGAAATGGCATTTCGCCTTTGCTCTTGCCAGGCTTTGAAAAGCCTGGCGTTTTCAGAGGCCGAGGCCTCGAGCTCCTTCCGCACTGCTTCGAGGGTCGCGCTAGCCCTTGCCAGCTCATCGCTGGCCTCGGACCTCACCTTCTCAAGGGCCCTCCCCACTTCCTCCTTCGCCTTGGCCTCGGCCTCCTTGGCTTGGGCAGCCACCTCTCGGGCCAAGGCGGTTTCGGACTTCGCCTTCTCAAGCCCACTTCGAGCAGCAGCAGCCTCCTCCTTTGCCTTCGTAGCCTCGACCCGGGCAGCCTCCAGCGCTGCTTCTAGCTCGGGGATCTGGTTCCACTTATCCTTGGCACCGTGGATAAGATAGGACTTGATGTTCGAGCGCTTTCTCAGATCCTAAGAGCATGAAGAACAAAGGGCATCATCAACAAAGAGAACACACCCCGAGTTCCATAACTTCAAAGAAGGATGCTTACTGCAAGGCGCTGGTGAAGGTTGTCGCTGACGAGACCAAGCATTGCCTTCAGCGAGCTCTGAAGGCAAGAATGCTCCTCCTCGACGGCCCTCTAGCACTCGAGCTCCACGGGGTCATCCATCTCCCACAAGAGAGTATCGTGACTCGTGGGGTCATGGATGCAGATGGGCTCCGAGCCCCATCTCGAAGTCTCTGCCTCGAAGTGTCGCCGCGCCGCCTCAGCTCCGGCACCCTCCGCGTCGACGGCCGCGCCTGCCGCAGGGCGTTGCTCGGGAACCGCGGGAGGAGACGGACCCTCCCACGTCATGATAGCCAGCAAGCCAGCCTGCGGCTCCTCCCGCTCGACAAAAAGGTCCGTCGGGGCAGACACGGCGACACTCGCCTCCTCGACCGAATCACCCACGGGGGCCCCGCCTGACGGGGCCGCTTCGGCACCCCCAGACTCGACGACCCCCAACCTCAGTGGCGACAGCGGGGGCGTGGCGTCTTTATCCTTCCCTTCGTCGATGGAGGCCTCACCCTCCCCGGCCTCGAGAACGATAGGCGCCGCCTCCGAAAACCCCAGCAGCGAGTCATCCGAGGGGCCCTCCGACACGCTGCTGCCCGGCGCCTCGACGGCCATCCTGGCTCTGGGGCTTGACGCCGCAGCCGCTGCAGTCTCAGTGGCCACTTCACCGATAACAGAAGCAGCGCCCCAGGCCAACGCCGCGCGTGCGGCCTTGACCCAAGCGATGACCCCCGCGTTCAAAATCGCCGGGGGAGTCAAGGCGGCGCTCATCGCCAAAGGAACCGGGCCCGTAGCCGGAGCCGCCGCGACCGCCATCACCTCTATCGCAGCCTGCCAGAGCGAGCCCCGCCAGTGCCCGCTCGCACTTGAGTCTGCAAGAAAGGAAAAATTAGATGCGTGGAATCGAGACGCGAAATATAAAGCTGCTCCAAGATTAAGAACTTACCCCACCGGGAACCTCCCCGGGGTTCGTGAGCACCCCGTCGACGGCCGCGTCCCGGCGCCCGGAAGGCTTGAAGTCGCTGCCGGTGGCATCACGCCGCGAGGCCCCGCAGCCCATCGAGTGGAGGCCACCGCCAATGCAGCCAAAGCCAGTGCAACCGGCCCGGCTCCAAGGGCCAGATGACTTTCACGGGATCCCTTCATGGGCCCCCTAGAACCAGCAGCGCCCTGCATCGAAGGGGCACCAGCTGCGACCCTCTGGGTTGAGAGGTGCTCCTCTTCTCCGCTCCACTCCTCCCTCGACTCCTCAGAGCAGGACCCTTCGACGGGCCCCACCTCTCGTCTCTGCTTAGCCGAGCACTGCTCGCCCACAGAGAGATCGAGGCTCTGCATTCGCCTCTTCTTGCTCTCCTCCTCCTTCGTCTTCTTTGCTGACGAGGCGCCGAGAAGCCCCGTCGGACCAGCTCCAAAATCTTCCTTAACAGGGGGCAGCGACAACTCATAGTCGAGCTCCCCCTACACGCAAAGCCCAAAAAAATGTAAGGTGAAAAGAAACAAAAAAGAAGGGCTCGATGAAGTAATACACTCACCAGTTCGGGGTAACCGGGATCTGACCGCATCGGAAGACAGTTGACTTCCTGCGCCGTGAAGGGGCCCGACACCATGCCTCGAACCCTCTTGGCGACGCTCTCCAACGTAATATCCTTAGCAACCATCCGACTCCCCTCGAGCTCCACTCCAAAGAACATTTGGCTCATACGGAGCAAGCGCCGCATCAGGGGGAGCACCCGTCGATGGTGGAAGGCCGAGGCAACGACCCTGGCAGTCAACCCCTACCCTCGAAGGGTCGTCAGGGTGTCGAGGAGGTCTTCGAGCCACCCTTGATGGTCCCATGCCGGGGTGCCCTAGTTGTGGGGACGTGACTTGATGACGCGCCCCGTGTACTGAGGCAGCAGCCCCTCATCGTTCCTGATGTAGAACCACTTCGAAGGCCAGGCGCCGTGGCTCGAAGTCAGGCCGATAGGGATGAAGGTGTCAGCCTTCCTCATGGTGAAGTTGCAGCACCCGGCCCGCACCAGCCTCCGCACCCCCGACGACGCGCTCTTGGAGAAGTACTCCGCCTAAAAAAGATGAAGTCAGAGCTCCCAGTGCGCCTCCACCCTGAGGTAACCCTCGCAGACAGTGGTAAAGATGGCGGCGTAGGAGATCGTGTTGGGGGAGAGATGCTGCAGCTCGATCCCGTAGTAGTGGGTGAGGGCATGCATGAAGCGGCTTGGCAGGGAACCGAAGCCCAGTCGGTGGAACTTGACGAAGCTGACCACGTAGCCCTCTGGTGGGTTCGGCTCGAGGTCCCCCTTCGGCGGAACGAGCCATTCGGGCTCAGCCTTGTTGGTGATAGGGCGAAGGAGCCCCTCCGCCACCAACCCCTCTAGCTCCTTCCTCGTCACATCTGAGGGGAGCCACGCCGCGGGCTGAAGAATCTCCGGCGATGCCATGGCAAGGGCATGGAGCTCTTCGATGGACGGACAACCCAGAAGATTTCCTATCTCCGCGGGGAAGGCAAAGCACAGGAAGGCGAGCGCAAGGAAGGTAAGCGCAAGGAAGGTGAGCGCAAGGAAGGCAATCAAGCGCAGGAAGGTGAATGCGAAAATGGCAGGAAGGCAAGTGAAGAGCAACGATGCGTAGAGTGCCTCCTTTTGTAGGGGCAGAAGACCAACGGGCGGCCGTCGCTTGCCCGACCAGTAAGTCCCCGCATTAAATGCACCCGAAGTACTCTCCTCTCGATTCCCGTGCATCGACGTCATGAGCGAGGCCGCCGGGCGCCAATGATAACCTCGGGCCTGCGCATTCACGCCGTTTCGCATTCACCCCCTCGACTCCCATCGACCATGGACACGTGTCAAGCATCCACGAATCAGCCGTCATGCCGGCCCCACCACGACCGCGTCGTTCTGACTCCCGTGACATTACGGCCGCGTCGCTTCGAATCTTTTCTTGAAAAACGAGACTAATATGACAACTAATAGTTATCCTCCTCGAAATGCGCTTTAAGTACAGGAATCATCCACTACCGTGTCGCTCCGGCTTCTGCATAAAAAGGCACGCATGACGGACAGGAGGAGTTATCCGCAGACGGATCTTCCCACGACACGGGATATGGGCCCAGGCCCTCGAAATCTCTAGGGAGCGAAGGCTGGCCCTCGAAAAGGGTTCGACAGCCGCCCTCGAGTACCAGAGTTAGGGGTGACCGAGGGGGCCAACGCAAGTCCCTTGCTCGAGAACGAATTCTCGAGGCCCCTCGGACACATTCAAGGCAAAACTAAGGGACCACGATGGAATCCCCTCGAGGGGAGGCATTGAGCCACCAGACCCGATCGAAAGGGTTTGGCATCTGTGGGACCCACTATTTTGCTCGAATAAGAGCGCCTCAGGGCCACTAGTCGACCCCTATCGAACGGGGCATGAGCTCTTACTTGAATTTCCTGATAGTAGCTTACCTGAGACGTTGATGCTCGCCCGAGCATGGGTAGCACAACGCTTCTCCCCCTCTACCTGATCGAAAGGGTTCGTGAGGGTCGAATAAAAAAGTCAAGCTCGCACCTGATCGGCTTCAACGAAAGAAGCTAAGGAGCGGACTCGCAACTGGGTGGCCTCGATGAAAGAGGACCCAACCGCCCGGGGGCTCGATCATTCAAGCACGCCTCGACCAAAACCAAAAATAAAAGACCTCGGGTGAGTATTCTACTCACCCGAGGCCTCGGGGGATACACCCGAAGGGTGCGCTCACGCGCACCCCTCGGAATACGACCAACACTCCGAGTCCATTTAACTGAGCCTCCGCGTAAGTATCAACACTTACACGAAGCCTCGGGGGCTACTGTCGGTTACCGAGAGAAGGGGTACCCTAAACCTCCCTTGTTTTCAGTTGAACCCCGAGTTTACCCTCAGATTAATCTCACGGGGACCCTCTAAAAAACACGTGCAAGACCAGACCATACATCCTTGACCCACCGGGGCCCACCGACAAATACACACTGGGCCGACCCACAACAGAATACTTAACTTCTGTCGCAACCCTCGATAAGTCACTGACGTCACCAACTGATGATCACTCGAAAGGGGGGGACCCCGCATCAAGTGTCGAGGCCCCGGCGGGACGGACGCCTCGATACAACAAGGGTCAAGCCCCCCTCGATCCACCAACTCTAGGTGCATCCGATAGCACATTTGATGCAAAACTACCTAACCTCGTCCAATCGTATGGCTACAGTAGCCGCACAGTGGTCCGTACAGCGGTCGAATCCCGCTTTACCGCCCATACTGGGGACGTGCATCGGTCTGCACGGCACTGTTACGCCGTACTCAGCAATGTTAGGCCGCTCGAGGCCCCCTTCGATGCGCTACACGACAAACAACTGACATCGGATTCCCTAAGTTCAATCTTATCCATCCAACCACTACGCTCGAGGCTATCCCTCGATTGGGCCTCGAGTATGTGTCGACGCCCTCCGGTCAACCCACATCAACCTCGAAAGCTGTGCCAACAACTCCCGATGCGACCCCAATAGGGACTCGCACGTCCTCTATAGGGGATCGCGTCTTTCGCCAGTCAGCAACTACGCCTTCGAAGGACGCCTGTCAACTCCAAGCCTTGCTACTACAGAACAAGCCATGCTCAGCGCACGTCTCTACAGAGGCCTTGAGTTGACCACCATGACCCATGACATCACCACTGCGTCATTGAACCAGGACACTTGTACCCCTGTGCCTCCCCTTGGCCTATAAAAGGGGACGCCAGGATACACAACAAGGGGAGAGGCCTAATCAGACAAAGAACCGACTCCAGACAACGATCTCACGAATAACCGAACACACGCCTAGGCAGACACCTAGACTCTGAATAACTCTTTCGCTCTATACTCGACCCCCTCCCCCCTGAATTCTCTCCTTCTCTTGTATTCACCCCTGTACAAGCAATTAGGTGCAAGATAATACAAATCTTCTCCCCCGCTGGACGTAGGGCCTTCTTTGCCCGAACCAGGATAAATCATTGTGTTCTTCTTGCATCACCATCCGAACAGGTTACGCACACATACGCTTACTCGTTGGCTTAGGACACCCCTGGGTTCCTAACGCCGACAAGTATGTTGTCATATTATCCATTGGATTGCTTTCTTTTTTCTTTTCTTCGACTCATCCTCATGTTTTTTATCATGGATCTGGGCCCAGCCTCCCATTGACTTTGGGGCGTTGACGCCCCTGGTCAGGGAAGACTAGGCTGATCATCAGGCGAGGCATTTCTCTGCCCAGCAGCAGAGGAAAACCAAGGACGAGGAGAAAAAGAAGAGGAAGGAGAAGAACCTCGAGTGCTTAGCGCATGAGTAGCGTCGGGCGAGGTAGAGGCGAGAAGTGCTCCCCGTCGAGGAGTCCCCCTCAGAAGAGGAGGTGGAAGAGGTGGAGGGCAGCGAAGATAAGGGAGTGGAGGTGCGTCTCGACACTTTGTTGCCCCCGCGAGCTTCGGCTGACGCCCCCTCGGCGCAGGGCGTCCTCAGAGTTGAGCAGCATAGCAGGGGGCCTACGGAGGGCCTCCATGATACAGAGGGAGCCATCGGAGTTGAGTCGTCAGCGCCGGCCTCAACAGCGACCTCGGTATCGGTGGAGGGCCGGGCGTCGAGGGCATCGGACCAGCCGTGGGGGCAGGGCTCGAGCGGCCCTTCCGCTTGGGGAGGTCGTCGTCTCGCCGCACGCATGGCAAGATGCCTCTGACTCCTCCATGGGAGAAGTTGAGCACGCCGCCATCCCGGGCCAAGTCCTCGGCAGCCAGTGCGCAGACCCAGAGCTGGTCGGCTTCGGAGAGGCGTGATGCGCTAAAGGCGTCGTCGGTGGTGGCTCCGAGCGGCTCGGGCTCGGACAAGGGGACCCGAAGGGGGGCTTGAAGCCCCTGAGCAAATCGAGGAGGGCGCCCCTATTTCCTCTGGGGTAAGTTCTTGGTGATTTGAGTTATTTTTTGCCTTTCTGTGGTGATTTGGTTGCTCACGATGTCCTCTACTTCGTGTGAGGTTCAGATTTAAGCGCACGCGTGAGTCGGCGGGCCCTTCCCCTGCTAAGTGCCTCAAGACCAATGCCGTGGCAGGGATGACAACGATGGCTCTAGGCATCGCTTCGGTGTCCCCGGCAACGGCGGAGGTTGCCTGGGTCAAGAAGGCCCGCGCGGCCCTGGCTTGAGGTGCTGCTTCCGCCACGGGTTCGGTCGCCTCAGAGCTCGCGGTGGAAGGGAGCGCAGACCCTAATCGGGAGTGAACCGACGCGCCTCTTGGTGCCACCACGCCCAGGGACGCCTCTGGCGGCCAGCGACTGGGGGCATCGGAGTCATCCTCGATTATCCTCGAGGGTGAGGAGGCAGGTCCTTCTGCTAGGGATGCGAAGGAGACGGCTGTGATCCCTCCGTAGCAACTGCCAGGGCCGTCATGGCCACTCGGGCTGCACGAGCTTGAGGAACAGTGGAAGGTGGAGCTGCCAGAGCCACAACATCAGGAAGAGTCCCTCAAAGACATCCCGGTGCGGGGGGAGGTCGAGTGGCCAACCGCGCAAATGACCCCAGCGGAGACATCCGTTGGGGCGTCAGTGATCGAGCATTAAGTGATCCCGACCTTCTTGCCCAAGGGAAATAGGAGGCAGAGGAGGCCGGGCTATTGACGGTCAGTTAGAGGGCGAGGTCATCGTTCCCCACACTGGCTGGCCGAGTGCTCGAGAGCGGCGGCATAGTCAAGATGGGGGACATCATCATGGAGGTGGTGCAGGAGCGCATCGTGGCGGAGCTCCCGGACTGGGGTTCAGAAGCCATCCACGTCGGGGACCCGGCATCCCCCACTGCCCCCATGTTCGAGGTGAACGACCTCGCAGAGGTCGAGCGCTGGCAGCACATCAAGGAGTACCGTGCCTGGTTGCAGCACTCCCTGAAGATGGTGTTTGACGTTGTCTCCATTGACTTGCCGCAGTGCTTCGGGTTATGTGACCTTCTTTCACGGTGTGGGGGTTAGTTCACTTTCTTATCTGATCTTCCCCTCTTTTTTGTTGTACTTATTTTTTTCTCTCAGGCCCTGAAGAGGCACTCCCATACCAAGTCCTACTTGATCCGTCATGCGAAGGACAAGTGGGAGCAGGTCTCGGAGCTGCAAGCAGTGTTCGAGGCTGCTTTGGCCAAGACGGGGAAGGCGAAGGAGGATGCGGCCAAGGCCCAGGAGGAGGCAGAGAAGGCGAAGGAGGACGCCTCTTTGGCTCGAGGGGAGACAGCCCAGGCCAAGGAAGTGGAAGCTGAGGCCAAGGAGGAGACGAGGAAAGCCAGGGCCGACGCCATCATGGCCTAGGAGGAAGCAGAGAAGGTCCTTGAGGCCTTGGCTGCTGAGAATGCCACGCTGAAGGAAACCCTGCAGGAGTAGAGGCAGGACGTCATATCAGCAGGCAAGGTGATCGAGGACTTGAGGGTGGAGAGGACGGAGGTGGTCCACGCCCTGAAGGCGGCCAAGAAGGAACACGCTGAGCTACAGGAAGGGTACATGACCCTTGAGACCCATGCCATTGGCGAGTCTTCTTCTTTGGCCTTTAGATTTTGCTTCTGCCGCTTTTATCGTGGTTGACCCTTGTCTTACATTTTAGTCCTCGAGGAGGAGTTGGCCAAGGTTTGGGACAGCGCCAAGACGCTCCAGGATGCCTACTAGTCTGAGATGAAGTTTGCCAATACGCTCAGCTCCACGATGACCTCGGTCTATAACAACTTCGAGGTTGCCCCTCAAGCGGAGGTCGAGGGTGACATACATGGGAACTCCCACCTCATTCGGCTATACGAGCTCAGCCGCGTCACAAGGGAGCAGATCTAAAATGCGCTCCATGTCGGTGTGAAGCGGGCGATGGCGGTCATGTGCTCTTGCTTCATATACGACATGGAGGTGGTCTCCCACAGTTTTGTTAGCGACCCCTCAAAGACCGACGCCGAGAACAAGGCGGTACACATGGCCTTGGTCAAGGTCACTGAGGAGCCTGGCGGTCGTCTAGCGAAGCTGTTTGATCCCAAGGTCCTCCTTGCTGGCGAAGATGAAGAAGCTAGCCTGTGAGCCAAATCTGGGCGTGAAGGCCCATGCAATAAGTTAGTTTTTTTGTACACTATGACGATGCGGCCCTGGGGGCCTTGAAAACATTATGCATGTGTATATGCATTTTGAATGCTTTTGAGTTCGAGTCTGTTATTCCTTTTTTGCTCGAGTTGAGTTCTTATGCAGTCTTCTTGGAGCACGGTTGTGCCCTTCGGTGTGGGGTGTGAGTGGAGGTACCATAGCCTAGAGGTGTAGGCGATCTCATGGCTCGACGGCCCCTCAGCCTTAGGGTGCCTCACGGCCTTGTCGACTATGTAGGAACTCGCATCGAAGCATATAGGAACGCTTAGACATTAATTTTTTGAAATCATGTGCTTTTACTAAGTCTTCTTAGCACGTGGTTGCGCTCCTTGGTGTCAGGGAGTGCGTGGAGGTACCGTTGCCTGGAGGCGTAGGTGACTTGTGGCTCGACGGCCCCTTGGCCTTACGGTGCCCTCGTGGCCTTGTCAACTAGTAAAAAATTTCAAAAAATGCAAGAGATTTTTTTAGGGATGCAGAGGGTTCCCCCTTCCAGCCCTCGAGGGAGACTTGGCTTTGATGAAGCAGAGTTGAGGCTACCTTGTACATGTTAATAAAAAGTTTGAACTTGCAAATGAAAGTACATCTTATTCATGATATGGGAAATGTACAAAGGCATCGAGGCCCTAAGGGTAGAAGCGACATAGCTGTTCGATATTCCACATGTTGGTGAATGTCTTGCCCTTGCCGTTGGCTAGCTTGTAGGTTCCCAGCTTCAACACCTAAGCTATGATAAAGGAGCCTTCCCATGGAGGAGTCAACTTGTGGCGGCCATTGTTGCTCTGCCATTGGCGTAAGACGAGGTCGCCGATCTGGAGGTCCCTCTTGCACACGTGCTTGTCGTGATAGTGTTAGAGCTTTTGCTGGTACCTCACAGAGTTGAGGAGAGCCACATCTCGAGCCTCCTTGAGCTGGTCGATGGCGTTGTCAAGTGCTTCCTCATTCGTCTGCTTGTTGTAGACCTTTAGTCGAGGGGACCCGTACTCAAGGTCAGTGGGGAGGACGGCCTCGGACCCGTAGACCATGAAGAACGGGGTGAACCCCGTGGCTCAACTCGGTGTTGTCCTTAAACTCCACAGGATCGAGGGTAGCTTGACGGCCCACTTCCTCCTGTATTTCTTGAGACGATTGTAGATCCTTGGCTTAAATCCCTAGTGGATCATGCCGTTGGCACGCTTGACCTGGCCATTTGTTTGAGGGTAGGCAACCGTGGACCAATTCACATGGATGTGATGATGGTCGCAGAAGTCCAAGAACTTCTTGCAGGTGAATTGCATGCCATTGTCAGTGATGATTACATTGGGGACTCCAAAGCGGTGGATGATGTCAGTGAAGAATGAGACCGCCTGCTCGGTGCGGATGTTGGTGATGGGGCGAGCCTCGATCCACTTGGTGAACTTGTTGACAGCTATGAGTAGATGAGTGTAGCCCCTTGCTGTCTTCTTCAGGGGCCCAACGAGATCGAGCCCCCACACGACAAAGGGCCACGTGATGGGGATCATCTGCAGAGCATGAGCAGGGAGGTGTGTTTACTTGGCGTAGAATTGGCACCCCTCGCATGAGCGAACAAGGTTGATGGCGTCGGAGACAGCGGTCGGCCAGTAAAAGCCTTGCTGGAAAGCATTCCCAACAAGGGTTCTTGGGGCAGCGTGGTGACCGCAAGCCCCCAAGTGTTGATATCTGAGCAGCTTCCTTTCTTCCTCGATGGTGATGCAACGCTGAAGTACCCTGATGGGGCTCCACCGATAGAGTTCCCTGTCGTCGCCGAGCACGTAGGTCTTAGCCCATTGAGTGATGCGCCTAGCCTCGGTTCGATCCTCTAGGAGCTCCGCTCGAATAAGATATTCGAGGAAGGGAGTACACCAGTCAGGCTCGGGGTCTTGCTGAGGAGGCGACCCCTCAATTTCCATGACCTCGGCCCCGGTCGAGGAGGCCTCGATAGGAGAAGGGGGGTCAACCGCTTGGGTTGTAGCTTCTTCCCCTGCACCCAGATCAACCAAGGGTTTGTATAGATCTTTGGAGAAAACATCGGGTGGGACTATGCCTCGAGTCGATGCGATCCTTGCCAGCTCGTCTGCGGCCTTGTTGTATCTTCGGGCGATGTGGTTAAGCTCGAGGCCATAGAACTTATCCTCTAACCTGCGAACCTCTTTACAATTGGCCTCCATCTTAGGGTCATGGCAGCTCGAGGCCTTCATGACTTGGTCGATCATGAGCTACGAGTCACCACAAACATCGAGGCGTTGAACCCCGAGCTTGATGGCGATACGCAAGCCATTGACGAGGGCCTCGTATTCTGCAATGTTGTTAGAGGCAGCGAAGTGGAGTCAGATCATGTAACACATGTGGACTCCGAGGAGCAAGATGAAGAGTAGGCCTGCGCCTGCTCCGATTTTTGTTAGCGACGCGTCGAAGTAAATCGTCTAGAGCTCTGCTTGGATCTGAGCTGGAGGGAGTTGGGTATCGGTCCACTCGGTGATGAAGTCAGACAACACCTGGGACTTGATGCATTTCTGTGGCGCATACGTGAGAGCTTTGCCCATGAGCTCGACCGCCCATTTGGAAATTCTTCCCATGGCCTCCCAGTTCTGGACTATCTCTTCGAGGGGGAAGAAGAGACCACAGTCACTAGGTGACCAAGGAAGTACTGTTGAAGCTTGCGTTGAGTGAACATGATGGCGTAGAGCAGCTTCTGGATCTACGGGTAGCGAATTTTGGTCTTCGAGAGTACCTCACTGATGAAGTACACAGGCCGCTGGACGGGCAAGACGTGCCCTTCCTCTTTTCTCTCGACAACTATGGCCACGCTGACCACCTGGGTGGTTGCGGCGACATAGAGCAAGAGTGGCTCTGCTGGGTTCGGAGGCACAAGGATCGGGGGTTAGGTAAGCATGACCTTAAGCTTGGCGAGGGCCTCCTCAGCTTCGGGGGTCCATACGAAGTGCTTGAATTTTCTCAAGAGGCGATACAGAGGCAGTGCTTTTTCTGCAAGTCATGAGATAAAGTGACTGAAGGCTGCGAGGTAGCCCGTGACCCTATGGACACGCTTGAGGTCTTGGACCGGGCCCATCCTGGTGACTGCAGAGACTTTTTTGGGGTTGGCCTCGATGCCGCACTGGGAAACTATGTACCCCAACAGCATGCCTCGGGGGACGCCAAAGACATACTTCTCGGGGTTGAGCTTGATGTTCTTCGCCCGGAGGCACTTGAACGTGATCTCAAGGTCATTAATGAGGTCATCTGCCCTTTTGGTTTTGACCATGATGTCGTCGACGTAGGCCTCGACAGTTGGCCCGATGTGTTCGCCAAAGACGTGAGGCATGCATCGTTGGTACGTTGCCCTGGCTTTTCGAAGGCCGAAGGGCATGGTTACGTAACAATACATGCCGAATGGTGTGATGAAGGAAGTTGCGAGCTGGTCGGACTCCTTCATCTTGATTTGGTCGTAGCCGGAATAGGCATCGAGAAAGGAGATTTTTTCACATCCCGCAGTCGAATCGACAATTTGATCAATACGTGGTAAGGGGAAGGGAACTTTAGGGCATGCTTTATTCAAACTGGTATAGTCTACACACATCCTATACTTCCCATTCTTTTTCTTGACTAGTACAGGATTAGCTAACCACTCGGGATGATGAACCTCCTTGATGAAACCGGCCACCAAAAGCTTGTTGACTTCCTCCCCGATGATCTTGCGTTTCTCTTCATCGAAGCGACACAAGCGTTGCTTCACTAGTTTGGACCTGGCTTAGATCTCCAAGGAGTGCTCGGTGACCTTCCTCGGTATGCCTGGCATATCCAAAGGACTCCATGCAAACATGTTGGCATCTGCATAAAGAAAATCGACGAGCACTGCTTCCTATTTGTCACTGAGGGTGGCACTGATGATAAGCGCCCTCTCATGGGAGCTGCTCGGGTCAAGGTGGACCTTTGTTTTGTCTTTGACGGGCTCAAAGTTGTCGGTGTGGCGCTTGGGTCGGGAAGCTCGGTGGCGAACGCCTCGAGGGTTGCTGCTAGCATCATGGACTCCTCGACGGCCTCCCCATTCTCGACACACTCGATGTTGCAGTCATATGCGTGCTCGAAGGAGGGGCCAACGGTGATCATGCCTTTGGGTCCTGCATCTTGAGCTTGAGGTAGGTGTAGTTGGGGATTGCCATGAACTTGGCGTAGCTAGGTCATCCAATGATGGCATGGTATGTGCCATGGAACCCAACCACCTCAAAAGTGAGCTTCTCCTTCCTGAAGTTTGCGGGAGTGCCAAAGCAGACGAGGAGGTCAATGCAGCCGATGGGGAGAGCCTTCCTCCCTGGTACGACACCGTGAAAGCCCTCGGCACTTGGGTTGAGCTTTTCTCTTGGCACCCCCAGGAGGTTGAGGGTCTCTGTGTAGATGATGTTGAGGCTGCTGCCTCCATCCATGAGCACCTTGGAGAGATGAGTGTTGACGATGACGGGTCCGGGTATACCCCCGGCCGAGGGACATGGTCCGGGTGGTCCTCATGGTTGAACGTGATGGCCATCTCAGACCTATCGAGGTAGTGGTGAGTGGCAACCCACGTGGAGAAGACTTTCCGACGCTCCTTCTTGCGTTGTCGGGGTGAGAGCCGAGTCGAGGGGCCCCTGTAGATCATGTAGCAGTAGTAGACATCAGGGAAGCCATCGTCCTTGTCGCCGCCCTTGTCCTTGGGTTCTTCCTTCTTATCGTCCTTCCCGAGGCCCATGCTCTCGAAGTACTTCTTGATCATCTGACAGTCCTCGAGGTTGTGGTTGGCAAGACCCTTGTGATAGGGGTATGGCTTTTTCAGCATTTCATCAAAGAGGCCCTTCTCGGGAGGACCTCGAGGCTTTTTGCGCTCGACGGTGGCCACGAGATCTTCAGGGCCATCCTCGTGCTTGCCTCGCTGGTTCTTCTTTTTCTTGCCACCATTCTTGGCACCCCGATTTGAACTTTCGGGGTCGCCCGACTTGGCCTCGTGCTTGCCTTGGGGGTCATTGAAGAAGGCGCCAACCACCTCCTCACCGGCGGCGAAGTTGGCGACGAGGTCCATCAACTCATCGGTGGTCTTGGGGGGAGTTCATCCCAGCTCTCGTACCAGGTCTTTGCAGGTGTTCTCGGCAATGAAAGCCACGGTCACGTCTTCGTTGGTGATGTGGGGAAGCTTAGTACGCCACTTGGAGAAGCATCGGGCGAAGTCACAGAGAGACTCCCCCGGCTTTTGCTTGCAGCTTGGAAGATCCCACCTGTTGCCGGGGCACACGTAAATTCCTTTGAAGTTCCCCTCGAACACCCTGACCAGGTCAGACCAGTCATGGATTTGATCAGAGGGAAGCTCCTCGAGCCACCTTCGAGCTGTGTCCGATAGGAAGAGGGGGAGTTGCTCGATGATCGTGTGGTCATCGTGAGCTCCGCCTAGTTGGCATGCCAACCTAAAATCGGCTAGCCATAACTTAGGCTTAATTAGTCTCGCCATTGTACTTGATGAGGCTCATGGGGATGAAAAGGACTCGGCAGCGGTGTCCTCTGAATCGCTCGGCTAAATACGCAAGGGCCCGGTGGGTCAGGGGACCAGCGCCGGTCCTCGTCGCTGTCATAGCGCCCGCCCCAGTGAATGTTGTAGCCTCACACCTCAGCATCGCCGCTCTTACGTCTGCGGTTCTCGTTGATGTTATGACGTACGTCTCGAGATTCGCGGTCGTCGTGGATGCGCTCGCAGACGGGGACCGCCCTCCTTGGTCGGGGGAATCTACTTGATGGACCGAGCCCTGCCTCTCGTGTTGGGAGGGTTCGGGGGGTTGCCCCAAAACCGCCGCTCGACGTCTCGTGGCAGAGCTTTCAGCCTGTTACATGGCGGCCACCTTGAGGAGTCCCTGGACCTCCTGCTAGACGCGCTGGGCTTCAGGGTTTGAGGGGGCTGGCATGTTGCGGAGGAGCATAGTCACCGCGATGACGTTCTGGCTGGAATGATTGAACACGGGGCGCTCGACTGCGTCCCCCCCGACAATTCACCGTTGGACATCTTGAGCTTTGGCTCGAGCCCCTTCGCCTTGTGGATGTCTATGCTCCTGCTCGAGGGTCCGCTCGAGCTAGCACAGACGCTCCCGGTCTTTGTCGAGCTTGGCCCGTAACTCGTGGACTTGCATGAGATGGGCGTCATGTGTGTTTTGGGGCACTTGCGCATTGTCTGGTGCAGCAGGTGGCTGCTCCTCCTGTCCTGCTACGACAAGGGGGCCGCCCGCCGCGGCCGTTGCCGCGGGTGTAGCTACAGGTTTGATAATTGGGTCGCTTGATGCAGCTCCTTTGTCAATGTGGAAGCACTCCTGTGTGGGGTCGTAGTGGTCGGAGTCGGAGTCGGGGTCACCAGAGTAAAAGATGGGGAACTGTCCCTGCCGCTCCTCCTCCAGCTGGTGTTGCATTGTGCTAAGAGTGTAGCGCCTTGGACCAGGAGTCCCTAAGGATCCTGGATGCACAGAAGTTGGCGTGGGAGCCAGCAAGTCTTCGATGGTGCGAAGGAGGCGTCCCGGGAGGTCCTTATACACACTCAAGTTGGTACTCACTGAGGATGAGTACGACCTGGTAGTGTTGTTTAGGCCAAACGGGAACCAACGACGGGCCTTGAACAGCCCATGTGGGAGCAGATTAGGTGGCTCTAGAGCCACGCCCATAGGAGAGACCACACTCGATCCCCTTGGTGAGCGCGTAGCGAGGATGGAGTTGGAGTCGTCACCGAGACCCCCCAGTTCCTCCGATCCCAGGCGTAGGTCCGCCAGGTTCCCAACCAGGGACCCTGTGTCCTGAGCCAGGGACGTGGAAGTTGAGATGGATGTCGACTCGGAGTGGTGATGGTGGTTGCACCGACCGTGCCTCCTCCTGGGCGGGGAAGCGTGGTGACGAGACCGGCGAGGGGCCCATCGCGGGACCCAAAACTGCTTCCGCTCGGGTTTTCGATCGAGAGCAGGATCATGTCATGGCCGTGGCCTGTCAACATGAACTCCAAACTCCCAAACCAGATCATCGTGGTGAATGGTAGTGGCAGAATGAAATCTGACATCCAAAAAAATGGCGGGAAGCAGTTGTGACACGCAGATCCCCCTACCTGGCATGCCAACTGTCGACGTCGGGACCCGGGAGTGCCCTAAGCCAATGAGTAAATGTGTACTGTGTGCTCTCTAATCCAGATGGTGATGCAAGATGAACACGATGATTTATCTTGGTTCGAGCAAGGAAGGCCCTACGTCCAACAGGGGGAGGAAATTTGTATTATATTGCACCGAAGTGCTTGTACAGGGGAGGATACAAGCGAACGAGTGAGAATCGAGGGGTGTATAGGGTGAGCTGAGACTTGAGCATTCCGGGCTCTAGAAGCTCTCTCGGGTGTTCGGTCGTTCTTTTTTGCCTCCGTTCTAACATACCCGACATCCCCTTTTATAGACTAAGGAGAGGCACAGGTATACAAGAAGTCTACGTGGTCGTGGGTGATAACATCAAGGGGGCAATACTGATCAAGTCAAAGCTGCTATGGAGGCGCGCACCGGGCATGGCCTACTCTGTAGTGAAGTTCTTGGAGTTGATGGACGTCCTTCAAGCGTGTCACGATGAGGCCTGCAAACGGTCAGTGAAAGACCCGTGCCCATACGCGGGCGTGCGGATCCCTATGTACATTGCGTCGGGGGTTGTTGGAGCGTTGACTGGAGGCGTCGAAGTTGGACTCAATGGGTGGCTTGATGACACTCGAGGCCCAATCGAGGGGTAGCCACGGAAGTAGTGGTTGGATGGATAACATCAGACTTAGGGAATTCAAAGCTAGCGACTGTTGCATAGCGTGTCGAGGTGGCATCGGAGGTGAAACAGTGCTAGGTATGGCATAGCAGTACTAGTCAGTTCATCGCACGTCTTAGGGATGGGCGGTAAAGCAGGATTTGAACGCTGTACCTGATCCCTGTACTCTGCTGTGGCCATACGATTAGGCGGGAGTGGGTGAGATGCATTAAATGCGCTGTCTCTCATACTTGGAGTAGGTGTATTGAGGGGTAGCTCCCCTTGACGGGGGGTCATCCGTAGGGGCGGACCTCCGTCACTCGATGGGGGGTCATCCGCTCGGGCAGACTTCTGTCACCCGTGTCGAGTGCTATGTACAGAGGGGTGTAGTTTGTTTGGGCCGGCTTAGTACGAGTTCGTTCAAGTGATGGGCCTTGTTTTTGCCGAGGTGTTTATGAGTTTGATTTGTGGGAGTTTTTCTAAGGATTCATGTGGGTTTGCTCGGGGATTAATTTTGGTTGACGGAGGTTTAGGGTACCCCCTTTTCCAGGTACCGACACCCTTTGAAAAGGCTCAGGTCGATGAACTCTCATCGGTGTTGTAACGAGTGGGTGGATTGCGCACACTGGGAAGGTTTTTAGTATAGTACACCGTTGTGAAGTTTGATACCTCCTCCACTCTGAATGCCTCTGCCATGAAAGCCTCAATTTTGGCTTTATTTCTACACTTTTTTTGAAGAATCTTTAGACACATCTCGATTGGATAGCACCAACGGGCCTGCATGGGACCCCCTAGCCATGCCTCATGCGGTAGGTGCAAAATCAGATACTGCATCAGCAGAAATAAGTCGGGTGGAAAGATCATCTCCAACTTGCAGAGCAACAGTGGTGCAACATGCTCTAGCTCAAGAATCACTGCCCAAGATAACTCCCTGACACAAAGCTGGTGGAAGAAATAGCTCAACTCTGCCAGGACGCGCCACACTGGCTCGGGGAGGTATCCACGGGTCATCGCAAGAAGGAGACGCTCAATCCATATGTGGAAGTCATGACTCTTCATCCCTAAGACTTTCATAGTCTTAGGGTTCACTCCCCTACTCAGATTCATCGCATACCCATCAGGGAACATTAACGTTTTGATCCACTGCAACACTTCCTTCCTATCATCCCTTTTCAGGATGTAATCGACCAAGCCCCTTTTTCAATTCTTGCCAATCGGTGGGGTCTTCATAACTAGCTTTGGTCTATCACAGATCTCTTCCATGTCTAGTCTAGCCTTAACATTGCCCTTTGACTTTTCCTTTATGTTCATGAGTGCTCCCCAGAGTGCCTCGGCGACATTCTTTTCTGTGTGTATTACATCAATGTTGTGTGGAAGAAGAAGGTCCTCGAAGTAGCGGAGCCTAGTCAAGCTTAATATATGAGTCTACATGTGTTCCACACCATACTTCTTAAAACCACCATTTTCTTCATCAATTTCGAGAGACTCTATCTCGGCAAGGACCTGGGCACCGCTCATAATCGGAGGAATGGGGTCGGTGACTTGAACACCTTTTGTGAAGTGCTTGATGTCTCGTCTGAACTCATGGTTGTCATCTAGGAATTGATGATGTTTGTCGAACAAAGAAAACTTGCCACCCTTCTTTAGCCAGGTAAACATCACAGAGGCCTTGCATACTGGGAAAGGGAACTTCCCATGAACACACCACCCACTGAATAGGCCATACGCTAGGAAGTCATGCATTGAATACTGGTACCACACATACATTATGAAGTTCTTCTTTGCAGCTCGGTCGTACGTTAGTACCCCATTTTCCTAAGAATGTTGCAATTCATCCCACAGTGGCTGCATGAAAACACCCATATTGCTGCCCGGGTGTCCAGGTATTATCAGCGATAAGAACACATTCTTGGGTTCAAACATGACGTCGCGGGGAGATTGAGGGGGATCATGAACACGGGCCAACATGTGTACGGGGCCTCCATCATTCCATATGGGTGAAACCCATCCGTTGCAATCGCTACATGTACATTCCGAGCCTCCATAGCTTTGTCTTGATGCTGGTGATCGAAGTACTTCCATGCGTCACCATCTGATGGGTGTACCATCTTGTCACTGTATCTTTTGCCTTTCTTGTGCCATGTCATTTGTTTCATGGACTCCTCTATCATGTACATCCATTGGAGCCTTGATAGGATAGGAAGGTACCGTAAGACCTTCTCGAGGATCTTAGACTGTTTCTTCTTGCCATCACTACCATCTACCTCCACAAACCTAGAGGCTTTGCACTTTAGACAATGCGTTGCTTTCTTGTGGTCTCCTGTAAATAGGACGCACCTGTTCAGACAAGAATGGATCGACTCATAAGGCATCTTAAGTGCACGAAGGAGTTTCTGTGACTCATAAGTGTTGGTAGCATGTGACCCTCCGGAAGCATTGTGCCAAAAATTTTCAAAAAGAGATTGAAGCCATCTCAGCTCAGGCTCAACTGTGACTTCAACGCTATTAGGCGTCCAATGCCATCCAGTTGTGACATTATTGTCTTCTCGTGAAGGGGCTTCTGTGCCAAAGACATCATTTCGTAGAACGCCTTTGCAGTTTCGTCTGGATCCTCATCCACCAATCCTTCATTGTCACATGTCTCGTTATAGTCTACCATCATGTCGGTCATCCCGGCATCTCCGTCATACTCCTCGAGGCATGCTCTCACCTCCTCCTCTCTAATACGATCGCGTTCACCATGGAAGATCCAGTGGTTATAGTTGCCTGTGAATATCTCTATATACATCTTTCTATTGTTTATGTTTCAAGTTCTTACACTTGCTGCAGGGACACGACATCTGAATTGACCCTTTAGTAGCCGAGCCAAATGCTTGATCCAGGAAATAATTGGTCCCCCTAATCCATTCATCGCTCTTACTTGCAAAGCCCATGTACATCCACTCATGGTTAGCCATCCTCTGTCATACATATACGTAAGCGAGTAATAAAACCAGCAATTGCATCTACACGGCATTCCTACCATCCAATAGGTGAAGGATAGATCCTAATCCCACCCGTGGATGCGTAGATGGGTTAGCTTCCATGCTCTGCTCCCGTACGAGTTAGAATTTCGACAGCACCTCCCTGTTGTTCTCCCGATACACGTCCCCGCAGGGAGAGTGTGTATCCAGAGAACAACGGGGAGGTGCTGCCAAAACTCTGACTCAGACGGGACCAGAACATGGAAGCTAACCCATCTATGCATCCGCGGGCTGTCCAAAAAATGTGGACAATCTGAAATAGATACGGTCGCTGATATGCAAAGACCTGCATACCTCCAACCGTATCTCTTTCAGACGGGAGATGCCTAACTAGGTTATGCGACCTATATGACAACGGTAAGAAAGAGAGGTGATTTATACCTAGGGTGGCGGTGGAGATATGCTAGCGGGGCAGTGGCGAGTTGGTGCAGTGGTGAGGCGACGCGATGCCGGTAGACCCACGGCGCCGACGAAGACGATCGGCGTCGCCGAGCTACTCCGGGTCCCCTCCAACAAGACCTGCTCTGCAAAATAAGAAAAACAACACTATAAGTATAAAATTTTGGCAGAACCTCCCCTGCATGGGGAGGTTTCCAAAACCTGCAAGAAAGAAGCCGGCTCGATGGATGTCAACACATATATGGCACAAAAGCCACATATCAACAAACTCGGCACGAAGGCCGTCAACGACACATACGGCATGATGGCCGACAACCTAGGGCTTTACCTTCTTCTCTGGCGATGAGCGGGAACGACGGCATGGATGAACGTCGTCAAGGAACAATGTGGATGGTCATCAGACCAAGGTCCTTCTCCTCCTCTCTTCTCCCTCCTCTTCTCTCCCTCCCTTCTCCTTCTTCTTCTTCCTCCTTCTACTTCTTCCTCCTCCTCCCCTTCTTTTTCTTCCTCCTCCTTCCTCCCTTCTCCTTCTTCTTCTTCCTCCTCCTCCTCTTTCTTCTTCTTCTTCTTCCTCCTCCTCCCCTTCTTCTTCTTTCTCCATCCTCCTTTCTTCTTCTTCTTCTCTTTCTTCTTCTTCTTCTTCCTTCTCTTTCTTCTTCATCTTCCTCCTTCCTTCCTCCTCTCCTTCTTCTTCCTCCTTCTTTCCTCCTCTTCCTCCTACTGCCTGCCAGCGAGGAGTGGGTAGGGCGCACCGGCGGTGCTGGCTGGGCCGGCCACCTCGCGGCGACGAGCAGGGTGGTGGGGCCGGGCCCGGGCGGCCGAGCTCCCCTGCTCGACCGGGACGGGGATGGGAGGCGGGGGTCCGGCAGAGCTCCGGCGGGCCACGGCAGTGGAGCGAGGGAGCAGCAGGGGAGCGGGGCCACAGCGAGGGTGGGGATGGTAGAGCTCTGGTCGCGGTGGCGGCGCTCCGGTCAGCGTGGCGGCGGGGCTCCAGGTGTGTGTGCGAGTGTGTGCACATGAGTCTGTGTGGTGTGTGTGCGTGTGTGGGCCGGTTGGTCGGCCCGTTAGGGTTAGTGTAGGAGATTATTTTATTTTTTAATAGAAAAACCCTTTGTCGAGTGCCAGGCTGGCACTCGGCAAAGAGAGCTTCTTTGCCGAGTGCCACGTCACAGGCTTGTTTGCCGAGTGCTAGCCTTGGCACTTGGCAAAGATTTTATTTTTTTAATTTTGAATTCAAACTTTTCTGAAGACCAAGCATATTGTATTGAAGCATATGTTCGAATTGGGACCTTTTTATAATATTTTGCTATATTTTGTTCATTTATTTTATTTACTTGAATTTTTTTGAATAATCCAAAATAGAACTGCAGGTGCATGAAATAATGAAACGTGGCCATTCAAAAAATAATATTCACATTAGAGAGTATATTTTGAGGCCGTGTCCATAAACCCATACAAAAGTTTGAACGCCTTATCCATGAAACATGACCATCGAGGTGCGATAGAAGTATTTTTTAATATATAAAATCCAAACGAAGTCCAAAAATCATGAAATTTGTCGAGGTGTCATGTTATCGCATGTAGACACTATGATAAAAATTTAAAAATATTTGAAGCAAGTTGTGATGCCAGATATCTAAAACCCAGACATCTCCACATGTGATCAACTATATGATCACATGTAGAGATGTCTGGGTTTTAGGCATCCGATGTCGTAACTTGCTCTAAACATTCTAAAATTTTTATCATAGCCTGTATATGCGATAACATGATATCTAGACAAGTTTCGTGATTTTCAGACTTCGTTTGGATTTTATATAATTAAAAACACTTCTACCGCACCTGGATGGTCATGTTTTGTGGACAAAGCGTTCAAACTTTTGGATGAGTTTATGGACACGGCCTCAAAATACACTCTTCTACATTAATATCATTTTTGGAATGGCTACGTTTCATTATTTTATGCACCTGCAGTTCTAATTTGGATTATTCAAAAAAATTCAAGTAAATAAAATAAATGAATGAAATATAACAAAATATTATAAAAAGATCCTAAATTCAAACATGTGCTTCAATTCAATATGCTTGGGCTACAGAAAAAGTTTTAACTCAAAATTCAAAAAAAAATAAAAACTTTGCTGAGTGCCAAGGCTGGCACTCGGCAAACAGGCTCTTTGTCGAGTGCCTGTGACGTGGCACTCGACAAATAAACCCCCTTTGCCGAGTGCCAGCCTGGCACTCGACAAAGATGGGCTAGCCTGGGCCCAGTACCCGGCACGTGGGTCTCTGCCGAGTGCTTGGCTCGACACTCGGCAAAGAGCACTCGGCAAAGGGGACGGCGACGGACGCCGTTTGCCCCCGCTAAGGTTTGCCAAGTGCTTGGCTTTGCCAGAGTGTCCAGCACTCGGCAAAGGTCTTCTTTGCCGAGTGCCTGGCTTCGCCGAGAGTCAGGCACTCGGCAAAGAAATCTTAGCCGAGTGATATCCTTGGCTCTCGGCAAAGGGCGTCTTTGCCGAATGCCCGTACTTTGCCACTTGGTAAAGCGGGTGGCACTCGGCAAAGAAGCCATTTCCAATAGTGGTGCTTTGATATATCATGTCTGTGGTGTGTTGACTGCTAGCCTTCTGTGAGTCAAAAACCCAGTTATGTGCTGATATATCATGTCTGCGGTGTTGACTAATCTGCATGTTAATTTTGGTTTATTTCAAAACTGAGTCCAGGGTATCTCGACTAGAGGCATCTAGGTTATTCAATTTGGTTAGTTTATTCCTTATAGGGAATTTTCTAAAAATTGCCTTTAATTTTGTCCTTCATAGTTTGAGATTTTTTTTTGGTGTTGATATATTGGAGATAAGTTATATATGGCATGTTGGTCCTTGACATTGGAATAAAAACTTGGCAAAGTGACGTGGGAATGAAAGCTTGGCAAAATGGTTTTCGTTTCTGCTCCCCATCTCAAGTGAGGAATCTGAAGGAATGCTCCGGGAGTTGAGGAGCATACGGATAGCGATACGAGAAGATCTAGGATTTTTTTTGTGTTGATATATTGGAGATAAGGTATGACATGTTGATCCTTGACATTGGAATAGAAGCTTGGCAAAATGACGTGGAAATGGAAGCTTGGCAAAGTGGTTTTCGTTTCTGCTCCCTCATCTCAAGTCAGGATTCTGAAGGAATGTTTCGGGAGTTGAGGAGCATATGTTTAGCGATCTGAGAAGAGGGTGATAGTTGATGAAGCCTATTCTGCTGCTGGAGATTTGAAGATGGAACTACAGTGTTTAGGGAAATGTGGGAATTGCTGGGAGATTTGAAGATGCAACTAGTGTTTAGAAAAAAATTCTGGGGATTCGAGTTGCACCGTGGACGTTTATATTTATCACATCAGAACTCGAATTATATTCAAATTGTTTGTGCTTTGTGAAAACTCATGTAATATTGATGATTGGTTACATATTGTTGTGAATATTGTGTTTAATGTATAATTTACATATCTAGGAAAATACCTTTTTTGTTTTTTACCGTACTGTTAGCATGGGCATTAGCACAGGCATTATATTAGTACCAGAATGGAGCATCATCATTGGCGCTCTACCTTCATTCCACGTGATTAACCGAGAGAAAAGCCTTCGCTTGTATAGCCTCACTTTAAAGGATAACTTATTTGACTATCGCCATTGGATACATACATGTTGACTCGATGGGAAAAATTATCCGGGATAAGAGCATCTCCAAGAGTTTGATATCCTAAAATTTTTTGTAAAATAAGAAAAATACCTCTCCAATAGTTTGATATATAAGTTTGGCATTTTTGGCAAGTTGGCAATCTCGGTGGATTGCGCGCATATATGTGCACGCTGCACCGTCCGCACATCGTAGTTTTCTCGTGCTTAGCTGGGCTCTTCGTTCGTTTAGCGGGACTCTTTGTTAGCTTAGTGGGTCTCTTTATTTTGTTAGTGGATTTTTTTTTGTTTTGGGAAACAAAATTTGTCAAACCGCTGGAGATGAGATCTTTGTTTCTTGCCATATTATTTTTGGAGTTGGCAAAAAACGAAATTTGTTAAATGATTTTACCAAACTATTGGAGATGCTTAATCTTTGAAAGGACGTGCCCACTCGATATGTTCTGGAAGATCGCTTATCACAAGGAAACAAATCGGATTTGGGAATGAAGATCCAGCGGCGGCGGTATAGTAGACCATTCTAAGAGCTAATTTCTGCCGGCATTGAAATTAAACCACGCCTAACAGGTCGCGCACTTCAGCGCGGAATATCTTTGTCGGTTTCCTGATGAAAAATACTATGGGATTCGACGCTGGACACGCTGCAACAATCTTGTCCAGCTCAAACAACAACGATGGCGCTGAGCGACGGGGTGAAAGCTGTTAAGGTGGCGGTAACTATAGTTAGTTTGACGGACTCGGGTTTTCGATTGTAGAGGCCACTGAAAGAGTCTTCTACAATTTCATATCATCATTACCTTTATTCCTAAGCATATTGAGTGAAAATGCCCAGAAGAGGTAGAAACAAATTTGTATATATATTGTTTTGCAAATATAGGAGCAAGCTCATCTCATTCTTAACTTTCATTGGCCTATCCAAAGGTTGTATGTCCTCGTCACCATATATATGCTAAGTTATTTTTCATAAAGGCGAGGCTATGTTTTAATCATTCACAATGTCTGCCGATCACCTCTATGATGCTGATTTTTTTTGCCGAGTTTGAACTTAATATTTCTAATTTTGGGGGAAAGTCCGTACGAAATTAATAATATTAATTAAAAAACTGACCGTATATTTCTAATAGTTTGAACTGTAAAATGAAATTATTGGTGGATTGTTTTTAGTGCCTAATAAGTTTTTAGCCCTTTATAAATAAATCTAATAGTTCTAGTAGATATTTTTCCAATTCCAAGAT
>CM041637.1:16616428-16626538 GCA_023333625.1 Bothriochloa decipiens
TAACAATGCGCTATGTTCACATGTTACATTTTAATGTTTCAATAGTTAAATCATCATGTTGCATTAAAAGAGTGAGTTGGATTTTTATTTGGTTTATGTGTTGATTATTAAAAATGACAACATAATATTTATTTTCACAAATAATATTAAGGGCATAATACCCTAGCATTATTTGGGCCATGTATGCTCACTATTCTGTTGCACAAAATAAGCACACCACACATATATATATAATTATATATAAAAATATATTTGAAAATGAAAAAGGAAAAGAAAAGGAAAAAGAAAAGGAGGAGACCGGCCCGAGCAGCCCTGTCGACCCGGCCTACGCGCGCTCGCCTGCGCTTGCCGCTCGACCCCGCGCTGCGTGGCCCAACCAGGCCGACGGCCCAGCAAGAGCCGCACGCGTCCGCGCGCCGCACCAAGCCTCCGTTGCCGATGAGTCGCTGACGATGGGGCCCCGAGGTGGGACCCATGTGTCATCGCGCCCACTGAGGTCACCCGACCGGCCGCGCGTGCTCGCGTCAGCACTGTTCCCCGGCGTCGCTTCTAAGCAACCTCCCTCGACCGCTCGATCCAGTGTCGCCCCGCATCGACGCGCGCCCGCAAGCCACCTGGACCGACCAGCCCATGTAAAGTTCCCACGCGCGCCCGCAAGCCTCCGTTCGCCGCAGTGGAACGCTGCCGCCGTAAAGAACTTTGACACCCAGCGTTACCTAGCCCCCTCTCGCTGCTCTCTAGACCCAAATTGAGCCCCAGCTGCTGACTTGGACACCCCTTGGCCGCTCGATCAAGCAGAGCCATGATCGATCGTCCGTCGGCTACCTACCACCGCGTCCGCCATATAAAACAACACCCCCGACACCCTAGGGCTCCCAGATCGCCGCCACCGCTCTAGTGGAGCCCCATTCCTCCTTGCCAGCCTCAATTGGAGAAGAGCTGAAGGGAGGGGGAAGAAAGGAGTCAGGGAAGAAGAAGAAGCCGCTGCTGGAGTTGGGGAAGAAGACCGTTGACTCGGAGCCACCGTCGCTGCGTCAGGAGCAGGAAGGAGGAGCAGTACCACGAGCCAGAGCCGCTTGGACTTGTACCGCACCTCCATCCTCTTCGACCGTCAGTGAGCACCGCCATCGCCACTCTCTCGAACCCTCCGTCGTGCTGTTGGCCATGGCGCTCCGCCGTGAGCGTGTAGGCCCAGGTCACTACCGACCTCACTGGACACACCTGCACACACACACGAGACTAGCCGAGCCTCTTGGGCCACGGCATCGGGAGGATGCCGAAACGAAAGCCGCCCAGTTCATCGCCGCGCGCCAAGCGCCGCCGTGGCAAGATCACCTAGCCGCCTTTCTGTTGAGCCTCGACCTCCGTTGTTTCCGGATCCGCGCTCGCCTTGATGAGACGGACCCCGTGCACACCCCAGCTTTGCGTTTGCCTCGCCAGAGCACCGAACCGAACCACCTTGTCATCGACGTGTCAGTACGTTGCCGCTCTAGAACGCCGCCATTCACCGTCGTTTCCTGCCATCATCGACCACCCTCGAGGAGCAGAAAGAAACCGGGAAGCTCCGCCATGATGAGCTGCATCGATTGGGCAAAGATGGAGACCGTGGACCCTCTCGGAGTGCCGTTGTCGTGCACCGAGGACCTGTCGAAGCTCCGCCGTGGGAGTTGCTGCCCGTGCGGACTCCGCCGTGTGTTTTGGTCACCGCCGGCACCTCGAGCAGGTGTTGCGTAACTCCAACCGTCCATCTATGCCACTAATTGGAGCTGGAGTGACTCGGTGTGAAGTGTACATCAAGCGCCGTCGCCCTCGAGCCGCCGTCTGCTGTAGAGCTTGTCACCGAAAGTAAAGCTGCCGCCCTGAAGCCCATCAACGTGACCGTCGTGAAGTCTCGAAACCGATGGGCGGGTTAATGGCGCCAGAGATCCTTTGTGGCACCAGGAATCGAAGGTTTTCCTCACCACCGATCGCTGAGGAGGAACTCCGCGTTCGAGCCGATCTCGTCCGAGACGGATCACGCGCTCGAACCGTCCCTCGAGTTTGACCCTTCGACAAACTGACCCTCGAGTTTGACCCTTCGACAAACCGTCCCTTGAGTTTGACCCTTCGACAAATCGTCCCTCGAGTTTGACCCTTCGAAAAACCGACCCTCGAGTTTGACCCTTCGACAAACCGACCCTCGAGTTTGACCATTCGATAAACTGTCCCTCGAGTTTGACCCTTCGACAAACCGTCCCTCGAGTTTGACCCTTCGACAAACCGATCCTCGAGTTTGACACCTCGATGCGCCGACCCTCGAGTCGACACCTCGAGCACCGTCACCCTCGAGCGCTGCCCGCCGTAAAGCATGTCATCGGAACCAAGCCCTCGACTTGATGACCACCTTCGGGTTTGCCTTGACTACCCGAGGACGATGCACGAGTTAGCGAAGTCCTGGAGCAGCCCTCGCCGGATATGTAACCTCGCCATCACCGGCCGAGCACCGCTGTGGAAGCAGAGCAGTTTTTCGTCTTTGAGCATACCCCTCGAGAGTATACCCCTTGAGAGTATACTCCTCGAGACCGTATCCTCGCGACCGTGTCCTCGAGACCATAACCCCCGAGACCGTGTCCTCGAGACCGTACCCCTCGAGAGCATACTCCTTGAGAGCATACCCTCAAGACAGTGTCCTCGAGACAGTACCCTCGAGACCTGAACCTCGAGCCCCTTTCTCTTTTTAGAAAATGGTTAAATCTTTAAAAATTCATAACTAATTCATACGAGCTCAGAAAATTATGATCCACATATCCAAATTTTCTATAAATTGAGCCCTATCTATCTAGGCTATGTTTGAGTGTATTTGGATCTTTTATTTTGCATTCGTTCTTTGTGCTAATCTATAGGGGTCGCTTCCGCGACCGTTAAATCTCGTTACAGGCTCGAGCGAGGACAAGTCAGATGACAGTGACTACCAGGAGAAGTCCGACAGCTACATCAGTGAAGGTGCCACACACCATCCAACCTCGTAGATCCCATTACGCATGACAATTATAGTATGGCTAGTGCTTTAAATTCATGATGCTATAATGCTATGCCTGTGCTAGGACTGCATGATAGAGTATTTATTTGATGAGCCCTACCTTGTTGTAAACCACCACCTGCTTACCCGCTGTTATGATAGCCACCTGCTTATCTGCTATACTTATATTTCTATACTTCACTCGCTTACATTTTGATGCTACGTGATGAACCCGGGGAAGGCCTGGAGGGTGCCAGGCTGGATGTGTGAGTTGATGTTTCAGATGGGCATGTGAGCTGATGATGTTGTATCTGTGTTTGGGGTGCAGCTTACGGCAGGGAGTAGGGTGAGGGTTGAGTCGATCGAGCCGGGATCTACGACGAGCTTTTGGAGCAAGTCTTGCCACGGAATGGTTCTAGACATTCCCATGAGAGGAGCCTGTGGCGGGCTAACTGAGATTGATGGTGGTCCTTGGGTGTGATCCTCTGAGAGGTGGAACCCGGAATGAAGGTGCCGTGGTAGCACGTTAAAGATAAACCCTGATGAAGATATCCCGGTTTGGTCAAATCTAGGAACTGTTGCGCTGGTATCCGGACCTAGGAATCTCTTGCTTTCCACTCGCTCTCCATGGGGGGAGACAGCCGAACCGCTGGATAGGTCAATGCCACTACTGCTAGGCAAGAAGTGATAGGAAGGTATATGCATGGGATGGAGCTAACACCCTACCGAGATGATCATGCCACCCCCTTCGGGAGTGGGTACATGGCATGGCATCCTCTTCGGGAGTGGATACATGCTCTCTTCATAGTTCCAATGATCTAGTGCTGGATGGTAGAGTGGCATCGCCTATGGCAGTAGGCGCCCGGAATCTGCCTAGGTGCACGTGTGCATCGATGATGGTTATCTGGTGGATTAGTGAAACCTCTGCAGAGTGTATGGTTGATCGATCGATACATATGCCGAAACTTCGGCTATGGACCTTTCCTATGTTTCGCATGCACCGGACTAGTGAGTGGAGTGTTCTACCTTTCTCTGAGTGTGATTTCCGACCGTGAGCCAGTTTGAGGGCTGCGGGCCACTGAGGCAAGCCAAGAGGGAGTTGGCTTGTCGACCAGAGTCTGAGAGGGTGTTGGAGATGAGATGAGATGATGTTACAGATTTGGATGGAGATAGATGGTGGGAATGGTTTTGTGTTTAAAACTTGTTTATTATACTATTGTTTTATATACTTGAACATTGCATAGGAAAACCCCTGCCTTATAGGTTCCTTTTGAGATACCCTTATTTTTTTGCATCCACTTCAACAAAGCAATGCATAGGGTGGAAGTGTGGCCAGTACAAATCGTACTGAAAATTTGGTTTTAGGTTCAAGGAGTGAGTACTCATCTGGGGAGTACAGCGATTGAGGGTTTCGTGCCTATGCTCAAATTGGAGAGAAGAAGATAGCTTCCGCACCTCAAGCTTTTACTGTTATGCTACATGAACTCTGATTCCGCCCTGTGGCGATGTAATAAGTTATTGTAACTCCCTCTATTTGCACCCTTTTGTTTGATGTATGGATTACGGATTCAACTGTTATCGGATAATGTGATTTAAATGGTCATATTACACTCCGACACTGTGGATTTCCCTTCGTGGAGATCGAGGTTGTTTCAGTTGGTATCAGAGCCATACTTGACCTTAGGACGAAACCCTAGAAATGGACGTTAGTACAGGACAAACCAGTTTTTCTTTCTGTTATATACCGACCCTGCATTTCTTCTTATGCAAGGCTTCTCTATTGTTACTGACTTGCTGACCCTTCTTCCCTTTGAAACGTGCGGATGACAAGCTTTGGACCCCCGCTTGGACCGTTGAGCAGCATGCCCAAGGCTGAGTTCACCTACGAGGGACAGGAGTTCCCAGGCTTTCCGTACACTCTGCGTCGTGTTTTGGGAGTACTCGGAGTGCCTGTAGAGGAGATCAAGTACACCTGCACTGGAGCACCGGACTCAGAAGGAGGAATCAAGGGTTACGTGGTCACTCACCTAGAGATCCCTGCAAGTCAGACTCTGCCCTCAGTACCAACTCTCCTGGAGATGACAGTTGAGGACTCAATCGAGGAAGGAATCCAGTCTGTGTCACTCAAGGCCCTGCGTGAAGTGATGAAGATCGCTTATGAGCACCTTCACAACACAGAGTTTCATCTACTTCCTCAGGCCCTGAACTCTCTCCTCACACCAGAGCAGCAGGATGATCTGGTCAGGCCCATCGTCCTAGCTGAGACCAGTCTTTGCAACCGTGCCTCTGCCGCTCACCTCTTCGAGTAGAACCGCTACATAGAGCACCTGGAGAAGAAGAGATGCCTCGACCGCAACACTCTGATGGAGTACCAAGAGTTCTGCAAGTAGGAAGCTAAGGAGAAAGAAGAGCTCGAGGCTATAGTCGCCCAGCTGAAGGACAAGCTCGCACGTCAGGCAAGGGCTCACAAAGCCGAGGTCGCTGACCTATGAGACAAGGTTGAGGACATTGGGCTCCAAAACTACTACCTCGATGCAAGAGTTCTCCAGTTGGAGGGAGAGAAGATGGACAAGGAAATGGAGATCAAAGAACTGTAGAAGAGAAGACGAGAAGATGGCAAGAGCAACTTCACCGTGCAGTGTGAGAAGTCAATGCTCGTAAAAGCCCTGAAGAAAGCAGAAGCAAAAGCACAATGCAACCAAGGCCATCTGATTGCCCTGATGATTCAGAATGAGACCTTGGTGGACAGGTACAGGAGACTCAAGACAGCTTGGAAGAATGCCGACGAGAGACACTGCCAGGAGTACGCTGAGTTGCGTGACAGACTTCCTTTGTCAGCCAGACGCAAGGACCCCTTTAAGGAAACTTTCCAAATTGGCTACTCTCTCTTAAGGCACGACCATTGTCCAGCTCCCACCAACCAGCCACTTACCAAGGAGTTCAGAGAAGCTCAGGCTTATGTGAAGCGCCTTCACATGTCACAGGAGGAGTTGACAGTTCTTGGCAACCGTTTTCACCTAGGAGTATATAACACGTCGATGTATGAGTCAGAGTAGTGTGGACCCTGCGTGGCCACGTCATGAGTTAGAGTTGAGTTAGCTTGTATCGATGAGTTACCTTCTTGTAGTGTGAGTCTCGCACGTCATCTAGCGTAGCTGCTAGAGATGATGCCATGTAATGCAACCATGTAATGAATGATCAATCTTATCGCATTTTATGGCTCTTATTGTTTCTTTGTATGAGTGTTGGATAGATTAAATGTTTTTCCTTAAATCGTTGAAATCATTTAATTATATTTAACCAATAAGTACTAAACAGTTGTCGACCCATGTCGCAGATGTCTGCACGTCGCCCCGCACGTCTGGGCAACCGTCTGCCTCCACCCAAACCCGAGCTTGGGCGTGGAAGACGCTATGGATGAAGGGGAGGTCATGTTCCACCCATCGACCTCAACCAGGGTGGGAACGATCATGAGCGGACCCCGCCAGCAGGAAGTGCCGCTGGAGGAGGTGATGCCCATGGCAATGGACCTCCGCCGTAGCCGATTCTGCCACCGCCACCACCGCCAAGCCTGGCGGAAGTGATGGCGCAACAGACACAGCTGCTTGCTGCTTTGGTCAATGGAGCCAATCACTGCTTTGGAGGAAATCCGAATGACTTCCAGAGGAAACTTGAGGGTTTTCTAAAGCTCAGGCCACCCACTTTCGATGGCACCTACAAAGAACCGCTGGAAGCTGATGATTGGCTTCGCGAGATTGAGAAGAAGCTGGAGCTTACCACTTGTACCCCTGAGGAGCGAGTCGGTATCACTGCTCACCACCTCACTGGAGCTGCGCGTTCCTGGTGGGACAGCTACCGCCAAGCTCATGAGGACCCCGATCATATCACCTGGGATGAGTTCGCAGATGAGTTCATCGAGTACCATGTTCCTGAGGGAGTCATGGAGCAGAAACAGGAGGAATTCCGTAACCTCACCCAGAAGGGATGTGACATCTGCGAGTACACCAACACCTTCACTAGTTTGCTGCGCTATGCACCTCTGCATGTTGTGACTTCTGAGAAGGAGAAGATCACGCAGTACAGAAAGGGTCTAAACCCCAAGATCAAGGTAGCCCTGGGAGGCACCAAGAGTCACACACTTCGTGACATGATCGATCGTTGCATCCAGATCGAGAAAGACCAGAAGGAGGCAGGAGAAATGTCCAGAAGGGAGAAGAAGAAGTCCAAGGGCTTCTACCGTGACCATGAGCGTAAGAGGTTCCGTCGGGACAAGACGTCTAGCCGTCCTCATTACGGCAAGGACTCTACCTATGGCTTGGGTAGGAGTGGTGGTACCTACTCGGCTGACCACTCACGCTTATCCCGTGACCATCGCTCCCGCGACCGTTACTCTCGTGACCACCGCTCTCGTGACCGTGCTGGAAGGATCGCTACACCCGTGAGCACTCATCGCAGCCACGTCACAGGACTGATCACTCTGCACCTTTTCGTGCTACGCCAAACTCAGGCAGCTGGAAGGCCGCTGCACCAACCCCCACAGGCAGTGTGTCGTTCACTTGCTTTGGTTGTGGCAAACCTGGCCACAAGGTGTTCGACTGTCCTGAGAAGACACCCGCACCTGCTGCACCCAAGTCTCAGTACCGTGGATCTGCAAGCCATGGTCGTCTCACGCACATGAACGCAGAAGAAGCTCAAGCTGCCCCAGATGTTGTGTACGGTATGTTTCTTGTTAATGGCATTAAAGCATCCGTTCTGTTTGATTCTGGAGCTACATGTTCATACATCTCATCTAAGTTTGCACGAGAGAATAAGATACCTATCACTCCATGTTTGGAGCCTATAGTCACCAGTTCTCCTCTTGGTGAGATGAGAAGCACCCATATCTGCAAGGGAGTGAAGCTTTCTATCGAGGGTCTAACCTTTCGAGCTAACCTTACCCTTCTACCATCAAATGGTTTGGATGTCATCCTAGGCATGGATTGGCTTACCGAGCACAAGGGTTTGATTTCTTGTTCACCCAGATATGTTCAGATAACTCATCCTTCTGGCCAAGCAGTCAGATGTGCACCTCAGAAGGATAAATCAGTATCTGTTCTATGTGCCCTGAATGCACTCAAGTCGCAGGAAGAATCTCAGAAAAGAGAGAAGACTCTCGCGGATGTCCTCGTTGTCAGGGAATATGAGGATGTGTTTCCAGAAGAGTTGCCCGGCATGCCACCAGATCGTGATGTTGAGTTCATCATTGATCTTGTGCCCGGAACCGGTCCCATCTCTAAGCGATCGTACCGCATGTCAGTGGATGAGCTAGAAGAGCTCAAGAAGCAGTTGAAGGAACTTTCTGACAAGGGCTTTATTAGGCCTAGTGCTTCACCCTGGGGATCACCTGTTCTGTTTGTGAAAAAGAAAGATGGTTCGATGAGGATGTGTGTTGATTACCGCAATCTCAATGCTGTCACCATCAAGAACAAGTATCCTCTGCCAAGGATCGATGACTTGCTTGATCAGCTTCGTGGTGCTAAGTACTTCTCGAAGATTGATCTCGGATCTGGTTATCATCAAATGAAGATTCGGGAAGAAGACATTCCTAAGACAGCTTTTGTCACACGCTATGGGCAGTATGAATTCACCGTTGTATCCTTCGGTCTCACGAATGCCCCGGCCTATTTCATGAACATGATGAACAAGGTGTTTATGGAGGATCTTGATCAGTTCGTTGTGGTTTTCATTGACGACATTCTAATTTATTCACCTTCTGCCGAAGAACATGAAGCACATTTGAGGATAGTGCTCGAGAAGTTGTCCCAACACCGGCTCTATGCTAAGTTCAGCAAATGTGAGTTCTGGCTTGAAGAAGTTGCTTTTCTTAGTCATGTACTCTGAGCAGATGGAGTTGCCCTAGACCCTGCAAAGATAGAGGCTGTAAAAGAATGGGAACAACCTTGCAATGTGTCTGAAATCAGGAGTTTCTTGGGATTGGCAGGTTACTATTGCCAATTCATTAAGCACTTCTCGAAAATAGCTCGTCCTATGACAAATCTCTTGAAGAAGATTAATGAGTTCGAGTGGACACCAGAGTGTGAACACAGTTTCCAAACTTTAAAGGAGAAGCTAACCACCACACCTATCCTAGCCTTACCTGATATCACTAGTGACTTTGTCATCTACTGCGACGCCTCTCGCCAAGGACTAGGCTGTGTGCTGATGCAGAATGGGAAGGTTATTGCTTATGCTTCCCGACAACTAAAGGAGCACGAGCAACGATACCCCACGCATGATCTAGAGCTAGCAGCTGTTGTGCATGCTCTGAAGATCTAGAGACATTATCTTATTGGCAACAAGTGTGATATATACACCGATCACAAGAGCTTGAAGTATTTCTTTACTCAAGAAGATCTGAATATGAGACAGCGCAGGTGGCTAGAGCTAATCAAGGACTATGACATGGAGATTCACTACCATCCCGGAAAAGCGAATGTAGTCGCTGATGCTCTTAGTCGCAAGACCTATTGTCATGCCCTGTTCTTATCGACCCTGCCACCTGAATTGAAGAAAGAGATTGAAGATCTTCATCTTGAGATAGTACCCCATGGGTTGTTGCACGAACTTCGTATCGAGTATAACCTCACCGAGCGAATTCATGAAGCTCAAAAGAGTTGTGAAGAAATGGAGTACATTCGTGGGTTGATGAAGCTAGGCTACAGCCCCGAATTTAGAGAAGATGAGCATGGAACCATCTGGTTCAAGGATAGAATCTGTGTGCCCAGCAATCTTGCTTTGCGTAAGGAAATCCTGTCAGAGGCACATGACTCTAAGTATTGCATCCATCCCGGTGGTGCAAAGATGTATCAAGATGTGAAGAAGCATTTCTGTGGAAAGGCATGAAGTCAGACATTGCAAGACATGTGGCCGAATGTGACATCTGTAACAGGGTCAAGGCTGAACACAGAAGACCCGCTGGATTACTCAAACCACTTGATTTTCCTGAATGGAAGTGGGAAAGCATATCCATGGACTTTATCGTGGGATTACCTAGATCTCAACAAGGTCATGACTCTATATGGGTAATAGTCGATCGTCTGACGAAGGTAGCACATTTTATACCAGTCAGAACT
>CM041637.1:16651309-16665168 GCA_023333625.1 Bothriochloa decipiens
AAAAATATCTACTAGAACTATTAGATTTATTTATGAAGGGCTAAAAACTTATTAGGCACTAAAAAACAATCCACCAATAATTTCATTTTACAGTTCAAACTATTAGAAATATACGGTCAGTTTTCACTCAATATGCTTAGGAATAAAGGTAACGATGATATGAAATTGGAGAAGACTCTTTCAGTGGCCTCTACAATAGAAAGATTGTGGATACACATTCATAAGATCTACTTTGGAGTGACAACCTATTGAAGTTTAACATTCGGCTCGTCGATAGCCCGACAGTACTTCATTGGAAAGCCAATAACTCTTTGACTCCTTCTAGAGTGCCTAGATTTAGTAGAGTTAAGCAGGTGATGTTTTGGATTGATGACAGGATGATTGGATTGAGATTATTCACATAAGGTTGAAATTAACAAGATTGGAGAGAGAGCAAAATTTCAGAGGAACTATACCAACAAGGTATCAGAGTTAGCAAAATCCATAATATCCTTAGGTTGGAACAATTTGTAATTGTATCTGGAATGTTACCCTGCAATGAGTTTGTGCTCAGATCAAGCACTTGGAGTTTATGAAGATTGCCCCAAGGTGGTATGTGAGTGTAGAATTGATTTGTGGACATGTTAAGGGTATGAAGGAAAGTAAGGTTTCAGACAAAAGCGGTGATGGCCCTAGACAAGTCTAGGCCAGCAAGGTTGAGCGCTGTTACTCGACCTTTGGTTCTTTGGGTGACATGTAACTTCGTGCCATTGTGCTTCTCTATTCCGATTACTCAAGGTTTCCTCTGGATGGTTGGTGATGGCTTGCTTGAACTCGAGTAGCGTAGCCACATCCGTGCTTTTATCGGAGACCATGGAGCAACATATGTCACCAACACAGCAAAACAATACCAACATTTGTGTTGGGACAAGAGGTCCCCATAGGGAAAATTTGTTAATGGACTTCACTTGGGCGAACACTATTACCAAGGCACAATATTCTTGGTAGTCTAGCCAAAAGGTGTCCCTGAGCAGTCCCTTTTGTGGGGTATGGTTACATGCATTTCCTTGTACATTAGCGTCCTCTACCTACCATAGAGAATATGCAAAAATATTCCCAACTGTATTAAATATACGGTCATGCCAAAATATTCCAAACTGTAATACATCTACGATCGCAAGGGCTTAAGGGGTCATTCTCCCTTAGAACTGTCTCATCAAAAGGGCCCTTGTCGGGTCACCGCCAGGATTGTTGGGCCACCAGCGGGTCCATCTACAAGTTTCTAAAGTCATCAAAGGTTCCAAAGGCCCTCTATGCTGAGACTTCGGTAGCTTTGTGAGAGTCCTCCGGCATCTTCCTCCTGCCTCTATTGCTTTTGTTCTTCACCCCTGTAGGTGTTGGTTGTTTTTAAGAATCTAGAGGGCCGGTCAATGCCCGTACAGTGATTTATATTATAAAAAAGACATGCAAAGTTTACAAATAAAAAGAACAGGGGGAGGGGGAGAGAGAGAAGTCTAAGAAACAAAGAAAGAAACAAAAAAGATCCACATAAGGATGAACTCTAAAAAAGACATTGAATCCATGACAAAAGAAGATTTTCCTGACCAGACTTTACCCAAGTTCCCTGAACAAGATACGTCTGCAATCAACAAGATTCAGACTAATTTCTTTAAAGATGAGATCATTTATTGCTGACCAAATTGTCCAACAAATAAGAACAATGGCCTCCGTGAAAACCACCGAGAGTTTAGATGTGCTCGCATTGTAGAGCAAAGCTCCGGAAAGTTGCTATTCAAGGGTATATCTCAAGGGTATATCTATAGATATCATGTCCCAACACATTCTTGCAAATGGGCAATCTAGAAAAAGATATAGAGCACAATTATATGAGCCCAGTTGCATATTTTTCCTTCTCAATATGTTCCTGGTGTTGAGCCTGTCAAGTCAAAAGAAAACTCTATGTTTTGGCTGACACTTGCATTTCCATAGCCATTTGAAGCTGAGATGAGTTTCTGAGTGTCCAACCAGGATTTTGTATACCTTGCTTGAAGCAAAAACATTAGATCCCAAGAATAAGACCAACTGTCATCATTGCCGCCCAAGTTTGTTGCCTCCATCAACTGCTGAATATCTTACAATTGCAAAAAGGTTGTTCAGGTTTCATGCCATGCATGCGGCTTCAAGGAGCCTTCGCCGCTAGCCCTGTTCCACGCCGCTCAGGGACCTTTGTGGATTTGTCCCCAAGATAAAACACACACAGTTTAGTGCAGTAATATCAGCAAACCCAAGCCCCCATCCCCCACTCCCCACTCAAGAATAAACATCTAGAGTTTCTTGGCCTGTTTAAAGAACATAAGGCTCTCGTTAGATGCAAAATGCAGAATCATAATCATTTTGGCTTCTATGTTCGCTGCTTTGCACCCCCCAACCATATGGCCCTAATTAACTACTCTCTCTCCATCCTAAATTATAAGTCATTTCAAAATTTTGGAGAGCCAAACCATCTTAAGTTTGACCAAATTTATATGATAAGATAGTAACATTTGCGATGTTAACTAAGTATCATTAGATTTTTCATTACATTTTCATAGTATATTTATTTGATGTCATAAATTTTTATTATTTTTTTATAATTTTGGTTAAACTTGAGATGTTTTGACTATCTAAGATTCTTAATATGACTTGTAATTTAGAATGGAGGGAGTAATTAAAGTGTGTTTATCATATAATACTGCAAATTGAAATATGTAGACCTCTAGCAGACTACTAGTATTAAGAAAGTAATAGAATTTACCTTTGCCAAACACTTCATTGGCAACAAGAAAGGGGGGATAAAGCTTCCAAAATAAAATGCAACACAGAGAGACGAGTGGCGGGACCTCATATCTCGGCCGGAGGGTGAACCGTGAAGAATAACGACAGCACTATTTTGTGTTGGGTGCTCAGTTAGCTGGCTCCTTAGGAGTTTAAAAGTAAAACAATTTTACAGTGGCGTTACATCCGCTGATCCGCGCATCGGCACATATTGGCGTTACCCGCACGGCCGCACCTTAGCTTAGCTTGACCGCTCTTTGAGCGAAAACCCGAGTCCGTCAAACTAACTATAGTTACCGCCACCTTAACAGCTTTCGTCCCGTCGCTCAGCGCCATCGTTGTTGTTTGAGCTGGACAAGATTGTTGCAGCGTGTCCAGCGTCGAATCCCATAGTATCTTTCATCAGGAAACCGACAAAGATATTCCGCGCTGAAGTGCGCCACCTGTTAGGCGTGGTTTAATTTCAATGCCGGCAGAAATTAGCTCGTAGAATGGTCTACTATACCGCCGCCGCTGGATCTTCGTTCCCAAATCCGATTTGTTTCCTTGTGATAAGCGATCTTCCAGAACATATCGAGTGGGCACGTTCGTTCAAAGATTAAGCATCTCCAATAGTTTAGTAAAATCATTTAACAAATTTTGTTTTTTGCCAACTCCAAAAATAATATGGCAAGAAACAAAGATCTCATGTCCAACGGTTTGACAAATTTTGTTTCCCAAAACCAAAAAAAACCCGCTAATAAAATAAAGAGACCCGCTAAGCTAACAAAGAGTCCCGCTAAACGAACGAAGAGCCTAGCTAAGCACGAGAAAACTACGATGTGTGGACGGTGCAGCGTGCACATATATGCGCGCAATCCTAGATCTTCTCGTATCGCTATCCGTATGCTCCTCAACTCCCGGAGCATTCCTTCAGATTCCTCACTTGAGATGGGGAGCAGAAACGAAAACCATTTTGCCAAGCTTTCATTCCCACGTCACTTTGCCAAGTTTTTATTCCAATGTCAAGGACCAACATGCCATATATACCTTATCTCCAATATATCAACACCAAAAAAAAATCTCAAACTATGAAGGACAAAATTAAAAGCAATTTTTAGAAAATTCCCTATAAGGAATAAACTAATCAAATTGAATAACCTGGATGCCTCTAGTCGAGATATCCTGGACTCAGTTTTGAAATAAACCAAAATTAACATGCAGATTAGTCAACACCGCAGACATGATATATCAGCACATAACTGGGTTTTTGACGCATAGAAGGCTAGCAGTCAACACACCACAGACATGATATATCAAAGCACCACTATTGGATACGGCTTTTTTGCCGAGTGCCACCCGCTTTGCCAAGTGGCAAAGTATGGGCATTCGGCAAAGACGCCCTTTGCCGACAGCCAAGGATATCACTCGGCAAAGATTTCTTTGCCGAGTGCCTGACTCTCGGCGAAGCCAGGCACTAAAGAAGACCTTTGCCGAGTGCTGGACACTCTGGCCAAGCCGAGCACATGGCAAACCTTGGCGGGGGCAAACGGCGTCCGTCGCCGTCCCCTTTGCCGAGTGCTCTTTGCCGAGTGTCGAGCCAAGCACTCGGCAGAGACCCACGTGCCAGGTACTGGGCCCAGGCCGGCCCATCTTTGCCGAGTGCCAGGCTGGCACTCGGCAAAGGGGGCTTATTTGTCGAGTGCCACGTCACAGGCACTCGACAAAGAGCCTGTTTGCCGAGTGCCAGCCTTGGCACTCAGCAAAGTTTTTATTTTTTTTGAATTTTAAGTTGAAACTTTTTCTGTAGCCCAAGCATATTGAATTGAAGCACATGTTTGAATTTAGGATATTTTTATAACATTTTGTTATATTTTATTCATTTATTTTATTTACTTGAATTTTTTCGAATAATCCAAATTAGAACTGCAGGTGCATGAAATAATGAAACGTAGCCATTTTAAAAATGATATTCATGTAGAAGAGTGTATTTTGAGGCCGTGTCCATAAACTCATCCAAAAGTTTGAACGCTTTGTCCACAAAACATGACCATCCAGGTGCGATAGAAGTATTTTTTAATTATATAAAATCCAAACGAAGTCTGAAAATCACGAAACTTGTCTAGGTATCATGTTATCGTATGTACAGGCTATGATAAAAATTTTAGAGTTATTTCTAGGATAACGGTTTGGTGTACATAAAAATAATAAGGAGATAAATAAACATGTTTCTTCTTCTTCTGTACCACTACAAGCCCTACGCAGGGCATGAGCCGTGTTAACTTCCTCCATAGTAACATCTTTCTTTGGGATATCCATATGCCATCCAAGCTCACCGTTAGGGTAGAAGAGCGGGTATGAAAGAGCGTCATAGCATCAATGATATGATCGGATGCCATGCCTACTCCTATCTTTCCCATGCAAGACAATACCATTCTGAAACTGACCAAGGAGTTCACTACCCTTGACCCAAACAGCAGCCACCTCCTCAGCCCTCGGTACGTTGTATGTCCTTTGGTCTAATCGTTGATCAAGGTTAAGTTCAATACGATAGTCCTCGAGATTTTCAGCCTACCCCATACTCCGCAATTTTTGTGAGTACGGGTTGTTTTGAAGGATGGGCACCAATCTATCTATAATTTCTTCATCTTTTTCGTACTTTTCTTCACGACACCTTCGGTACCGTACTCAACTCGGATCATCATCATAGAAGTAAAGCTCAAGATGCCTAGGTTCCACTCCATCTTCTCTCCCAAATGACCTTATGTTGTGATACATCATACCGTGTGCAGGGAAGGTATATATGTCGGTGTTCCTCATGTTGGAAGTAGCACTATCAAGGCGACAGTAGAGGAAAGTGAAAGAGAAGTGTCCACTGAAAAACCTAATATTGTTACCGAAGTGCCTAGCATCCGCATCAGTCCTCGTATAAAGCCTCACAAGCCGATCTGGTATGACTGGTTCACTCAGCTTGATCTTTCCGCTACGACAACAGAACCCAGGTGGACACATGACAATAGGATCTCTATCAGTTAGATGAACAAGTAGAGCAAATAACATGAATAGTTGATCCAATGGTTCTAGTTGACCTCATGCTGTTTTTATTTGCACTCGTGCAAAATTGAGACTAAAAAGACAAGTAGGGATTGCTGTTGAGATGGCTAGGATTGTCAGGAGTCATTGACCAACATAATGAAAGATATCCAGTCTAAGTTCATAGAAAAAGGGTAAGATGGATGAAACTAAACACCATAACTGTGTTGCACTGATGAATACCAATGCCTATGCTAATGTCACATGTAGAAAACCCTATTTGAATTCAGCTATAATCATGGTGGGTATGCAAGGGATGTTCTTGAAAAAAGCAAAACACTTTTCTAAGTTCATCGGTGCCTCGTTATTGTCAGTGAAAAAGCGAGGGCATAAGATACTCTTGTATGCTTTTGTGTGTCATAAATCCTATGGTGATGGCATCACACTGATTCAGGTAAACAATAATCAGACTTCTTAGACACATATTAATTTTGCAGAGAACATGCTACAGAAACTATGTGCTGACACCATTTGCAATAAACCAAAGGACAAGCATAAATTTTGTGAAGTGCTACAGATCTACAAACAGCAGTTGGATTTTGACACTTGTGGAGCCATTTTGTGAAGTGCCATCTTAAATAAAAAAACAAAGGCGATGGGGAGCATACAGCTACTGATGCATACCAGTTCTTATCCTTATTTAGGGGCAGCCATTTCAGCTGAGCATTTGGATCCGAGAGTTGATTCCTAAATCTGTATCAACCAAAAATAAAAATGATCATTCAAGTGCTTAATTACAAAATAGACATAGATCACCTAGTTTTGAATCGGCAAGCATGAAAGCAGGCTATTCACACAAAAGAAATCTATACAGCCAAATTATCAACAAAGAGCAAGTCCATACAAATACTATTGCCTCAATCTCCTCAGCTACAAATACTATTGCCTTCTAGAAATACTATTGCCTCCATCTCAGATCGCTGCAATGGAACAAAATACACACCACAATTGGAGTTTTGTTCTTCAGCTTGCACGCCATTGTTTCTGGTACTCCATACTAAATGCGCCAACTGAGGATGCGGAAATTTGCAAATCAAAGGACCTCGATTAGATACAAATCGATGATCAATAGCTATTCTGGCACCGAGTAACCTATGTCCTTGTCATCAAATAGAGCCCAATACTGTCCCATTGCTTGCCACAGAGCAAACACATAAGGGCACCTGATATTTACATTGAATGGAAACAATCTTTTCTTTTTGCTGGCCACAAGTGCAATGCTGCTCAAGATGATGATATAGCTCTTCTCGACAGACAATTATTTATTTATAACTATGTTTCCTGATCATGCATAAATTACCTGTTTCAAGTGATAAATCCAAATGCCTCAAACAAGGCCACAAACAACATAAATTGATCATGCTACATATATGGATCAACTCCTCAAACTTGAAGATGCCATGCTGAATCTTAACTAAGCAAAAAGACCAGAAAACTAAGTATCGCACAGCCATCATCAGAACATAATTAGAAATGCAGGATACTGAACAAGTAATAGACCAATCTGGGCACTGATAAATCTATGAACCTTTTAGTTCCACTGTGGCTCCGTAATTCGCAGTGTAAGAGAAAACATATAAACAACTGTGAATATTGGCAATCAATTTAGAGTAATTCAGGAGAAACAAAAGTCATAAAGGAAGCATGATCTCAAGATGTGACCTGAGCAAATATAAATTCATGAAGCAACCAGCATGATAGTGTGATTCATTCTATTTCCTTCACCCTTTTGTTCTAGACAAAAATCTCCCACAAATAAAAAGAAAGAGATTAAGACTGCCTAATCGTGCGTTATTGGCCTTCAGGTCGTCGGTCTGCTAATCGTGCGACATTAGTACGTCGGTCTGCCCCACCTCCTCCACAAGGAAACCGGACTGCTCCCCTGAAACTTGGACTTTGATTAGGAAAAAAGGAATCCAAACGTGTGTTCCAGCAGCCCTTGATTACTCCCACGCCCCCGATCCCTCGGCTCTCACCCTCTCGTCACCACCATCGGCGCCGCCAACACGTACCGCCATCGCCGGTAGCTCAGTCCAATCTCGGCAGCACCCTATCACCGAATCGAGACCGGGCGAAGCTCGATCCCAGGCAGGCCAACGCCGGGTGGGGCCTTTGTCGTCAGTGGCGGCAGGCGTCGTGCCCCGTTGAAGCACGACAACATCCTCGATGGCACAACCTTTAGTTAACCGTCGTGTTCCCGGCACCGGCTAGGTACGTCCTATGAACCACCAAAGGGGAAATTTGATGGCCGGGGCGTGCGCGCGTGCGGTTCCTGCACGCAGCGGGGCAAGGACGCCTCCGGTTGCCGCCGGCCATGACTCAACCGGCCACAGCCCTGGCCGACACCCCCGGCTTGCCAACAGCCAGCCCCGCCAGGGTACAACTAGCCAGCCGCTGGCCAAAATCCGAAACCCATGGCCAGGCAGACACTTCTCTATGCAGATCTTTCAATTTTTACATCACTCGATCTGCAGTTAAAACAACATTACTTGAGTACAGCAAAAGTTATGGCTTTCTAAAATAGACTGAATTTTCCTGTCAGTTTTGTTAGCCCAGGATCAGTTTGGACTTTCAGTTCTCAGTGTCGTTTGATTTTAGTTTAAGATTATTACTGTCACACAGGACTTGCTAATTGTAATTTGTTGACTTCTGCGATCAGATCATAAAACACTTGCAACATTTATCCCACATCAATTCTATCTGAAGATTATTTGTCGACTTCTGTGATCAGATCATAAAACTCTTGAAACATTTATCCCACATCAGTTCTATCTGAAGATATAGTGTTGTCTGAAGGAGCTGTAGTCCATCGTTAGTCCATCAGATCATAAAACTCTTGCAAAGATTTTTGACTAGGAGACTTTTGTTCCCTGAAAAAAAAATGGATCACCAATAACTGGTCTCTATGGCACACAGTTGACAGATACTATTTTTGCAGGTATGATGTTAGCATTCATAAAAATATTATCATGTTCATCTACAGATCTGAAATGAGAAAGCAAGGAGGTACCTGAGCAGCATGAGAAAAGAATAGAATTTATGTTTGCAATTTGCATTGTCGTTATTTGTGTTACTAGAATAATCATATTCTAACAAAAATAATTATGTTGTATGTTCAACAGGTGTTGACTGATCCCTATTTTAAATGTGCCCGCCCCAGCAATTCATCAGATCAGTACAACTCTCCAATATGTTTGTAATTAGCTAATGAATACCAAAGAATGAGGATCCATGGAAAGGGATTTCTATGGTGAAATTTTTCTTTTGTTTAGTTGTATAAATATGCTCACCAGTTACAAATTACTGTTATTTCTCCAAAGAAGACATTGTTGAAATAGATGTTTTCTTTTACTGAGTCTTACTACCCATCAGAATAGTTTGGCTGTGTTGATAGAAGTGCTTTTTTAGGGAGGGATTTCGATATCATTTGTTCGAATACATGCCACAATTATTTCGGAACACAAAGCATAAATTTTCATTTCCTTAATGCCTTATCTTGTGGTACATGACGCTTGCTTCATGGCATCCATGATTAAACATTGTTCTGTCTCTGTGTAGTCACTTTAGAACACGATAATAGAGATTTTTTTATTTTGTTTAAAATTTAGGACATGAAAGATATCTCTGATCTTAGGTGCTGATATTGTGATTACTGTAATGATGCCTATGCTTGTGCCTAGATTTTAGCTAATGCCTAATTATAAGTCTGTACATACCAAACGTGGATACTAGCTTCTCTTCTTTGAGATGCACATCTTTAGAGTCATTTGATCGGTTGGGTCGCTTCTTGCTTGTAGCAAGTAACAAGTAACTCTTTTTTTTAAAGTTGCATTAGGTGAATGATACAATGGTACAGTGGAGTTAGGATTGTCCCACTTTTAGGCATATTTATTTTTGATCTATGAGGTATGCTGCATGAGGTGATGTGGTGACTAGATTTGGTTCAAATCGAGATCTACACTGCCTATATATGCCCGGGTCTTTTCTTCATTCTCTACACCTTATAGTGTTACAACATCCACTATTTTTTGTGCAGTTTTTCAGTTACTGTTACTACAGATTTTGGCCTTCTACATGTATTTGTAATTGCATTGTAGTTTTTACAATTAGTGCTTACATGCTCACTTCTAGTTATACTGTGAATTATTAGCATTAATTCATTATGTTAGCAAAAGTTAGCTACTCAGCCTGTAACTTTGTATAGCATGCATATCATTTCAGTGGCCTTGTTACCACTGATTTTTGACTAGCTTGCAGAAAAGCTAATTTGTAGACAGATTGTAAGATGTTTCATTTCAAGGTTCGCTATAAGATTAAATTTTCTTCAACAGTGTTGCTCTTGAGTTGTGAATTTGTGATCCCATCCGTGATTAGTGTGGTTGCTGCATCTGCTTTCCTTCACAGTAGATTAAGACTGCTTGAGAATCTGTGATCCTATCCATGATTAGTGTGGTTGCTGCATTTGCTTTCCTTCACAGTAGATTAAGACTGCTACTGATTTGGTGCATTTTGCAAGTACACAAAGATTTGTTCACCTAAAATGTGTGGATCCTTATGGCTGTCAATGACTCCAATAGAAAACATGCTTCCTGTTTGCATCATCTGTACATTGAGGTTTTTCAATGTATGTTTTTATGCTTGACAGACTAAAGACATCACCTAGCAAATTTATGCCATCCAGATTTTTTGCTGCTATCAATTCTATTTAGCACATTTACAGGTTCAGGTGGGGCATGGCCATGGAAACAACATGGCTTCATCCAGAACTATCTAACTTGGAGTATCCAGCAATGTCACTTGAGCTCCTAGGCCTAAGGTAATATCCAAGATCAGTACCAGCAGGATATGAACATGCCATTCCTATATACTTTAGTAATTTTTCGGTCTTCTAATAGTTTCATGGCTTGTGAATAATTTGAAAATGCATTCTTTACCCTCTCAGTGTCCCATCATGTTTCATTCTGTTTTCATGTGCTCCAGGAAGTTACTCTGCTATTGAAGTGGGGGACTACCCTCTCATCAGTTTTTTTTTGAGCATAGCCTCTCATCAGTTCATGTCGACCCAAAAGACATGTCTTTGCTGAAATAGATCTGCATGTCCACTGCTTGGTGGGGTTGCAAGTGAGGATGCACGCAATCCAGACGGCGCACGAGAACATCGATAGGACCATCAAGGCTGACGACAACATCCTCTCCCAATTTGACCTCGCCCGGCATGTGCGTTCAATGTTCCTCTGTCAATGAAGATGCTAGACGTTTAGCCGAAAATAGGGTGAATCGGATGAAGTTTTCATGTGGCATTGTGTGGAGCTAAGGGTGTTTGAATGAATGTGCAAAAAGGTCAGGTGCTTACGATGATTTATTGCTTAATGATACAAAATGACTTTTCTCAGATTGAAGGATATGACTCCTCTTTAGGGCTTATGTTGTTTAGGGGAATCATCATTTATATATGATATTAGATCGAGGTACCATAATTATAGCGTTTCTTTTGAATGGGATGCGGTTTTGAATAAAAAAAGCCATCCCTGTGGCTAGCTGAACTCATTGCGTTAAGGATATAGTATTCTTGCAAGTTTGGCTTTTGGTTAGGCTCAAATTCAAATGTTGTGATTTTGCACCTGCACTTAGCATGATTTTTGGCTTAGTGCTTTAGGCTTCGTTATATGCTAAGTGATAAATAAAAAAAACATAATCTCTCTCTACAGGAACCTTATATCTCATTATATGCTTCAATACCAAGATGCACATTCCCTTTTGCTGGTTTGATTTGCATTATAAAACATCTCGTAGCTTTAGCGTGGAAAGGTCTATACAATAAAGTTTATGAGCTTGCGACACCGAGATCTCTGTGACCGTGTTAATTTCACAAACTTTGCATGTTTAGATTAAATGTCACTTTAATGTTATTATTTAACTTCGTAATATTGTTATCTTATCATGTGATCGTGTATTTATATAAAAGTTTAGCCATCCCGTAGCAACGCACGGGCACGATACTAGTAAAAATAAAAAAAACAAAGGCGATGGGGAAGACTGATGCATGCCGCTTCTTATCCTTATTTAGGGGCACCCATTTCAACTGAGCATTTGAATCCGAGAGTTGATTCCTAAATCTGTGTCAGCATGAAAGCAGGCTATCCACACAAAAAAATTTATACAGTCAAATTATTTCCAGAAAGAAAAATATCAGTAGAAGTGGCACTTACAATTTTTATACTAGATAGTACTTGCTCTGTGTTCGTGGAGGCAGCAGGCAGCAGCCGGCCGGCGGGCGGTAGCACGTAGCAGTGTTCGCGTCCAGCAGGCAGCAGCCGGCGGGCGGTAGCAGCCGGAGCGTCGGTTGGCGACCCGGCGTCCAGTCGGCAGCGCGTACGGCGCGTCCAGCGGCGTCGCGTATGCGGGTGGCGGCGCGTCCGTTCGACGACGGCGGAGCAGCGGTCTGACGCCTGACGGCCGCAGCGGAGCGTCCGACGTCGGGTGCCGTCCGACGATGGCTCCAGCGGCGTCGCGTAGGGCGGCGGAGGCGCGTCGCGTCCGTCTGACGGCGACGGCGGACCGGCTGCGGAGCGTCCGTCTGACGACGGCGGTGGAGGCGCGGAGCGTCCGTCGGTCTAACGCCCGCGGTGAAGCGTCCGGCGTCGAGGCCCGACCGACGGTGGCGTGTTCGGCGGTGCCGCGGTGGGGGAGGCCGGACAGGCAGTTGAAGGTTTCGAGATTTTTCTGGTGAGGCGCGACCGCGAGTGCCGTAATTTCGGGAGTTGGCTTTGACCAGTGCTATTTCGGGGTAGGTTTTGAACCAGCCGGGCAGGAAATTTTTCGGGAGGCGGCCTCACGAAGTCGGGCGGACGCTGTATCCGGCAGCATGGTGAAGCCTGTGCACGAGGAGGTCGCACGCGGCCTCGCCCCGCGGCGCCAGCGCCACGCCACGCGGCCGCGGTGGAGGTCGCACGAGGAGGTGGAGGCCAACCCCGTCCCTCCCACGGAGCTACTCCAGCCTCGCCCCCTGCTCCGGCCCCGGGTGGGTGGAGGCCGCCGGGGAGCTGGAGACCGCCGGCGGAGGGACCAAGAGTGGGTGGGGCACTGGGGAGGGAGCAGAGAGAAGGGAAGGGAGAGGTTGGGCACAGCCCCGCGGCTCGCCGGCCGGGAAGGGAGAAGATGCACGGCGGAGGAAGAGGGAGCAGAGCAGGGCGGCGGTGCGGTTTCCCGTGGGGTGGTGGCGGTGGGGAGAGAGACGAAGAAGTGGGGAGAGAGATGCGGGCGGAGGGACCGAGGGAGAGGGGAAAAAGAGAGAGAGAAAAAAATAAAATATTTCTGATACGTGGGTGGATGAGTGCGGAAGAAATTGGTATAGAGGAGAGAATATCGATGATCAGGATAGAATATTTTTTTAAAGTAGAGATTTAGAGAAATATGAATGCGGATAGTCTTAGGATCACGGTAGTATGTCAGTTGACAGCTTTACTAAGCTAATACATGATCCAGTTACTGTGTCAAGTTTGCACATGTCGCAGCACCTGTGATTGCCACAAAGGCTAACAGTTTTTTTATTAATCAATGATCACAGCATGCGCTCTCATGTGAGTACTGTGTTTTTCTAACATAGCAATATATCTGTTTGGCAGTTCTACAGCCAAACTCCACTCCATTGATTTTGTCCAAATGGGCCTTGTTTACTTTTAGTGATGTAAAGTTATAGCAGGTTCAGACTTTGAATTGGGAAAGAATTCATAGTTGACAAGAAGCTCTAGATTGTCTTAGCTTAGGAATGAATAGAAACAAGAAAAGAGCCATTTTTAAAAAAAAATGAAAGCAACATAGATATCCATTTTTAAGTATTGAAACTTTGCGATGGCTGCATCATAGGGCCTTTAACTATTTGGGCATTGTGTTATATTTTATACCACATTTCGACACTAACATATAACCTGCCAATCTAAATCAAACGACCAGTGGATATTGAACAATTCTGAACTGTTGCACTTCTATTGAGA
>CM041637.1:16669045-16705526 GCA_023333625.1 Bothriochloa decipiens
ATGCTAGATTAGGTTTGGAACTAGGGTGCAAAACTATTCTCGGTAGAATCCTTAGGAACACACACAGGCACATAGGGTGAAATGGGCTAATAGGTTTTAATTCCGCAAGAAATTTTAGAATTAGCCCAATTCACCCCCCTCTTGGGCATCTTGATCCTTTCAAGTGGTATCGGAGCCGAGTTGCTCTAAATTAGGCTTAACCGCCTAGAGTAAAGATGTCCCATGGGGAAGGCCCTCCTCCCATGTTCGAGGGAGACGATTTTCCTTATTGGAAAATTCGTATGAAAGCTTACTTAGAAGCCATTGATGTTGGCGTCCTCAAAGCCGCGTTGCAAGGATTCCCAAAACCTAAGGACTCGGCCGACCTTGTCGATGATGAGGTTCATCATGAGAAGTGGAACGCTAAGGCCAAGAATGCTATATTCCGTGGTCTTTGTAAGGAAGTGTTTAACCGTGTTAGGAACCACAAGGACGCCCATGCTCTATGGTCCGACCTTTGTGCGTTACATGAGGGAACCAGGAGTGAGCGTGAGGAACGCTATCATCTTGTTATGCGCAAGTTAAATTCATTTGAGATGCAATCCAATGAAAGTGCTAATGAAATGTATTCTCGCTTGAATACTATTGTAGAGGAATTGAATGGACTTGGACTCAATCAAATGTCGCCATCCGATGTTGCAAGGAAGATTCTTTGTGTTCTCTCCATTGAGAAGTATGGCCAAATTGTCACCGTGCTTCATCAAGGTGACCTTTCCAATGCTACACCAACACAAATATTGGGAAAGGTCAATGCTCATGAGATGTATATGCATCTCACTCCCGAGGATGGCACATCATCCAAGAAGAAAGATTTGGCTCTCAATGCAAGCCATCAAAAAAAAGGCAAAGAGAAGATCTCATATGACCAATCAAGTGATGTTGAAATCAATGATGCTAGTCTTGCTCTTATGGTGAAGAAAACCACCAAAATGATGAAGAAGCTCAACAATCATGGCATCAAATTTGATGGCAAGAAGAAGAAGTTCTATACAAGTAGCAAGAGAAAGCCCATCTCCGAAATGGAGTGTTACAATTGCCACAAGATTGGGCATCTCTCTCATCAATGCCCGGAACCACCCAAAGACAAGTACAAGAAGAAGGGCAAGAACAAGAAGGAAGACTCAAGTGATGATGATGAGCAAGACAAGAAGAACAAAGACAAGTATCACAAGAAGAAAGAAGATAAAGAGTACCACAAGAAGAAGAAGAATGGCAAGGCTTATATTGTTGGTGATTGGGTCACCGATATTGAGTCTTTTTGTGGATCATCCGATGAAGAGAGTGATGATGAAGGTGTTGCTGCCATTGGTATTGGTTCTACACCGCCACCACAACCTCTACCGTTGTCTTCATCCTCTACACACTATTGCCTCATGGGCAAAGGTGACCGAAAGGTACAATCTAATCTTGAGGATAGTGGTAATGAAAGTGGTAGTGAAAGTGATGATGAATTTGAATCACCCTCTTATGATGAACTTGTGAAAATTGTGAACAAATACACTAAAGTCATCATCAAAACTAGAGCCCAAAATGATGAGCTTGCTAGTGAGAATGCTTCTCTTGATAATAAATATGAAAAATTGCAAAAATCTAGTCTTGAGCTTAGAGATCAATTTGAAATTGTATCTTCCCAACTCAAGGAGCTCAAAGCCTCTAAAAAGGAGCTCAAAGAAAAACATGATAAACTTGAGAGGAAGTACAATGAGCTCAACACTAGCTATGATTCTTTGAAAGAGACGTATACCACTATCAAGGTCAATCATGATAATATTGCCATGGCTTATGATCTTCTCTCCAAAACACATGAGGCTACTAACCAAGTTGTTAAGATTGATATAGCTATATCATGTGATGATTTGTTTGTGGAGAGCATTGAGCAAGGTTCCAGTTGCAAGGGCAGGAAAGTGATTGAGGCCGAGCACTATGATGACTATGTCAAGCTCAAGATTGAAAATGAAGAGCTCAAGAAGAATCTTGAAAAAGGGAAGGCCTACAACACCATCACCATTGAGAACCTTGATCATGATAAAGAGTTGGCTCTTAAAAATGAGAAGCTCAAAGAAGAGAACAAAAGACTCATGTTTGAAAAGTCTTGTATGAAGGAACCAATCAATGAGTCACTCATAGAAGAAAACAAGAAGCTCAAGCAAGAGAGAGAACATCTCAAGATTGGGTTGAGCAAGTTTGCAAAAGGCAAGTCACTTCAAAGTGAGCTCTTAATGAACACCATGATGAAGACCGATAGAAGTGGCATTGGGTTCAAGGCACACCAAGAAAAACAAGTTCAAGCTAAGCAAGCAACTCAACAAAAGCCAAAGCCAAAGCCAAAGAGATGCTTTGAGTGTGGATTGGAAGGCCACTTTGCTCATGAGTGTGAAACACCCTCACCACAACCCTTGCCCAAGCATGCTAGACCCTTTGCCTTCAATGCTCACTACTTGCTTAGGAAGGATTCTAGTGGGAAGATGAAAGTTGCATTCTTAGGACCTCCCAACAAGAATAGGCCTAAGAAAATATGGGTTGTAAAGTCACTAATTGAGAAAGTCAAGGAACCTCATCAAGTTTGGGTTCCTAAACAACAAGCTTGATCTCTTGTGTGTAGGTGAACTACAAGACCGGTGGAAGTCATTGGGTTATTGATAGTGGTTGCACTCAACACATGACCGGTGATCCTCGTATGTTCGCCTCACTAGATGAAGGAGACCAACATCAAGACAAGATTACATTTGGTGATAATTCAAAGGGCAAGGTCAAGGGTTTGGGCAAGATAGCAATATCAAATGATCACTCTTTGTCAAATGTGCTTTATGTTGTGCCATTGAGCTTCAACTTGCTATCCGTTGGTCAATTGTGTGATCTTGGTTTCCAATGTTTGTTTGATGAGAAGGAGGTAATTGTCACAAAGAAAGAAGATGCTTCATTCATATTCAAAGGCTTTAGATACAACAATCTCTATCTAGTTGATTTCTCCTCCAATGATGCAAATTTGAACACATGCTTATTCTCCAAAACCTCACTTGGGTGGTTGTGGCATAGAAGACTAGCACATGTTGGTATGGGTACACTCAAGAAGCTAATGAAGAAAGAGCTAGTGAGAGGTTTGAAGGATGTCAAGTTTGACAATGACAAGCCTTGTAGTGCATGTCAAGCCGGCAAGCAAGTTGCAAACACCCATCCAACCAAAGCTTACTTGTCAACGGGAAGAGTGCTAGAGTTATTACATATGGACTTATTTGGACCAACCACATACAAGAGCCTTGGAGGGAACCTCTATTGTTTGGTGATTGTTGATGATTTCTCAAGATTCACTTGGACCTTCTTTCTTCATGACAAAACTGAAGTAGCCACTTGCTTCAAGAAGTTTGCCAAGAGAGCTCAAAATGAATTTGATGTCACCATCAAGAAGATTAGAAGTGACAATGGGAAGGAATTTGACAACACTCACATTGAAGCTTATTGTGATGAAGTTGGGATCAAGCATGAAGTCTCATCCACCTACACACCTCAACAAAATGGCATTATAGAGAGGAAGAATCGGACTCTTATCACTCTTGCAAGAACCATGCTAGATGAGTACAATACACCGGATAACTTGTGGGCCGAGGCTATCAACACCGCATGCTATGCATCCAACCGGTTATATCTCCATAAGTTTCTTGGGAAGACCCCCTATGAGTTGCTTAATGGGAAGAAGCCGGATGTCTCGTTCTTCCGAGTGTTTGGTTGCAAATGCTACATCTACAAGAAGAGGCAACACCTAGGGAAGTTTCAAAGACGTTGTGATATTGGATTTCTTGTTGGCTACTCATCAAAATCCAAAGCTTATCGTGTATTCAATCATGCCATCGGCTTGGTAGAAGAAACATATGATGTGGAGTTTGATGAATCTAACGGCTCCCAAGGAGCAATTGAAAATCTTGATGATGTAGGTGATGAACCATTGAGGGAGGCCATGAAGAACATGCCGGTGGGAGACATCAAGCCAAAAGAAGATGATGATGAAGTGCAAGTCATTGACAAGCCTTCTTCCTCATCAAGTATGCCCCAAGTTGAAGATAAATATGGGAGAGTTGAAAATGAAGATACTTATGTCTCCCATGAACAAAGAGAGGTACAAGCTCAAGATGTTGATGCTCCTAAACCTTCTCCTCAAGTGGTTGAAAGAAGAGCTACACAACTTCAAGCCCATCCTCAAGAACTCATCATAGGGGATCCAAAAAGGGGTGTTTCAACTAGATCTCAAAATATGACTAACTTTGTTGAACATCACTCTTTTGTTTCTTGCATTGAGCCTCAAAATGTAGATGAAGCTCTCAAGGATCCGGATTGGGTGAATGCCATGCATGAAGAATTGAACAACTTCACCCGTAATCAAGTATGGACACTTGAAGAGCGTCCCAAAGATGCAAGAATCATTGGAACCAAGTGGGTGTTCCGCAACAAGCAAGATGACCAAGGCACCATTGTGAGAAACAAGGCAAGGCTCGTGGAAAAGGGGTTCTCTCAAGTTGAAGGCTTGGATTTTGGAGAGACCTTTGCACCGGTTGCAAGACTTGAAGCCATTCGTATCCTCCTTTCATATGCATCACATCATGATATGAAACTATTTCAAATGGATGTGAAAAGTGCTTTTTTAAATGGCTTCATTAATGAGCGTGTCTATGTTGATCAACCTTCTGGTTTTGAGGACCCTAGATATCCTAATCATGTTTATAGGTTATCGAAGGCGTTGTATGGGCTTAAGCAAGCTCCAAGAGCTTGGTATGAGCGCCTTCGGGACTTTCTTATTGAGAAGGGCTTCACAATTGGGAAAGTAGATACTACACTATGCACCAAGAAGCATAATGGGGAAATCTTCATTTGTCAAGTGTATATTGATGATATCATCTTTGGCTCAACAAATGAAGAAGAATGCAAGAAGTTTGGTGATATGATGTCAAAAGAGTTCAAGATGTCCATGATTGGTGAACTTACCTTCTTCCTTGGGTTTCAAATCAAGCAATTAAGAGAAGGGACTTTCATCTCTCAAGAGAAGTATACTAAGGACCTCTTGAAGAGGTTTGATATGAAGGATTGTAAGCCAATCAACACACCCATGGCATCTAATGGGCATCTCGATCTTGATGAGGGAGGTAACCCGGTTGATCAAACTCTTTACCGTTCTATGATCGGTAGCTTACTTTACCTTACCGCATCTAGGCCCGATATCATGTTTAGTGTATGCATGTGTGCTCGATTTCAAGCTAACCCTAAGGATACCCACTTGAGTGCCGTCAAGAGGATTCTTAGATATATTAAGCTAACCCCAAGTATTGGCCTATGGTATCCCAAAGGAGCAAGATTCCAACTTGTTGGCTATTCCGATTCAGATTATGCCGGTTGCAAAATTGATAGAAAAAGCACATCCGGAGGGTGCCATCTACTTGGGAGATCTCTTGTTTCTTGGTCATCTAAAAAGCAAAATAGTGTTGCATTGTCCACCGCCGAGGCGGAATATATTGCTGCAGGGGCTTGTTGTGCACAGATTCTCTACATGAAGCAAACCCTCCTTGACTATGGAGTCAACCTCGGGCAAGTGACCCTTTTGTGTGACAATGAGAGTGCGGTCAAGATTGCAAACAACCCGGTCCAACATTCCCGCACCAAGCATATTGATATCCGCCACCACTTTCTTAGAGATCATGTCTCCAAAAAGGATATATCTCTAGTAGGTGTGAGAACCGAAGATCAATTAGCGGATATCTTTACTAAACCTCTTGATGAATCCATGTTTTGCAGGTTGAGGAATGAGCTTAATGTGCTTGATTCAAGCAATTTCAAAAGAAAATGATGATGTGTTGTCAGTTGCATTGCATATGTATTATATGTCATATTTACATTCTTGTTATGAATGTAGGGCTTTTCTAACATGGTCAAGATAACCCTCATTGGGAGGTGTGAAGAAGCTTACCCGTGGTTCAAACTTGACAAGCCAACTAGATTCAAATTTCTGTTATTGCATTCATATGCATGCTTGTTATTTTGTCGTTTTGTTCCTCGTCTGGATTTATTGCCTATTTTCACTAAAAACTACTATGCCTATGGCTAACTATTTGAAAAATTGAGGGTCTAAGAGTGAGGATCTCACACTAGCTCCAACTTGTGTTTCTTCGAGTCTTATTTGAGTTGGAAACTAGTTGGGAACAGGTGCCACGAAGAAAGCAATCAAAATTAGCTTAAAAATGAGCGCCGGACGCTCAACATGTGATCGGCGGACGCGTCCGGCGCGTTAAAGGATTGAGCCAGCAGCAGCATAAGGCGCTAGACGCTCAACAGTACTTTCTCGGCGTCCGACGGTGAACAGACCAGACGCGTTCGGCGCGACCTGAGAATTGCCAAACTCTCTGTGTCGCGTCTGATGGTCGGCGGACGCGTCCGGCGCTACCACTGAGCCGCTTCCGGACGCTGCTGCCTGACATACGGACGCGTCCGGCGCAGTGAAAGAAGGCGCAATAAGTTACTCTGACGAGTGGGGCCACCTCATCCTCTTCCTCATTTAACTTCGGTCGTCGGGATTTCCTTCACCACCGACGCCGCCATTGACGTGCCGCCACCCCAGCTCCACCGCACCGCACTCCTTTGCTCCACCGCCGTGCGCCACATCCGGCCGCCGCGCCTCGCCAGCGCTGCCTGCGCACCAGCTTGAGTCGCGCCGCCTCGCCACCTCGTCCTCACCCTAGGTGCCGCCGGAGCCCACCTCGCCACCGACAACCCAGCCAGCTCCGAGTCCTATCTCTCCCTCACCGCATCTTGACGACAGAGAACACCGGAGCAGCTCCCTCTCTCGGCTACTCTTCCATTGGTGGTGAGCTTCCTCCCCCTTGCTCACCACGTGTTCGATGAAATGCCTCAGTGAGCTCATTTTGTCCAAATCGACTGATTTTCGGTTCAATTCAATTGCAGTCCTCATCTTCAGCTTTGGGGGTGCCCTACGAGTCATTTTCTTATCTTTTCTCTGGGTGGGTGCCGATGCCTAGGTATAATCCCCTAATGCTCTGCTATTCAATTCTCACCCTATATGCTATGCTTCCTTAGGGTCTCGCTTCTCTAGCTATGTGCTTATGGTTATATATATTTTCTTTTTATTCCATCTATGCAGCGAGCTATGTCTGTTTGAGGTTGACTTAACCGTTTGAGGCAGTTGGGCAGTGGCAGTTGAACTCGGGGCCAAGCCCGCGAGTATGGATTGAGGCCAAGCCTCTTAAGGCGTTAGTGCACCCTCTTGTCAGTTGATTGCAGTGGCAGCTCACCTTCTTGACAGTTTGGGCCTTCAGCGGTAGTTGCGTCAGCTATGGTGAGAGTCAAGTCTGCAGGCAGGAGTTCTGGGGATGATAATGATCCCAACAGGCGTCCCAGCATTCCAGAGAAGCTTAAGGGCAAGATGACAGAGCTTACAAAGAAGACTACCAAGAAGGGTCGCTTGTCAGCAGAGGCTCAGGCAGCACTTGCAGCAGTTGCAGCCGGAGAGAGGGGACAGCGCAGAGGCCGTAGGGGTTCAGGCCTTGTGATCAGAGAAAGTCAGTCCGCAGAGGGACAGGAGGCCGAGGCAGAGGCCATGGACATAGAGGAGGAGATCTTGCAGCAGCAGCAGCTTCTAGAGTAGATACAGGAGGTTACTCCAGGACGTCGTCGCTCTGAGCGTGTCTGAGCTATGGAGCAGTCACAGCAGGCCGGTCCGTCTACTCAGGCAGGTTCCTCTTCCCAGCAGCCAGGGTCGTCTTCACGTCAGGCGGGACCTCTACTCTCCTCCAGTGAGACAGGCCAGAGCTCCCAGGGGTCCTCGCATAGATTATTCAGATCTGTTGAAGGCCAGTGCCAAGAGGATCCAGTCGATCAGGCAGGTTGACCTTGACGTGTGGTTTCCCTCTACCCGTGAGCGAGGAGTAGATCACTACTATACAGCTATGCAGCAGGTTTTTGCAAGGGCATATTCAGAGAAGGGGAAGATCACCAAGCACACCAGGATCTTAGCTTCTAACTTTGGTCTTATGATGGGTCAGGACTTCTTGGAGTACTTGGATGCCCAGCCGGGTTTTAGGGATCTCATCCAGAGGAGCGGCACATATATTGCTGATTGGGTCAGTGAGTTCTATGCTACAGTCTGGATACATCCTGAGCACAGCTTCATCGTCTACAGCATCCATGGTCAGAAGAGGGTGCTCACTAGTGACGAGGCTCGTCAGCACCTTAGGCTTGAGGAGCAGCCTATCAGACTTCACAAGCTCTGCTTTCCAGATATTGAGTCTCCCCGTCGTGCCCATACAGGAGTGCTTCCACCCGCCGAGGTGATGAAGCCAGTCTTTGGAGAGGACTTCACTGAGGGGTCCAGCAGACTGCCACAGGATGAGCTGCCAATTGCCAGAGCTCTAGATGCTATTCAGAGGCAGACTATCCTTCCTAGGCCAGGCTACAGGAACGGCTTCACTCGTTTGCAGCAGTGGGTTGTCTCTCACCTAGTAAGGAAGATACCATTTGATATCTGGGATTTGATTTTATGTGACATTGAGGATATCATTTATGGGAGCTTCAAGAAGGAGCGGCTGATGCACTATGCTCATTGGATCACTTGGCTTATCTTCAGGAATGGGGACTTACCTCCAAATGCCCGCGCTCAGTGGGAGGATCTTGATATGAAGGATGAGTTCGGTCTCTATGATGCTACTCAGGTGCTTCGACACGCCAAGGCTGTCACTCCCATCAAACAGACCTCCAGAGCCCATGTGCCAGAGACAGCAGCTCAGCAGGATGCTACTGTAGAGGAGCTAGCAGCTCAGGAGGAGGCAGATATAGCAGCTGCTGAGGCCAGAGGCGCCGAGATAGATTTCTCTTCAGACTCCGATGACGAGGAGTATGCCATTCCAGTCCAGCCACCTCGTCAGCAGGATACAGTACCGGTAGCCGTAGGAGCTTCCCTTGACAGGATGGCCACTGTTCTTGACCGGTTGGTCACCTCTCAGGAGCGTCAGGAGCAACGGACAGAGATAGCACTTGCAGAGATTCGTGCTTGACAGGACCAGCAACAGCAGATCCAGCAGCAGTAGTTCCAACTCACCATGACCCTGGTAGCGTCTCTTTTCCAGCAGACCGGTGCTCAGCCACCGCCGAGCCTTCTTTAGGGCATGGTAGGACCGTCCACTCTTACACCTCAGGGCCAGCCTTCAGTGTTACCAGGCCACGGTGCAGGTTCTTCCTCTCCAGTTGCTCAGCTTCCTCAGAGTTTTCAGTCACCAGGCCTTCAGTTCACTCCTATTCAGACAGGCTTCACTCCAGGCTCTGAGGCACTGCAAGCCTCTTACAGTGTGTTGACTGGTGCACCTACTCCTAAGTACATGAGAGTGTCAGTCTCTACGGACTCAGCACCCGTCCAGCAGAGTGCTCCGCAGCCAGAGATAGCTCCAGTGGGTGGCCGAATTCCTTCTTCCGTTGGTTTGACAGAGCCCCTTTCTACCCCCACTGAGACACCTGCTTTTGTGACCACAGCTCAGCAGCCCGCTCCTTCTTCAGAGCCACAGGGACAGGCAGATGCAGCTCCAGCTTCTGAGATAGCACCAGAGGCAGCTATCCCTCTTACCGAGTCAGTTGAGCAGGCCCAGACCGCTTCTCCTACAGAGTTACCACCAGAGGATCCTCAGGCGACTGACACACAGCTAGAGGAGGGCACAGAGGACAGTCCTGATGATGCTTCACAGTTTGTGCTCGCCCATCACCCCCGACAGACCGGCTCGTCTGCCCCTTCTTCTCCTCAGCCTTAGGTTTTGGCCCTTGATGACAAAGGGGGAGAGTTGGGAGTATGTAGACTTAGGGGGAGCCTTAGGTTTTGGCCCTTGATGACAACGGGGGAGAGTTGGGAGTATGTAGACTTAGGGGGAGCTGTGAGAGGAATTGGATTTGGTTCTTTTGGTTGTGATGATACATTGCATGCATCATTATTTGTGTGATGATACTCTTGACATGTGATGTTTTTCATGTCGATATCTTTTGGTCTTATGCTATGATCTATGCTCATATGTGTTATGCTTCCGCGCTTTACTCCGATTCCATATGAGCTATGTTTATATGTGTTGTACTAACTCTTCATGCAGATCATATGAGTACATTATGTTGGCTTGGTGTAATATGGGTCATTCTATTTACATGCTTTCATTGCAAAAGGCTCATATGAATCAAGCATGTTTGAAAACCTAAACTCTTATCTTCATACTCCAGGGTTGTCATCAATCACCAAAAAGGGGGAGATTGAAAGCATCTAGGCCCCTTTGATGTGGGTTTCGATGATTGATGACAATGATTATCATGACTAACGTGTGTTTTGCAGAAACAGGGATTGGTTAAGTCATGGTAATGACAATCTAGGGCAATATGGTTTTCATGCCCCCTGACGATGGGATTCGTTTCGGTTTTCAAAGGATGAACGTCAAGGTCGAAGATAGGATTAGTTTCGTTCATCGATGGTGTTGGGTGACGACGGATTAGTCTTTAGGACTTTGTTTTTTTCCTTTAGTCGTACTATTAAGGGGGGAGCAAATGCGTAGCTTGACCTATTTAAGTCTAAGTGGTTAGGTGTGGTGCACACTTGAGAACTTAGTGCTAGGAAGTTACCTGGAGGCCCTAAGATTGGTTGAAATTGAGATCGTTCACAAAGTTGGTCGAACTGGAAGTGAACGAATTATTTTTCTAGCGCCGAACACTGTTCTGCCAGCGTCCGGCGCTCATGGAGATGGCGCAGTGAAGACTGTGTAGCCCCGGACGCGCCCTGACAGCGTCCGGACGCTACACAGAGAGGTACACAGTTGGATGCTTTACGCCGGACGCTGCGCCGGACGCTAGCGTCGGTTGCGTCCGGCTCTGTTACTGTAGCACCAACGGTCACCTAGTTTCGTATTGGCTTAAAGCGCCGGACGCGTCCGACGGTGGGCGTCGGACGCGTCCGACGCTCACGAGAAGGCTGAAAATTTGCATAACGGTTGGATTTGGTCCTTGGGCTATAAATACAACCCCACCTTCTCCATTTTGTTACTCTTGCCATTTTGGTTCAGCTGAGGCTATCTTTGAGTGCAAGGGAGAGCAAGAGCTTGCAAGTGAGGTGCTAATGATTTGAGAATCCATTGATTAGCCCTTATGAGAGATTCAAGAGTAGCAAGTGTGCATCCACCTTCTCATTAGGCTTTGCTAGGTCAAGTGAGAGTTTGTTCTTGTTACTCTTGGTGATCGCCATCACCTAGACGGCTTGGTGGTGATTGGGAGTTTGGTGATCATCCGGCGAAGCTTGTGAATGGCCCAACTCGAGTTGTGAGCGGTTCCGGCGATTCACCGCGACGGAGTGTCAAAGAATCAGCCCGGAGAGAGCACTTGGTCCTTGCGCGGATCAAGGGGGAGCTATACCCTTGCGCGGGTGCTCCAACGAGGACTAGTGGAGAGTGGCGACTCTCCGATACCTCGGGAAAACATCGCCGTGTTCCTTGCCCCTTTACTTTCCGCATTTACTTTCTAGCATTTACATTTCCACAATTTACATTCTTAGAACTGCCATGCTAGATTAGGTTTGGAACTAGGGTGCAAAACTATTCTCGGTAGAATCCTTAGGAACACACACAGGCACATAGGGTGAAATGGGCTAATAGGTTTTAATTCCGCAAGAAATTTTAGAATTAGCCCAATTCACCCCCCTCTTGGGCATCTTGATCCTTTCACAGTCTTAATCTACTGTGAAGGAAAGCAGATGCAGCAACCACACTAATCATGGATAGGATCACAAATTCACAACTCAAGAGCAACATTGTTCAAGAAAATTTAATCTTATAGCGAACCTTGAAATGAAACATCTTACAATCTGTCTACAAATTAGCTTTTCTGCAAGCTAGTACAAAATCAGTGGTAACGGTTGGATAGCTTAGGGTTTCTTTTGTTTTTTTTTTGATTTTTAGAGGTTTTATATTTTGTTATTCTAAATTTAGCAAAGGAGTAGGAGACCGACTCCCTCCTGCCACCGCATGTCTTCTGACCAGTTTCAATTGCTGCCGCACATCTCATGACCCCACCATAGTTTCTTCTCCCGACTCCTATTCCTCTTCCAGGGCCGCCGTCCCTCAGTCTATTTTTCCCTTTGTCACACTCGCCGCTGCCTAATTCCTCCGCGCCATCCCTGCCAGCCATTGCGATTCCGTCTTTTTTTTTAAATCCATCACATATATTAAGTTCTATGCGAAGGCAAATCGCCGGATACAATGTCCATTACGTAAGATGGAACTTCGCTCATGTAAATACATGAGCCAGCATCTAAAATATAAGCACCATGGACAGCTAAACAGTCAGCTACTTTATTACAGCTCCTATTACATAATGACATTATAAAAAGAAAACTCCGATTGCATGATGTCTTGAATATGTAAAACCAGAGCCCCAATACTACTTTGATCAATACTTGTTGACTTAAGGGCCGTTGCTAGAACCATGGCATCTGTCTCCAAAATGATTTGCGACATACCTAACTCAGCTGCATGAGTAATGCTCTTGTAGGCCGCAATTGCCTCAGCATGTAAGGCCGATGAAGCATGCCGAATGTTTCCAGCCCGAGCTGCCAAAACCTCTCCATTCATATCTCTTACCACAAAACCCCATCCTCCAGATTTGGTATCTGGATCAAAAGAACCATCAGAGTTAATTTTATAAATATTTTCTGGTGGAGGTTTCCATGAATCTTGAGCTATAACTTTTGGTCTCTCCTTAATCTCTTGTAGCTTTTCAAATTGCATGAGGAAGAAAGAAACAGATCCACAAATTTTATTTTCCATTGGCATCCTCTCATTATCATTGGCCTTATTTCTTGCTGCCCACCATCTCCAAAGAAAAACAAATACTTTTAATTGCATACCATTTTGTAGCTTCCAGATTTTATTAATTACTTCAAAACCAGATTGGCAGCTTACTAACTCAGACCTGATATCTTCCATATTTAGAAGGCGCCAGCACTTTATTACAAATTTGCATTTAAAGAATATGTGCCCACAGTTCTCATCCAATCTTCTACAAACAGGACAGATAGTATCCAATTTCACTCCATGTCTTGCCAAATTTCTCCTAACAGGAAGACTATTATGTGCTAAACGCCAAACAAACATTTTAACTTTATTAGGGACTTTGAGTTGCCAAATCTTCATCCATTGAAAATCCCTCTCACCTCCTTATGCACTTACAGAACTAGCAGAAGCATCTTTTCCTGTCTGAGCATCCCTTCTCGCCACAGCAAGCTTATAAGCTGATTTGACCAAAAATAGCCCTTTTGCATCAAAATGCCAAGCAGGCCAATCCTCCATGTGTTCATTAATAGGAATTCTTAATATCTCATCAGCATCTTGTGGCCAAAATATATCACGTATTAATTGCTCATCCCAATCTCCTGTTGTTGGATCTAGAAGTTCACTAACTCTTGTCAACACACAGGACCTTCTAGGTGTTGCTGGTTTTCTTGTTAAACCACTGGGAAACCATGGGTCTTCCCATATCTTCACTTTCTCTCCATTCCCAATTCTCCATATAAGTCCTTTCAAAAGTTCAGCCCCTTTCAAAATGCTTCTCCAAGAATATGAAATCCCATCCCGAGGAACACGACGTAGAATATCTGGATTTGATAAATATTTTGCCTTTAGCACTTGGCCACAAAGGGTGTTATCCAGACTCCGAACTCCGAGGACAGCTGTAGCCGCAGATCAGGGCGACGACACCTCACGTACGTCAAGGAATTAGTCATGGGTGGATAAAGGATTTTTGTGATCTGCTTCCTGATGTTCCAAATCTACGGTATATATTTATACACACACATTTATTTATCTTTTCTGAATATTAGCTAGACCCGACTTCATCAATTGCCGCATCATAGACCTTAGGGTGATCCCTTCTGCATATTAGGTCTGTTGGTGCTCACGTACAGAAGCAAAGGATCAGGGAAGCAGCCCAGGACAGAGGGTCACGGTTGCTGCTTGCCCCTAGTCTTGACAGGTTCTTTTATAAGGTACGGATTTAGTTGGTCTGGATCTCGCTGGATTCCGATCAGCAGTTAGGAAGAAATCATCAAATTAGTGCCACTGCAACAGGGCTTCAGATTGTGCAGTAATCTGTTTAGTTTTTCTTTCATTCCTTTTCTACCGATATAGGTTGCGAATTAGTAAAGTTAGTAATAACCAAATTTTTAGGGCTCATTTTTATCTTTCGAATGGTGCTAATTTCACTCGAATCGGATAAACAGTTTAGGAGTAATGGCCAAAGTGGTCCGGTTGTCCTGCCCGACTAGATTTCTGTCTGCAGCATATTTGAACTAATTGTTCGACCTACTTGCAACCAGAATTTGCTCTTGACATTCAAACGAAAGTTCTAGGAAATTTTCTGTAGAGTTCAATGATGTATTTATTCACCCCTTTTGGATAAGCGATTTGTGAGTTATGATTAAATTTGTGGGAATTTAGAAACTCAGAGGTTTTTCCAAGAACAAGTCACCTAGCGATTGAGAGATTGAGTGGCTATTTTTAGTTTCTATAAAATATGTTCAAAAACATCGTGATCTAGTTCTTAAGATAGTTTTGTTCATCAGGTTTGAGAGTTGCCGGTACCGAGCGTGTGATGCCGGATTTACGCCGAAGTTAAGGCAAGTGCATGACGAACCTTTGTTTGGGATTACGCCTGTTGTTCGAGTTTTCTTTGCTCTCCAAATGTCAAGTGTTACATCTTTCTCATTCATATTCAAGTTTCCAGTTCATGAGATTCAAAGTTTCAAGTGTTCATTTACTTTCAATTCTGGTGCTGGTTTATCCAAAGGTGCAATTTGGTTCTTATATTCAGGTTCCTGTGAGTAAGTTCTGGCCCCACTTGCTCGGCTTTACCGGTAAATGCTAAAGAGTATTCAGGTGTTGTCCGTTTCAGACGGAAACTACTATTCAGGTGTTGTCCGTTTCAGACGGAAACTACTATTCAATTGATGTTCCAATTATTCGTTCATGGATTACAGCATGAAATTCATTCTTTTGGTTGTGATTGTACTTGCTGAGTGTTTTTACTCACTCTTGTGTTCTATTTGGTTTTTAGGTATCAACTGACCAGCACATGCATGGGGATAAATGAGAGTAGCACCTTCATGAGCACAAGTCATTAGTTATTTATAGTTCACTATTTCACAAAAGAATTGCCACTATAATTATTAGTTTATGGTCATTTAAATACTGGCTTGAAATGATTGTTGTGGTTGGGAATGTCTTTCTATTTTATTGGAGTTGGGCAGTGATGCTTATGAATTTATGTTTACTTATATATCATGCATGAATTGTGATTTATTTGTCCAGTTTTAGGAGAGATGCTGCCAAAATTTTGAATAGTCTTTGGACTTAGTGGGTTGTATTCTACGAAGAGGGTAAACCCCGGTTGTTATTCTAGCCGAGGCGTTACACTGATGGTTGCTATTCTGTTTTACATTAGATGCGTAGCCATTTAGTCCTTTACAAGAATTGTCTGGTATGTTGTTAGTCTCTGACACACCAACAGTCTATTGTACTTGTTAAGAAATCCTCAACTGGAGGGTTTATGGGCTTATACCATATGGGCTTTGAAGGCAACCATATATGCCCTGAAGGCTACATCTATATAAAGAGACATGTAAACCTATCACGGCTAATGAAGAGATAACTCTCCTCGTATACTTGTCTCGTGTCTGTTCATGTTCTTGGGGATTCGGCAAGAGAGACAGGATCTATCTATAACTTCTACACGTCTTATGTTTGGGATTAGGAATGGAAAACAGAACCGGTGATCCATGGGTAGGCCGATTATCAATAGTACCGTGTAATCCCGGATAGTTGTGTGTTTGGTAATTTGGCGTAGCTTCTTTTAGGAAGAGAATAGGCATGATTAGTATGTCCGATCAGGAATACTAGGCGCCCCCCGAGCGTCGTGCCCGGGCATTGTAGTATAGGTCCGAAAGATTTTGGAGAGTACTAGTGTTAGAAATCTAGTCAATATTGGCATGCTTTTACTCATAAATCCGACATTAGACACAATAGTAAGAACCAAATACGAATCGCACAAGGTAATTTGCTACCGACGACAACTATAGCAGTTCCTAACATTGCCCAATGGAATCCACTGCCGACACAAATCAAATAGCAGTTCCTAACATCACAAAGAGTGAGATGAGATTATACCCTTGATGGGATCCTGATCCGGAGGACTGGGAACCATCGTTACCACCATCCTTGGTCATGGTGGCCTGCTAGATGTAGTCGATCTAAGTCGATGTAGGCAGATGTATGCAGTGCAGACCCGCGTACACTTGGAGACAAATAGAGACGATGGATCGAAGATGAACAATACCGAATCAGACATGAATAGTTGTACGGATGCGCTCCCCAAAAACTTTATCGACCATCTACCAGAATAGGTACGCTTGATGGACGCAGTTCCAGAGGCCTGCTCACCTGTGCTCACTGTGCACGCAAGGAACCGGGCCGGAGATGACAAAGAGCAGCAAAACTCAAGAACCAGTGGAGAGTGTGGAGGAAGATGACTTTCGGATCAGGATGAGGAAGAGCCACCGCCACTTGTAATTAGGAAGCATTGGATTCTCGCAGGGGCATTGCGGCCATTCCGTGTTTGCCTTAGGCATGTCCGGCGGAAGTGGTTTTACCAGCTTGCCCTTACACGCTAATCCAATTTACCACAGTGCTACTTGTGACTGTTGTGTAGACCGTTAGGTCGAGTGGCAAAACATAGCACAACACAGAACAATACGCATCGCGTCGCATTGCGACATGGACGCGGTCACGAAACGGCGTTCCGTGCCTCGCTTCGGCTCGGCGCGGCTGCGCGCGTGTGGTCTCCCAGCTTCTCCACTCACCTTGCACATAGGAGCAGCAACCAACTTTATTTTAAGTTGAGCTCCTTAGTGAGTGTACCATGTGGTACTAAACCCACTCCCACTCAGCACTTACTGTGGGCCTTTGTAATTCCAGTGAATATTTGTTGGACCACACATGGGCTAGGCCCAATTATTCCAACAATGCCCACTGAATTTCTAAGGCATACAATTGATGCTCTCAGTTCAAGCATTGTTTGATATACCAGGGTTTCGGTGGAGACTGTTAAGTTGAACATCCACCTAGAAATGGAGTTCCACTTTGGCCACAACTAGACAAAGGACTATGCCTTGAATTGCCAGTTTTGCACGACGTAAGCTTCGCCCAATTCCTTAACTGATACTAGGCTGCCTAAAGCATCCCCTTGGGTGGAGCATATAAGTCAAACTCCATTCCTTTTTCATGAGCATCTAGAGATCAACCAAACCTCATAGACTAGGACCAGCAGTCAAGCTCATAGAGGTGTGTTCCTTCTAGGATGTCCTATAGGTGGACATCCCTGCTTAAATAATTAAGCCACTCAGATCACATTAAGGTATACACCAACCTGTCGTACAGCTTGGAAGAGAAGTGCATTACTTAAAGAGAGGATCCTTATTACTAGGGGTCTCTTTCCTCAATCTTCCTTCAATCTACCCAGAGCTTCTGTCACCACTTTAATTCACGGGATCTCTAATTAAATAGAGTAGGTTACCACTATGATAGACCTCATGTTTGTCTTAGTCTCATCTCCACAGATGCACCATCTATCACATTATGTGATAGCCCCTTTGTAAATTGATCTGCCACATTTTTAGATGTATGGACATAGTCCAATGCCATCACTCTAGAGTTTCTCAGTTTTCTAACAGATTTCAACCATCATGTTGCCTCATGGTCTTCAAGTTGTCCTTAGAACTATTATCGTAGTTCATGGAAATGGCGGGCATAGGTTTTTTGTAGTTCTTGACTATCATAATCTATTCCTCGCAGTTCATGAAAATGGCGGGCACATGTTTTTCAGCCACCAGCAAATCCATCCAGAGTTCTCGAAGCCATTCAGCCTCAACAGTAGTGGTATCAAGTGCCGCAAGTTCTGCTTCCATGGTAGACCTTGTAATGATGATCTTCTTGCAAGACTTATAGGAAACAACACCACCTCCGAGTGTGAACACATATCCACTCGTGGCTTTTAACTCATCAGCATCAGATATCCAATTCGCATCATTGTAGCCCTCCAATACCTTAGGGTACCCGACGTAGTGCATTCTATAACTTGCTATTGCCTTTAGATAGCACATTACTCTCTCAAGAGCATGCCAATGATCATCTCCCGGGTTTGATATAAACTGGCTCAGCTTACTCTCAGCAAACGAGATGCCAGACCTTGTTGAACTAGCTAAATATATTAGCGAGCCAATGATTTGGGAGTATCTCAATTGATCCCTCATTATCCTTTTATTCTTTATCAGAACTAGGCTTGGATCATAAGGAGTGAACACAAGCTTACAGTCACTATAACCAAAGTGACTCAAAACATTTTCCACATAGTGGGACTACACAAGAGTAACCCCACCATTTTCTCTTCTCAATAGCTTAATGTTTAGAATAACATTAGCCACTCCCAAATCCTTCATGTCAAAGTTCTTGGATAGAAAGTCCTTAGCCTCCTCAATCACATTGAGGTTATTTGTGCCAAATATTAGGATGTCATCCACATATTGGCATAGGATCACTCCTTCTCCCCCACCATAATGGTAGTAGACGCATTTATCAGCCTCATTGGCAACCAAACCGGTTGATGTCATGGTCTTGTCAAACTTCTCATGCCATTGCTTAGGTGCTTGTTTTAGTCCATACAAACCTTGCCTTCTTAACCTTCTACAACAAACCCATCAGGCTGATCCATGTAGATCTCCTCATCTAACTCAAAAGCCATCTTATTAACGTCATCCATTGATGAACAAGAAGATCATGAGAGGCAGCCAGGGCAAGCAGTACTCGAATAGTGGTCAATCAGGCCGCTGGTAAATAAGTATCAAAGAAGTCCTCGCCTTCTTTTTGGGTATAACCCTTGGCCACAAGTCTTTCCTTGTACTTTTCAATTGTACAATTAGGCCTAAGCTTTTTCTTGAATACCCATTTACATCCAATAGGTTTGCACCCATACGGACGATCAACCACTTCCCAAGTTCCATTAGACATAATTGAATCCATCTCACTCTGCACTGCTTGCTTCCAATAGTCAGCATCGGGAGAGGAATATGCCTCTTCAATGGTCATTGAAGTATCATCCACAAGGTATATAGTGATTTCATCGCTAAATGATTTTGCAATCCTAAGCCTCTTACTCTTTCGAGTGACTTCATTATTATCCCCCTCAAGATTTTTAGTGATTGATTGTTCAAGATTCTCAACTAGAATACAAGTATTAGGAGCTTTAGGAGGTCCTGATTAGATATGCTAGGTAGCCCCTGCTTGGAGGTAATATATTCTCAAAAAATATCGCATCTCGGTATTCAATCACTGCACCGACTCTCATGTCAGGTACTCTAGATTCTACCACTAGAAATCTATACCCCACACTGTGAACTATGTACCCGAGGAAGACACAATCTACAGTCTTTGGTCCAAGATTGCATTTCTTAATGATTGGCACATTCACTTTGGCCAAGCATCCCCAAGTGCACAAGTATGAGAGAGTCAACCTTTTCTTTTCCCATTCCTCAAATGTTGTTTTCTCTTTATTCTTTGTAGGAACTCTATTCAAGTTATGACTTGTAGTCAATATAGCCTCACCACACCATTCCTTGGAAAGTCCCACAGTGTCCAACACGGCATTAACCAATCAGTCAGCGTGCGGTTCGTTCTTTCGACAATCCCATTGGATTGGGGGAATATGGAGGCCTCCTCTCATGAATAATCCCATTTTCCTCAAAGAATTTAGAGAACTCATTTGAAAAGTATTCTCCACCATGATCATTCCACAACCGCTTGATTTTCTTCTCAAGTTGGTTCTCTACCTTGACTTTATAGATTTTGAAATAGTGCAATGCTTCATATTTGGAATTCAATAAGTACACATAGCAATATCTAGTACTATCATCAATAAGGCCTGTGGTCAACACACCATTCATCTCACTTGAATCCGAGTCAATGAGGTCAAGTGGTGCCATGCCCCTCGCCTCTTTCATAGCCTTGTGGGGACTGTGAGGTTGTTTTGACTGCACACATGCATGACACTTTGAACCTTTGACCATATCAAATTTAGGGATTAAACTCATTTTCGCTAAGCGTGTCATACAACAAACATTAATGTGATAGAGCCATGAATGCCAAAGATCAGAATCATCATCATGTCTCACATGGTTCACATTTTATTACAAGAATCCATCAAAGAGAAGCAGAACAAAGCACCGCTCTCATAGGCCTTACGACAAATGTTTCATACTTGGATACAACACATTTATTGGAGTCAAAAGCTAACTTATAGCCATCCCTACAAAGTAGAGACCCGCTGACAAGGTTCTTCTTTATGGAAGGGACATGCTGCATGTTTTTCAGCTGCAAGATCTTTTCTCAAGTAAACTTCAGATCAACCATACCGACACCATGAACCACTGCATGAGTCTCATTGTCCATCAGCAAGGAGGAACCTCGCGCATCCTGATAAGAAGAGAACAAAGAAAGGTCAGCATATACATGAATATTAGCCCAGGTATCAACCCACCACTCTAATGAGAGACAAACTAAAAGAATAATTGGTAAACAATTGCCATACCCAGATCCTCTAGTTTTGCTAACAACCATGTTGGCTATCTTCTTCTGCTGTTTGTCCTTGCAGTCTGAGCACTCTTTTGCCCAATTGTCAGTACCACCGCACACAAAGCAATAACTACCCTTTTCCTTTCCCTTCTTCTTAAAAGCAGCGACATGGGGCTTGACAGGATTCTTGTTTTTATTATTCCTTTGGGTAGACTGAGGGTTCTTCTTTTGCACCAAATTGGCGCTAGAACCTCCATCCTATCATGCACCTTCTTGCCATGTGTGTCCTTTGCCCTCGCATTCTCTTCAACACTTAGCGATGAAATGAGGTCAATCACACTGAACTCCTACCTCATAAGCTTTAGAGAAGTGGCAAAGTCCCTCCAAGTAGTTGGCAGCTTAGCGATAATACCACTGGCTACAAACTTGTCGAGCAACACACACTTGCTGTTCTCAAGTTCATTAACCAACATCTGTATTTCATGGGCTTGTTCAACTACAGATCGGTCCTTGACCATCTTATATTCATAGAACTAATCCATGTTGTACAGCTCACTGCCAGCATCCGAAACCCTAAACTAGGCCTCAAGTGCATCCCACATGTGTCCTTGGCCAAAGGCAGATCCATGTACACTAGCAACATACCCTCTGCTAAAATGCTGATGAGAGACAGCTTGAGCAAGTTATCTAGCTCACTAAACTTGCCCTCTTCCTCAGAATAAAGGGGTGGTTCAGTTCGCTTTTCTTTGATCGCATGCTCACAGCGCATAGCAGTAAGCCAGAGCATGGATCTGGAGCGCCAGACCTTATTATAGCTGGCACTATCCTTTCTTAGAGGAGGTGGACTCAATGATGCAGAAAGCTAGCAGCAAAAAGGACCTACAAATTTTTTGGATTGTTGGAAATCTAGTCAATATTCGGCATGCATTTACACATAAATCCGACATTAGGCACAATAGCAAGAACCACATATGAATCGACTCTGCTACCAACCGAATCCACTACAGAGACAAAGCATAGCGGTTCCTAACATCACAAAGAGTGAGATGAGATTATACCCTTGATATAGTCGATCTAAGTCAATGCAGGCAGATGTACGCAGTGCAGACCCGCGTACACTTGGATACAGATATATGAAAAATAAAAGCTTCAAATCTTGCTTCTTCTGTGATGGACTCAACCATGAGCAGCTTAGATGCGATGGAGTCAGGCACGAGCTCCATTTCCTCTGACTCTAACGAAGGCATGCCATCCTTGAAAACATTAGAGCATCTCCAGCAATGACCCCTATTTGGGTAGTGGGGGGTAAAAAACCTAGCTCAAGCATACCTTCTACTTTTGTTGGCTCCCTACTTTTTCTCCCACTTGACCCCTTGCTTGGTGTTGGCCCCTACTCCATTTTCCCTACTTTTTTTCTTCTCACAACTGCATCAGATGACATTCTTTCTAGTGGACGTGGTGGCCCTTGTTGGCAGTCATTATTGCATATATTATAACACCCACTATTATCTAAAAATGGATAACATTCATATATTTATGCATATATACTTTTACCACTGATCTATTTCCGCATGTATTGTTTTGCAGGACTTAGACATGAAAATCTAGAAATATGGTGAGAATACGCTTTCCAGCAAAGCATATATTCAAGAGTTGTGAAGGGGCCCATATCCAAAGAATGCACCAGGACAAGCCATCATCGGAATTGGGCCAAGTATAATGCAAGATAGCACCACGAAGAAGATGGAGCCGAGCTGGGCCAGGGTCAGGAGCACCCGCCCCTGGGGGCACTCACCCCCTAGATGGGCCCTCTCGTGCCAACCTTCGAAGAGGCGGTTCGTGATGCCTTAGAGTGCCCGTTACGTCGGTGGATGCCTAATTTGCAACCGCGAACCGACCTCTCCCTAGTATAAATAGATGGGAAGAGGGGGCTTCGCAGATGGAGATTCAGATTATTTAGGAGAGCCACTCTAACCTCATGTATATAATTCTAGTTGTTTAGTTAGATCAGAGTAGACAGCTCCTCAAAGAGAGATTTGTATCTAGACACCTCTTGGTATGAATATTATCATGAGTTCTTCATTTATCTTGTCTAGTTCATCATGCTCTTATAGTTCTTTATATGAATTAGAGCTGAGCCAATATGTAGATCATTTAGCATATTCTTATGATAAGTGATTAGTGTTAAGCTCGTTACCTGTTTATCGTAATGCTAGTATGATTAGAACAAGTCTAGATCTAGATGATGGTTTGTTGCTCTTTAATTAGAGGTCTATGTCCTAGCTCATTGATCTATAGGGTCAGAGTCCATGGGGGATGTTGATTGTTTCTATATGTACGTGTTAACATGGTGCTAGGATATAGACGAACCAGCAATTGCACTTCATAGTCCACGGTTGAGGTGGTAGGCGTGGCATAGCATGACAATGTGTCCATCCTTTGTAGTCCCCCATGTTCAGCTATGGTGTAGGAGTCTAAAAATGCCTACAAGGATGCTAGCAGACTAGTACTCGTAGGTCTTCCGATTCATCGAAGTCTTTATCGAGGTTTAATCATATGAAACATAGAACTTACTACAATTCATATGTTTGCTATAAGTAGAACATGCTACTCTTAGATTAACTAATTGTTTATATGTTTATTTGCTTATTTGTTTATTCATTCATTCTTGTTTCTTCTAACTTATTCATAGAGTAGGCTCCACTTTATAAACGAATCTCCACTATTCCATGAACGGTTTATCTTACCCCTGTATGATTAATGTTGATGCTATGTTTGTTCTATATTTGATTCATCAACGTGGTATGGGATTATGATTCACCAAAGCAGTAATGATGCCTTCCTTTGAGATAAATATAAATAACGATACCCTTAAATACTCTCAGGTAAAATGTTATACTATAATGGTAATTTTGTGCGCTTGCATCATAATATCTTAAGATCATGAATTACTATTACCTTGACATTTCTTGACTAATATGGTAAGATTAGATTCTAAGTCTGTTTTTAATGTAATACCCCAAAATTTAAAAAGAAAAATATAGTATATATCTATATATGTTGACTAGGTGGACTAAAGATATGTTGAAAATTGATTTTTTTAACCATATAAGTCATACGGAAGATCAAATACCACGGTTGCGTAGATCTCGTCGAAACAAATTTATTTGACTACCAACATGTTTTAATTTGGGGACTGAATGAATTTTGAATGGAATTGTTAAATATGGACTGTTGGAAATAGCTTAGCTTTTCTATCTTTCTGTTTTTCGAAATTTAGTAAAGGAGACCGACAGCCTGCTTGGCGCATCTCTTCATCCCCTGCCGCATGTCTCGATCTCGTGGTCGCATGTCTTCATGTCCTGACCGCATCTCTTCATATCCCGATCCGGTTCCGGCGCCGCCTCCACTATTCTGCCCAATATCCTCCACATGCCGCCACCGCTGCTTTCCTTTCTGGACACCGACCTAGACTTGTGATTGGGCATCCCTTGTTGCCTGTGCCAAATCTCGACAGGAGTCTCCAGGCCGAACGGTACACGCAAATTTTACTAGTCTTGTTCTTCTCTGTGCCTCCATGCAGCAGATGCCAATTCATTTGTTCTGTTGCCGCAGATTTCTTGAGACATGTTGCCAATTCATTTGATTGTTGCCGCTGGGTACCTGATGAGCAGACCTATGGGGCGTGTGCTACTGTTTGCCTTAGATGTGCTCGTGGTGTGATTCTGCCATGGATTAGTTGCAGGGGCACAAACAGCCGGGGGGAAGAAATCAGTGAAGATAGGCAAGGGAGAAGAAAGGGTGTTAATCCTGGGTTTTCTGAATTCCATCGAATCATCCACAAATGTATGTTCTTCCTTTCAAGGGTAATCTCTAACTGATCCCACAACATATGAATTTCATAGTATAACCTTTCTGGTTCCTAGCTGATCAATATCAGATTAGACAGTAACTTAGGCTGATCTGTTCAGACAATTTCTGGGAATATTCAGTGCCGAATCTCAGTGTCACGCTTAAACAAAAATTGTAGAACTCGTTTTTATCTTTCCAACAACTCTATTCACTCGAATCGGATAAACGGACGAGGAGTAATGGCCAAAACGGTGTTGCTGTCCTGTCTGACTAGATTTCTGTCTGCAGAATCTTTAAGCGGATTTTTCAACCTATTTAGAACCAGAATTGGCTCTGGAACCTAAATGAAAGTCGTAGGAACTTTTCTGTAGATTTTCAGGATTTATTTATTTGCCCCATTTTACCAAGTGAATTGAGAATTATGATTAAAATAGTGGGAACTCGGAAACTCAAAAGCTAGCTACTTTGATTTCTTGATAGCTTTCATAAAAATAGGATTGTGTCGTGGTCTAGTAGTTCTTAAGTTAACTTTGTTCATCAGGTTTGGGACGTGCTGGAGCCGAGCGTGTGATGCTAGATTCTCGCCGAATTTAAGGCAAGTGCATGACGAACCTATGTGTGGACTTGTGACTATTGTTTGAGTTTTTAATTGTTTCAATTGTTTCATATCCTATATTCCAATTCTATGTGATTCAAGTTCCTAGTGTTCCTTTGAATTCAATTCCTGTTCTGGTGTTTCCGGATGTGCAAATTCGTCTTATATCATTTTTCTGATTTCATTTACATTCAATTCTGGTGCCCGTTTATCCGGAGGTGCAATTTGGTTCTTATATTTAGGTTTCATGTGAGTAAGTGCTGGCTCCACTTGCTCGGCTTTACCGGTAAATGCTAAGGATGTATTCAGGCGTTGTCCGTTTTAGACAGAAACTACTATTCAGGTGTTGTCCGTTTCAGATGGAAACTACTATTCATTTGGAGTTCTAATAATTTATTCATGAGTTCTCATCGGTCGATTGTTCTTTCTGTTCTGAATATACTTGCTGAGTGTTTTTACTCACTCTTGTGTTTATCTGGTTTTTAGGTACCATATGATCGCGACATGCTGGGAATAATTGGGAGTACACCTTCATGAGCACATACATTTAGTTATCTATATTTTATTACTCCACATAAGATTGCCACTATAATTGTTTAGTTAATGTCGTTTAAATGTTGGATTACCAACAATAGGCGTATCAGTTGGGAATGATCCTCTTTTTATTGGAGTTGGGTTGTTATGATTGCAGTCGATGTCTATGCTTAATTATAATTACCATTTATCAATTGTGAATTATTTGTCCTAGACTAGATGTTTAGTTTTTAGGGTATATCCTGCCAAAATTTAAAATAATCTTTGGACTTAGTGAGCTTCGATTTATGATGAGGTTATCCCCTGGTTGTGATTCTAGCTGGGACGTTATATTTGGTATCAGAACTTAGGTTAGGATAGTAAAAAGCTGAAAAATGAAATATCAAAAAATGGCACTTTTGCACTATATGATGGGTTGCATTACATTTGTGATTATTGTTTTTGACTTGTATTTCTTATCTGGATATAATAATATATTGTTGATTGTGTTCTTGTTTGGGTGGATTATAGCTAGGCCGCCGAGAAGGAGTGCGCGTGTACATACCATAACCTTTCCATAATTTTATAGTGTTGTGTATTGATGTGTCTTTGTCCTAAGAGGCTTCCAGTGTCATGTATTGTAGTAGGAATGCTTAGTTTCTTTTGCCCCATTCCTTTCTAGCAAACAAACTATCCACATGTTGCCTTGGAAGGTTTATGTTTAAAACTTAGTGACACATCTGTTGGATTTCTATGATACTTATCGAACCTCGTACCTCATGATGAACTAATACAAAAGTAAATGAGAGTTGAATATTGGCATTGGCTGTTAATCAAGAGACAAGAGAATGGACATGAGTTCATGGTTAAGGAAAATAAGAGAGTGTTCCTGAAGATGTTGAAGAATTATCTTAACATTGAGTTATCTTAATGGGCCTTAATGCAAGAGTTGTGGGTTCTTCAATGCCTACTCATATGAAGTCCTTTACAGCTTTTCATCCTTCCCAGTGTCTTTTGTGATGGAGTTAACATTCCCATAATCCAACCATGAGTTCTTGCTCATGAATTATATTTCTTCATGAAGTGAAGACAAAGACATGGAGTTTTTCATGAATTTTTCTATCTCTTGGAATTCAATATATTACCTCATCTCTATCCTTTAACCCATAAGAATCCTTTAGAGCAATAGGGGAAAAAATATAATGTCCATTTGATTTCTCTTATTGGTTATATATATGTATCAAGGTAACTATACCAAGCATGAATGAATTATGTTTGATCTATCTAGTCCAATATGGAGTGTGAGTAGTATGTGTAGTGGATGGCCTGATCAACCATACCATTGCTTCATATATTACCCACTGTTGGCGGTCCTTAACTACTATTTTACACCGCCAATTAAAGACCAAAATGTCACACCCTGGTTTCCAAAGAAGACCAGAGGTCGTCATATGTGTGCCCAGGAAGTCCACACATACAACAGAAAACAGATAAATATCAGAAACAATGTATATTATAGCGGAAACATACATATACATAACACTTACACTTATCAGAGTAACGCGGAACATTGGCTAAGACTTCTCTTTAATCTTCATTCTTCTCAGGGACTGTTGACTGGGGGCTCCGTATGCCAAACACTTCCAATACCCAACTTCTTTATCTTTCTTTTGAGAAACACCTTACTACAAACTATAGCAAGGGTGAGTTCCATGTCAAAACTCAGCAAGTACAGGCAAAAAGTAATGACATGCAAGGCTAAAACAAGGTACAACTGAAAGGTAGACTGCGGTAGCATTTTAAATGTAACACTTAAGATTTTACTTATTTCAACTTATTCTCTAATCAACTTCGTTGAAACACCCAACCCTTTATTAAGGTTTAAGTAGCAATTAATGTATCATTTAACAACATAGATATAAACATATATCATTAACATCATTAACCTTGAGATTGCCATCTCAAGCAACACAGGATTGCCATCCCGTTCAAAAACAGAGGTAGCCACCTCCTCAAACGACATCACCATGTTTTAACAGCTTATTCCATTTGGCTAAGTCATGTGAGGATCTGGGCCGCTCGTGACCGTGAGCACGGATGATATATCGATTTTAACTCTACGCAGAGGTGTACACTTTCACTCGAGATTGTGATTACTCTTTATGCCCGAGGGGATCAGCCTCTTAGCCCATTACCGAGATAGGCTGGCAGAGGTCACAACGAGGTTCTTCACAGGGTCATAGGCAGCGGTAACTCGATCCGCGATGTCCCAAGCACATGAAAGACATACTCGTAGCCGCCGTCCCGATCTATGGATCAACCAGAACTTCCATGCTAGAACTTGTAACACCCTTCACGCCATTGCTATAGTACCCGTCGGTAAGCCACCCAACTTCCTATGATGATCCTGCTAATAGACCAAGCCAGTGCCCATTAGCCTGGAGATGTACGTAAGTCTTAGGTTGCCGCTTCATGAACAAGACCACAAGGGGAGAAGATACAGATGCCCTCGTTGCTACGAGTCCCACTGACATCCGTTGCCCCCTTCATTCACCACCAACCAACGATGCGAAAATGCATCAACTTCTCCAACAGCCGAAGCCAGGAGCCCACGGCTCCAACAGGTTAAGAAACAAGTTTTATCTTAATTTAAAGGTGAAAGGTAAGGTAGAGCGCTAGCAAACTAATAACCTATCAACTAAAACCCCCATAGGTGATATATGGATAGAGTAGCTAGTAATTTCTATGGTTTGCCGATTTAAGACACATGCAATGTATTAATTAAAAGTGAATAGGCGCAATATGATCAAAGGTGCCTGCACTTGCCTTAAATCCAAAGTCTAGCTACTTGGTAGACTTTACTTGTTCTATCTTCTGGTCTCCAGCTCCAGCTGCACTTGTCGGTCCTCAGTTCCTGATCTTTAGCACTCATGAACTGGTCTTCTTATATTCATAGCAAACAAGCAACACAAACAAACAAAACTAAGAACAGACATCACACCAAAGAAAACATTAAAGAAAGAGCGGACTAACGGTAGAGATCGAAGCTAAGAACGTGAGAACACAAGAGCGACCAACAAAGGAGCTATTGTTGTTAGGGCACAACTAACGAGGTTGATCTAGGCTATTCGCATTTTGGAAAGGCATTGGTAGATCATTAATCAACTCCTATATAAGTTCCACTTAAAAAATCCCAAAACATGGTAAAGGTCACTGCTATCATGTAGCTTATGTCGATATGATTCCAGAAAGTCCAAGATCACCTAAAACGGAGTTAAAACAGGCAAGTTATGGCTAAAACACGATCAGGGGCAAAATTATAAATAAACAGAACTATTTTTGTACTAAAAAACAATTTTAAACTGCAATAAAACTCGTTTTGGACCTAAAGCATAAATACCGATAGCTTCGGGTTTAAACTGTAAAAATAGCAGCCAGATTAGAACTGCGTTGGACCTAACTATAAATAACAAAAACTACAGGGGCCTTTCTACAAAACAGCCATGGCTGAATGCAACTTGACCGCGTTGACGCGGTCAGCGCTCACGTGGCGCCTGCGTGGCGGCCACGTCGGCTAACTCGTCAGCACGTGCGGGGCTGGTTGACCTTCGGTCAGCGGCAGATTTGAGCCACTCTGCTCAGACCGGACGGCTGCAGGCGACCGGTGGGCGGTGGTCGCCGGAGGCGGCGGGTTGGCCGGTGGCGGCTCATCGGAGCTCACTGGAGTCAGTCAAAATGGCGCTTCGGGTCTCGGCTTGCGAAGCAGAGGACATGGGAGGGACGTGCGTGGCCTCGCGGACTCGGTCGTGGCTGCTAAGGCTGCAGGAGATGGCCGGAGGTGACTGGCTACGCGGTGGTGCCATTGACGCCGGCCGGAGGTCGGAGGTGAGGCACTACGGGACTCAGCATGGCAGCACAAGCGCATGGGGCACGTAACGCATGCGAAGGCGAGCGCCATGCAAACTACGTCCATGATGGCTGGCTGTGAGGAGCGATGGAGCTCGCGGCGAGGTGGACCGGGACGACGACGTGACTTCGGTGAGGTCGCGCGGTGAGCTCAAAATGGGAGAGAGGACGGGGACGGTATCGGCAGGTGGCTCACCTTGTTGCGACACTCGTGGCAGTGCTTTTGTCGACGGGGACACGCTGGCAGCGGAGATCGACGACGACGGCCACAGCTCTGTGTGGCGGTGATGCCAGCGCACTGGGGCTAGTGTTACAGCTAGCGATGGTGGTGGCTGCCTAGGGTTTCCAAGGGGGCTACGGCACGCAGGGCCAAGCCCTTTATAGGCGACAGCCAACCTTGGGGTGCACGCTCACGGAGGATTGAGCGGCGGCAGGCGCGTCCTGGCGATCCGGAGGTGGGAGGCGACGGCGCTGACGGGTGGGGCCGGGCTGGCAGCGAGCACGGGCACGACCGACTGGCGGGTCCCACCTGGCGGTGGCTGCAGGGTGTGAGCGGGCCGCGGTGCTACTGTTGGGCCGGCCCATGTGGGCAGCTGGTCGTGGAAGCGGGTTGGCAGGCCGACGAGCTGGGCCGGTTTGGCCGCTCTGAGCTGGGCCGCTGCACTGAGGGTGGCCTATTGCAGCTGCTGGCTTGCTATGGCCGCTGGTGGCCGAGCTAATGCTGGCTGTGGCCGGCTGGAGTTGGCCATGGCCGACTAGGAGTGGCCACAGGTGGCCAGGGCTGGCCGTGGTTGGCCAAACCTAGCCAGATGAGGCTAGGGGTGGCCAGAGCAAGCTAGGGAAAACTCGGATGGGCTAGAGCAAGCTAGGGATGTCTAGAGACTGACCTAGGCCCGCTAGAGCTAGATAGGGGATGGTGTCTAGCTAGAGCGATGGCCTACACTATAGAGAAAAAAGAAAAACTCTCTCTCTCTGCCTAAGCAAGACAAAGGGTTTTCCAAAACCTTCTTGAGGCAAACTTGGATTTTTTGAAGCTTTATTTTCAAACTCGAAAAGACCCTAGCCGTGACTTGCTCGAGGTTTAGAAATTCTTTTTCACACCCAAACAAAACAAAGCAAGGCACCAAGCACAAACACACTCCTATTGACTTCGTAAAAGTTTTATAAATCCACTCTTTTTATCATTTTATAATGATAACAAAAGAATTAAATTTTGGCCAATTCAGAGAATTAATAAAATCTTTTATTTTATTTATTGTTTTCTAATAACAACCCAAAATGCAAATTTTGGGGTGTTATAGATTGGGGTGTTATACAAAAGGGGCGAATTATATATTTACATTCACATATACATTTGCTATTAACCCAATTCCACGTGTACTTAGAGAATTATTACTTTGCAGGAACAAACACTAAGTACAAGGAACTACCCTTAGAAATGCGCTTTTCAGAAGGTGTAAACCAAAGGAAGAGGGGCGTAAACCAAAGGAAGAGGGAAGAAGTCCACTTCGGGACCAAACTGGGCCAAGTGCACCACATGGGCACGGTCCTGGCCCACTCCACAACCGACCATTCAAGGTCGGTTAGAGGGAGGCACGAACCAGGGGCACGCGCCCCTGGCCTAGCACGCACCCATGCCAGGTGGCTAGCCAAGCCTAGCCTTGGCAAGGCGGTTCATACCTTCCATCTGAGGCTCAGGCGGTTGTGCACTTGACGAATCTACCCCCTAACCGCCTTTAGCCACCTATAAGAAGAGGAGAGGAGCACCCCCTACACACACACCATTTGGAGCTTTCTACCTTTGTGTACACTTGTTCATTAGCTTAATGTTAGTATTTTGGAGCAAGGCTAGAAGGCTATCAAGGAGGGCTTGTCTCCTGGGAAGCAAGACTACTCTTGGTAATATTTCAATGGAGAGTTCTTCCCAATTCAAGTTCTCTATACTTATATACATTATCGCATGTGAACTAGAGTATAGTCTTGAGCATGATATATTCAGTGATTATGAACTAGACTATAGTCTATATGAGAATTGTTCATCGTGCTCATACATGTTCTTCATAGTTCATATGATATACAAGAATGGTGATGATGATAGGAATAGGGTAACGGTTCGTTGTTCGTTCGGGTTTGCCTATGTCCTAGCTCGTCCATCCGTAGGGTGGGAGTCCTGGGGGATGTAGGTAGTTCCTTTGTATGTGGGCGTTGTGTCCGAATACGAGGAGGCCTTCAGATATGACGATATGCCTCGGTTGAGGGGCAGGCAGCGGGGAGTGACATAGTCCTGTCCATCCTTTGTAATCCCTCACGTTCGTATGTCATGTAGGAGTTCGTAAATGTCCCCATCGGTTGACAGATCAGCTGCCAGGATCTCCCTGTTACCTTTGACCCTGACTTGTTGCTTGACCTGTATATCATGTGACTCAGCTGTTCAATGCATATGTATAAGATGTACCTGCTCCACGTAGTTTGTTCTTTTATTCTTTATTTTTCTTTTATCCTTATGGTAGATCCAAGTGTGTGTCCACTATCTATCCAATGATTATTGCTTACCCCTGCATAGCAATTGGCCTCACTTTGATGATATGAAGTCATAACATTTTTATGCAAGAGGTACCTATACCCTCCTTTCTTTGGGAAAATATAAATAATAATACCCTGATAATACTTCCAAGTAAAATGCTACAATGATAGATCCGTGTGCTTGTGGATATTTATAAAAGGTTAAGATCTATCACATGGCAATCCTTATATCATTACTAGAGAATCAATTTTAGTAACGATATTAAGACCTACCTAAACAAAGCGTTTCTGGCGTGATCGCCGGGGATGGGTTTCCTACCTGTCTTTTGGTGTTCGCGCTAAGAAACACCAACAAGCATTTCAGGTGTCGTTGCTAGGGAAGGCATTGGTATAGTTAACTCTAGCATGAAAAAGAAAAGAAAACATATATATGACTTCATTAGAAAAGGCCATTGTCTATGCAGGTTAACTTGTATATTTTCTCCTGTTGTGGATGAAAACAGGATAGTGTATGTCTAGTTTCTCTCTGCTGGAAAACTTCGTCAACAATCCGAAGGCACTCCTAAGGAAGAACCGGTCTCGTGCTGCTTCTTCTGTTGCCACTCCGTCGACAGAAGAACCAGTCACCGACGCACCTTCTGCGCTAAGCGAAATGGCCCAGAAGTCACTCCGTGAGTTCTCCACCCCGGCTGTTGCGAACGTGCCTACCGAGCCCGCTGTCAACATTGGGGACAAAAACTTTGAACTCAGGACAGGCGAGCCTGTTTTGTGGGCTACCCAACGAGGATGCCAACGCTCATCTACAGCACTTCCTGGAGCTGTACAACACCATCGTTATCAAGGATATTTCACCGGACGCCATCAGGCTCCACCTGTTTCCTTTCTCCCTGGTGGGGAAGGCGAAACAGTGGTTCTACAAGGACAAGGAAGCTGTCAACACATGGAGCAAATGCTCCACCATGTTCCTTGCTAAGTTCTTCCCCATGGGCAAAACCAATGCCCTATGGGAAAGAATTGCCAACTTCTAGCAGACATCAATGGAACCCATACCGGAGGCATGGGATAGGCTGCAAGAGTATATTTAGGCTTGCCCACACTACGGCATGGAGAATTGGCTGTTGCTCCAAAACTTTTACAATGGGTGAACACCCATGTCAAAGGGGCACCCCGACACCACTGCTGGTAGTGCTTTCTTATCACTCACCGTCAAAAGCGCTACGGCGCTAATCACTAAGATGGTAGAGAACCAAGCTTGGGGGCAAGAAAGAGCCCCCGCTAAAGCACAAAAAGGCATGCATACCGTGAAGGAGACGGATATGCTTGCCGCAAAAATAGACCTCCAATTGAAATAGATTGACGAGCGTGCCACTAGAGACACGTCGGGCATCGTTAATGCCGTAGACGCTCTCAAGACATGCGAGGTCTGCGGCAATATTGGCCACTCGGGCAATGACTGCCTCGAGACCCGTGAAGACATCGCATACATCAACAATGGATATCACCAACAAGGAGGCAACAACGGCTAGAACAACCAATCACGTCCTCCATTCCAAGTTAATTCGAACTACTGATCCAATTACAATTCGAATCAGCCTTCTTTAAAGGATCTTGTTCCAGGCCAGGTGAAGATAAACGAAAACCTACCAAAAAGTTGCTTAATAATGACAAAATTCTAGAAAACAAAAATACCAAGATAGAAGGTTTATCTTCTGCCATCAAGAACTAGTTGAGCTTTAATAAAATGATAAAAACCCAGTTAGCTCAAATAGTTATCGCTGTTCCTATTGCTCCTGTTGCTCAGCCTGTAAGTTCTGTTGAGAATATAAACTCGGTGACCATGAGGGGTGGTAAGACCACTCATGATCCACCAAATCCTAACCATGCAGTAGATAAGCAGAAGACCAGACAAGAAGAGCAACCTTCATCCTCCATAGTATACAAAGTACAGAGGAAAGGTCAACACCACTTGAGTATACAGATACAAGCTATCTGACGTTCCCCACAAGGACATGAAAGCAGGTTGTGGACGAGCAGTTCGTGCAATTTTTTGAGATGGTACAGAAGGTGCATATAAGCATAACTACTAGAGCCTTACATGTACCTTCATACGCTGAGTATATCAAGGACATCATCAACAACAAGCGACCCTTGCCAACCATAGAAGTGGTGAAGTTGACAGAAGAGTGCAGTGTAGCTATACTCAACCGTTTGCCCGAGAAGAAGAAAGATCCAGGGTGTCCCACCATCACATGCTCAATCAGGACACAACAGTTCGACCATGCCCTCTGCGATCTTGGGGCCAGCGTCAGTGTCATGCCAAAATCTGTCTTCAAATTAAACTACACCAATCTGGTACCAACATCCATGACACTACAGTTGGCCGATTCTTCTATCCGCTATCCAGCAGGGATCTCAGAAAGATTAGGGGGTATTTTGTGCCAGTTGATTTTATAGTGCTCGACATGGAGTTGACCAAAGAGACACCACTCATCCTTGGGTGGCCATTCTTGAGCACTGCGGGAGCTCAGATTGATGTCAGAGCTGGAGAAATCCGCTTCAACATCAATGGGAAAGAAGAGAAATTTGAATTCAAGCCCCGCAGGCAAGAAGAGTGCAACATGATCCGCATCAAATATGGGCTTAATACTCAAGGAATCATGGAAGTGGAAATAAGACCACAAGGCACAAACTTTGTCCCCAGGATCATTAGGGAGACGAAACAAAAGCCAGAGCAAAGAAAAAAGACAGCTCCTCAGAAAATTAAGGAGCAAAAGATTATCATGGCTCCCACACAACAAAAGGAGAAGACTCTATCCTGAACTGAGGAACAAAAAAAGCAAAACAAAGATCCTCCCTAGAAAAAGAAAGAACAGAAGAACAAAACAATCCTTCAGAATAAGGGAGTAAAGAAAGAGCAGAAGGGAAAAGAAATTCCTTAGAGTAAAGGGAACAAGATGGAGGAAACCCCTACACCATCGAAGAAGGTGCAGTACAATCAGAAACAACCTACGCCATGACTCGCTACACCTTTGAAAACCAACAAGATGGTATGGAGGCCTAAACAAGTGGAATTGTCTACTTCTCCCAAGACGGACATGCCATCATCAAGCAACCAATGAATGGGAGAAAGTCCTATTCAACAGACTCAAAAAAGGTGAGCCTTGACCACCAGGTAAACTGGTAAGTTATCCTTTACTTTTTATATATATATAATATATATAATATATCATTTTATTTTTTAAAAAATAAAATGTTTAGCTTAAGGAGTGATGTTTTGCACCATCACAACCTTATAGGCTTTATAACACAAACACGGTGTTTGGGTTATTCAGTCTACTATGATTCAACTAAGACCCTCTTGGCTTGACCATAGAGCTAAACATAACAAAAATATTTTCTTTCAATAATAAAACTTGTTTGTTGTCATCCTGCTCTATCTTGTTGCTTTGTCTATGCTGTTTGCATGCTGTTTTGAAATGTGATGTTTAGCTCATCATGTTTTCATAAGTTAAAAATGCAAGCATGGTGCTTAAGTTTTTACCTTACCTTGTGTTGACAGTGGTTATACCATAAAATTCCACCTCAAAACACCATCAACAGTCCTGAAAATAGAGGAAGAATAACATGACATAGGCATATTTTTATCAATAAATGGTTCCACTTGTACTCTTAGTATTTGGATGCAGGAATATTCAAAATGAAAGAAAATGAGCACCTGGACCCACCATAGGGGGGTCAGCCGACCCCGCCTTGGGGAGGTCCTAGGCACAGTGACGTGGCACGATCCATGTGAAGCCTCGCCATAGCAATTTTCACCCTCAGATCCAACTTGTGCTTTCAATCAAGGGTGAGAGATGAAGATACATGGATTGATGGGCCCACAACAAATAATCCAGAGTGAAGCAAGGCATGACACACACACAATGACATGTGGGGACACCAGGGGAAGACCATAGGTGGGCCCACCATATCAAGGAGGCGTCGACCGATGACCTTCCTGTGGGCCCCCACTTCCAGCTTTGCTCCACAGCCTTCCTGCATGCCGCCATGCAGTGCTCATGATCTAGGATGTCCAATTGAGGCGGTTCCAATGATGGTTTATCCAAGGGTGGAGAGATGGGGAGCACACGGACTACTGATGTGGCACCCCCTCTACTCCCCCTATAAATACGGGCTGCCTCCACCTTCTCAAGGCATGATTCATGATTCATTCAAGTGAGACACCAGTCACTAGTATAGTTGTAGTTTTAGTCTAGTGTCAGATTTAGAGTTGAGTCGAGCGAAGCTTGGGTTCTCCGGAGTCATCTATTGGAGAGTCTGTTATTGCTCTTGTGTCTTTCTCTTGTAAGACTTTGTTAATGGGGGACATCAGAGG